>NW_003797096.1:3396006-3423624 GCF_000220905.1 Megachile rotundata | reverse complement strand
ACGCGTGGATATTCAACGCGTAGTAGTCCAACGCGTTGCACTACTACGCAGCTATTAGCAAACACAAGTACATACTTGATACTTTATTCAGTTATTTACTTTGTATGAAAAGAGGTATACCGGTACATTCGTTCACTTTTTTTTAACAATCAATAAAAATCTACTGGATCACAATTAGACATGCTCGTCACTATACACGATACTAGTACAGCAAATATAAGTACTCGATACTTTATTCAGTTATTTACTGGGTAAAGAGATATACCAGTACATGTGTTGATTTCGACAATCAATCCACTGGATTACACAATTAGAAACATGCTCGTATTTGTTCATTAATAATCAATAGAAATCCACTGGAGAATTAGAAACAAACTGCCAGACGTTCGAAGCTGTTCAATTAGCACAGAAATAACATAGAAAAGCCAACATAAAAGAAACGTGAATCGGAAAAGAAAAAAGCGTAAAGCAGAGATTAGCGTGATTGACTGGTTGGTCGCAGGCCGTTTTTCTTCCCTTGGTTGTCTACCTACAAAAGCAAGAAGCTACCAGTCAGTTTTAGACACGTGAAACGTATAATCGTCGTATACATACACGTAGCCACAGTTAACCTGTGATTAACATAATTTATTGCGAGAATGTTTACAGTGACTCGTGCGTTCTTCGGACAGATGCAACATTTACATAGTACTGCAACTGTGTACTTACAATATTTATCGTTAATAATTAAGTTATAATTTTTAATATTTTTCGTTGACAAAATTATATTGTTTCTTTATTATAAATATATTTTATTGTATTGTGTCTATAAATGTGTCTATATCAATTTTAAATTCAGGAAGAGTGTGATGTTATTCGATGAGTTACTTAAAAGAACCATAATTGAACTGGTGTCAAAGGACTGGTGTAACATAAAAGTCATATGGCCACATGTACGTATATAAGTATAAATGAAGGAGGTAATTTTGACATTTGTTGAAGTCCGTCTCGTTGAATCGTCGACCATCCATCTGTTGAAGGAAGAAGCTGAACTTACCCTAACCGCTGTTGGATCGTTGCTATAGTCCACCGGTTGACAGCGGAAACTATAATGGCCCCACCATCCTCCCATCAGGCTCTGTCGTTTTTTGTTATTTGTTTTGTACAAAATTAACCACGTTTTATACATTCTTTATGTCTAATGAAAACTTACGAGTTTGGAATACTTTGAGAAATTTACCGTCCCTCCTTACCTTCGATTTTCGCGTTAAGTACCGATTAATTCATTTTAACACGTTCCGATCATTATTTATGTGTGGGGTATTAACCTTTTCACTACAGATCTAGTCAAATATGTACTTTCACGGGTCAATCTTAATAGAGAAAATTTAAATTAAATTTAAGCTTAAATTTTTTTACCAAAAGAACTTTTCATGTCTGTCGTAAGGTGCATTATGAATTGTTTATTAAAATTGTAGCAAAATAGGGTGGTTAAGATGAACCGCGCCTCCTATCGTACTGGATAGGAGGCGCACTGTATGTGGTATTTGAATTGCGCGCGCAAGAGGAGTCACGTGACGTCCAGCGCCACTTTTGCTTTGGTCACCGAGTATAATAGATTAGAAATGATTTTACTCATAATACAACTAAACAAACTTTCATATCAGTCTCATAACGTAATATAAAATACAAGAAACTAGATATATAGATATATTCTGTTCTAACAAAAATAAAAATGAATGCAAAATTTAAGCGAGTGAAGTTTAAGTTTAGGGTGACTATATTCTTGATAGCGAAAAGGTTAAAAAATAATAGACCGAGAATGAACTTGTTTGTTCAATAAATACATCACAAACACGAAACTCCAAATACCATTTTCCAAATGATTTGTATAATAGAAACAAAAACGGATTAATCGGTGACGTCATCTACAGTGTCTAAATGACACCAGGTCTGTTCCTGATTTACATCGGACGGTACATATCAGATACATGCAATAGACTCGTACAGACAGTATGCAAGAGCATACTTGATAAACAAACATGTAAGAGCAGAAGGCAGAAAGGGAAAGAAAACGGAAGAAGACGTAGAGAAGCGGGACATGCAATCGAGACGGGGTTGTTACCTCGTAGAACAGCCACGCTGAAAACACCATTTGGAATAGATTGTAGACTATCAGAGCGTTCTTTAATTGGAACGGCTTCCTGTTCTCCATCAATTTAGGGCCTAGAACTTTGACCACGTACACGTAGGTCAGACATATGAACAGAGTGGGGAATGGTGAACTCATCAGGAACCAATTCGTTGTCCTCTGATCTGAAATGCAATTTATTTTATTTAATATGAATTGTTGAAGATATAGGTTGTAGTGTTTGGACTGACATGATACACTGATGTGTCTGAGGACACTTGTGTCTCTTTTTAAGGAATAAAATACTTCATGTACATACATTACTTTTGCTTGTGAATTAGTGTAGTGGATTACTCTTAAATAAATTTAGTTGTTGAAGAAAGCAAAGACGTGTACATACATCATATTTGCTTGTGATTTACTATAAGTGAATTACTCTTAAATTAATTTAGTTGTTGAAAAAAGCAAAGATGTGTACATACATCATATTGGCTTGTGATATACTATAATGGACTACTTTTAAATTAATTTAGTTGTCGAAGAAAGCAAAGACATGTACATACATCATATTGGCTTGTGATATACTATAATGGACTACTTTTAAATTAATTTAGTTGTCGAAGAAAGCAAAGACATGTACATACATCATATTGGCTTGTGATATACTATAATGGACTACTTTTAAATTAATTTAGTTGTCGAAGAAAGCAAAGACATGTACATACATCATATTGGCTTGTGATATACTATAATGGACTACTTTTAAATTAATTTAGTTGTCGAAGAAAGCAAAGACATGTACATACATCATATTGGCTTGTGATATACTATAATGGACTACTTTTAAATTAATTTAGTTGTCGAAGAAAGCAAAGACATGTACATACATCATATTGGCTTGTGATATACTATAATGGACTACTTTTAAATTAATTTAGTTGTCGAAGAAAGCAAAGACATGTACATACATCATATTGGCTTGTGATATACTATAATGGACTACTTTTAAATTAATTTAGTTGTCGAAGAAAGCAAAGACATGTACATACATCATATTGGCTTGTGATATACTATAATGGACTACTTTTAAATTAATTTAGTTGTCGAAGAAAGCAAAGACATGTACATACATCATATTGGCTTGTGATATACTATAATGGACTACTTTTAAATTAATTTAGTTGTCGAAGGAAGCAAAGACATGTACATACATCATATTGGCTTGTGATCTACTATAGTGAACTACACTTAAATTAATTTAGTTGTCGAAGAAAGCAAAGACATATACATACATCATATTGGCTTGTGATATTCTATAATGGACTACTCTTAAATTAATTTAGTTGTCGAAGGAAGCAAAAACATGTACATACATCATATTGGCTTGTGATATACTATAATGGACTACTTTTAAATTAATTTAGTTGTCGAAGAAAGCAAAGACATGTACATACATCATATTAGCTTGTGATATACTATAATGGACTACTCTTAAATTAATTTAGTTGTCGAAGAAAGCAAAGACATGTATATACATCATATTGGCTTATGATCTACTATAGTGAATTACACAAAGTCAGTCAGTAAGTATTATTACTTTAAAATGTTACACAATTATAATGTAAGAATGGAGAATTTTTTAAAATGGCAATCTATTTTGGTGAATCAATTTCCTTCTTCTCTAAAATGTACCAGTGTGGAGTATGAACAATTTATACATAATACATGTACAAATTTTTCATTCATAATAAGCAGCAAATAAAAGAAAATATATTCAACCAAAATTATTTATAAGATCCAAGAAACTGATAGATACAGTGTTAGTTTATAAAATAATGTAATGGAGCTTGTAATAATTCATACATGTACACATTTTTCATTTATAAGTAACAAATAAATCAAAACATATTTAACTAAAATTATTTATAAGATTAGCTAGTATTAAACATTCTTTCGACTCCGAACTGAGCATTTACTCAGAATCTACTGTATCTGCTCCCAGTCGGTAAAAGTGTAATAACCTCGACCTTGAGATTTCCTCGCGTGACACATCCTGCTTTACCCTTCTCGTCCTTCGGAAGTTCAATCAACTACCGCGTCATTTACGTTGAAACCAGTCGTCAAATTTGTTTCATTAACCGGTCCTTGGTCGAGCGACCTTGGTGCGCGCTCGAGGCTGCTCGTGAATCATGAAAACCGATCAAAAACGAAAGCCTTTCCGATTCTCAGCTTCCACGTAGCGATGTCTACAACTGGAAGATTCAGGAATAAAGTTTCGTACGGCTGCGCGATATGAATTATTCATTCTCGATGGAGCTACCGTCACACCGGGACGGATGATGTTTATCTGCTGTTTCGTGTAATTCCAGCCTTATTTTTCGTGCTTGTGCGTTCATCGAAATCTCCAGATGCTTGCATTATTTTTATAACAGGATTGTGCTTGTGGACGTTGTTATATTGATGGAAACGAGAATAGATTACTTGAAATAAGATTAGGATGAAGTTCAAGTTCTAGTTATATTTCTGCATTAGAATAAAGGGTGGACATTTGAAGTTTGAATAACTTATTGTCTGAATAAATTAGTCATTTGAATTACTTGTTGAGACACTTGTTGAATAACTTATTGTTGATAGGAAAGAAGACCAAAATTATTTGGTATGAGGGTGATCATCCTAAGCAATTTACTTTGAGAAAATGGTAAAGACTGATGGTAATATTCGTATCAGCAACAGCAGCCAAGTTCAGGTAGCCTTTAGATGCCTCACATATTGACCTGTTTCACATACAAGACCTGTATAGTCTTTCACAAGTATTTGTATATTCCACAAGTCTATTAGTGGACAATTTACACTCCGTTTTGAAGCAATCATAAATATTCACTACTTATTGACCTATGCAGCAGGTAAACACTTTTCAATTTGAGCTGTTCAATGTCCAAAAATAAACAGGCTGCGCAATTCCTCTGTTTCCAGAAAAAATAAAGATGAACCTGTCTGGTGGAAATAGCTGTACCAGGAATTCTAAAAATTCTGAAATTTTTTATTACCATGAACTGTCATACCATATCATGGACTTATCTCGACGACGTCAATTTGGATGTTAATTTGTACTGCTTGAAAATGAATTCGGTATGAATTATCTAACGAATAGGAATTGAACGCACAGTTGTAAAGAATATAGGAATTTTTGACTTGGAAGCTTGGAAAAGAAATAAGCGGTGAAAGTTAAGATTACGAAAGAACGATTAGCCTATTCGGATTAATCCTGGTGAGCTGACTCCAAAAGTCATAAAAGTTTCTTCTGACGGGAATTGATATGAAGAGGATTGTTTCTGACCATTTTACGTACACTGAAAGGAAGCGTTTGTGCTCTGATTGCGCTATTACGAACGTGTTTGTATTATTTTTTAGAAGATCTTTTTCGCAAGGTCATGGTTGTGCAACCTTGGCGAAATCTTCATGCGAAAACATCTGTATGAGATACAATCTTCACAAGCTTCCAGACGGTTCTACAAAATATCCATGGAATTTTATGATTCAAGATTTTGCAGCCTGCGGAGTCAAAATTGAGGAAACACACTTTTATCCTAAAAATTATATCAAGTTTGCAAATGCGACTTTTTGTGTTGCAGTTTTATATTCTGTTATGCATTTTTCCCGACAAAGAAGTTATTGTGATCCACGTGTTTTTTCTTTCATTAAATTTATTTCGGAAATTGTCGGATGTGCACAGTTATTTATAAATTTGTTGATCGAAGGTTTCGATTAATATACAATTGCAAAATGTCTCGTTGAAAATCATTGTTTGTCAACACTGAAACAAATGCTTTCCTCACGGAAATCTTGAGATTCCATAACAAGTAAAAATTCAAACAAAAATAGCGTAATGAGGCAAAATATTGTCGTGACACTACAATAACAAAGATTATTTTACTTCGGTCAGTTCATACATACATATTCTTCAAATATATTTTCTAGAGCAATCATTTTGGTATATTCTTCTCTTTCACAACTTTTCAACGTCGTAAAATTGATCAAAATACTTCGAAAGACAATACAGAAAATTGATTACAAATGTATTCCAAATTATTAGAGATTGACATGAAAGTAGTTTTGCTCGATTTAAATTTCCCGCTCGTTTATACGATCAATTTAAAGGGGCAGTTTTCAAGAGATCAAAGGTTTACTGGTCTGTACAATAATCTATACATATCTGTACAATTGCTATATTATTTCAAGCTCCATTAATATTCAAACACATCCGATATCATTTGAATACAAACCCAAATAAACCCAGAATAAATATTCCAAATTATTAGAGATTGACATGAAAGTAGTTTTGCTCGATTTAAATTTCCCGCTCGATTGTACGACCAATTTAAAGGTACAGTTTTCGAGAGATCAAAGGTGCCGACAGAAAGTGTGGCCTCTGGTTTACCGGTCTGTACAATAATCTGTACATATCTGTACAATTGCTGTATTATTTCAAGCTCCATTAATATTCAAAGACAATATTAGTAATATACAGAAAATTGATTACAAATGTATTCCAAATTATTAGAGATTGAAATGAAAGTAGTTTTGCTCGATTTAAATTTCCCGCTCGATTGTACGAACAATTTAAAGAGACAGTTTTCGAGAGATCGTGCCTACCAAAGGTGCCTCTGGTTTACTGATCTGTACAATAATCTATACATATCTGTACAATTGCTGTATTATTTCAAGCTCCATTAATATTCAAACACATCCGATATCATTTGAATACAAACCCAAATAAACCCAGAATAAATAACCCAGAGGGTTAAAATCCGCCCACGATACAAATTTAACTCGAGTAATAAAGGTACGAGTAGTAAAGATACAAATACAGGTGGAGTTGTCTGATTTATAAGCTTACCTGCATTTTTGTCGAGTATCTCGTGGAGCCGGTCCACGTACTGCATTATAATCGACATCTTTCTTCCTTGTCCCGCAGGGATCCTCCGTAAAATTTATTCGTGGCGAATAAATCAATGGCAACGCAACTTTTCACCGACGGACTCGCGTGTTCCTGGAACATCCAAAAGGAGAAAGAGGTTATCATAAGATACAATGACGAAGGTCAATTATGAAAGTATATTAAAGATAAAAAAAACAAAATGGACAACGTTATTCGTGGCCTTGTACGAAAGATCCTCGAAAGACGTCAGGTTGCTAACTTGATCTGTTTGAAAGATACACCTAACCTTCAATTTCAATGAAATTGAACGTTAAAAAAATGACTTGCAACTGGTACTCCGAGGACAACCAGTCTATTTAATTTTTCTTTCGGTTATTTAACTAGTTTTCAAAGAAAATAATAAGTGTAGAGTATTTTAAAATGTAGTAGTTCTCGAATAAAATTATAAGTGTACAGAATTTTAAAATATTTGTAATGTATCTTTCAGTGGATGTCACAGAAAGTTGTTGTTTAAAGCACAGGGTGAAATGCAAGATATTAACATGTGTTAATGTTATGTACAGTAGTGGTATCATGTTAGCTAATAAATTATATAATTACAATTTGAACGGGTCTTTTAATTTCATGGAAAATATGTAAAGTGCTGAAAATGTGGTCGTAATTCGATGACCAAGGTCGAGGATTTCACTGAAAGTTTCTGTAGACATCACAGGGTTGAAATACAAGCTATTAACATGCGTTAATGTTATGTACAGTAGTAGTATCATGCTAGCTAATAAATTATATAATTACAATTTGAACGGGTCTTTTAATTTCATGGAAAATATGTAAAGTGCTGAAAATGTGGTCGTAATTCGATGACCAAGGACAAGGATTTCACTGAAAGTTTCTGCAGACAGCACAGGGTTGAAATACAAGATATTAACACGTGTTAATGTTATGTATTAATGTTAGCAGTAATATCATGTGTAGCTAATAAATTAATTACAATTTGAACAACCCTTTCCACAAAAAAAGTCTAAAATTCTGAAAGTGTATAGTAGTCCTAACTTGATGACCAGGTAGCTGTAATACCATTCTAAACCGCCAGTTTTTTCAAGTTTTTCTTTTTGCTACCTCGAACGAGGGCAGATTACCTAACACCAGCTGATCGACCGGTTACATAAAATATGTCCGATCCGTGTCATGATTTTCGGTATGGCTATTGAATTAGAAGCGATTTCGCGCGCGCCACCCAAAATCGGTCCGATCCGAAATTCACCTCGTACTTTCGCTTACGAAAGTGGCTACACAGTTTTTGTTATGGGTTACACGGACAAAACTCGCGCAACTTATGGGCCGACCATGAATCGTCACGGCCTTGAACCATCACGGACTATTATTACCTTCAAATGATCAGCGTTCGAATTTCACTTGTCAAACCCTTTCGAGCCCTAGGCGATGAAACTTATTTTGTAGGCAATTTTTCTTAAAATATAACAACACATTATTTTCCATTTTCTGTCTTGTAGCAATGACACCCAACTGTAACTCCTAACTTTAAAATTACTAAATTGATCAAATGACTGCTTTGCAAGTTTATTATTAATTGTTTAATCACCTAATAAATTTTTTATTAGGCAATATTATTTTCTCAAAATATAATAACACAAAATTTTGCCTCCATTTTCAGCCTTGTAGCAGTGACCCTATCAACTCATAGCAGACACCCTATCAACTGTAACCTCTAACTCTAAAACTACCAAGCTGGTCAAATGACTGCTCTGCAAGCTTATTATTAATTGTTTAATCACGTAATAAATTTTTTGGTAGGCAATATTATTTTCTCAAAATATAGCAACACAAAATTTTGCCTCCATTTTCAGCCTTGTAGCAGTGACCCTATCAACTCATAGCAGACACCCTATCAACTGTAACCCCTAACTCTAAAATTACTAAACTGATCAAATGACTGCTCTGCAAGTTTATTATTAATTGTTTAATCACCTAACAAATTTGTTAGTAGGCAATATTATTTTCTCAAAATATAATAACACAAAATTTTGCCTCCATTTTCAGCCTTGTAGCAGTGACCCTATCAACTCATAGCAGACACCCTATCAACTGTAACCTCTAACTCTAAAACTACTAAATTGATCAAATGATTGCTCCACAAGTTTCCTATTAATTGTTTTAATTAACAAACGAATGGCTTTTGCAATAATTTTTAGCGAGAGGTAGTCCTAGGTCTCAGATCCAGTTACATCAATAACCACCATTAGTTAACGATTTCAAGGACTGGTATAAAAAGCAGAAAAAAGACGAAACTAGATAATTGCTTAGTTCCACGCCGCGAGTGCCGACCGCTAATTAATTACGTCCCTGAAGCCGACTGGCCAGAAATAGGTACAGAATGGTGTGAGAAAAGATATCCTCGTTATATTACAAATACAACCAAAGAAACAAAGGAATAATCATAATTAGTTTCATTCGCTAATAATTCCTAGTCTATCTCATTGATAGACAAATGAAAAAGACGTTCATCTATGCAGTTTTACAAAAACAACGTTTTTCAAGATGTGTTAAAAAATAAATATACATAAAATGTACATGAAAATCTAATCAAAAGGTGGATAGTTTTTAACCCACCTAAACTTAAAACTTAAAACACAAAAATAAAGGGTTGACACATTGCACTCAAAGGTATTTTTGCTGCTTTTTAATTGATAAATTCTTCTGGAGTTCTATCACTAAAAAATTGTCGGGTCAGATGGCGACGGTGTGACCGGCACCTAGCGCCCTTACGCCCCGCATTAGCTGCGAAGCGCCGGCCCTGCTCACTCGATAGACGATGGTTTGGTAACCCGTTGAATTTCGCTTTCAATACAACTCGGTCGACGAGAGAATTCTCGCCAAGGCCAATCGACAACGGACTTGAATGGATGTCGTCATTTATCATCGGCCAGCCGGTCACCGATTTGTACACGGACGCGGAGTCTAGCTCCTGTCGCTCTACCGTGTACACCCTTTTCCAAAACACTTGTTCACCATCTCAAAAATATCTACAATCGAAGGGCGTTAAGGGTATACAGACGATGGCTACAATTTTTATATCCTTACAAGAGTATTTTTGTAAGACTGGAAGCTTTTGGATGATCTTTTAGCTGGAAGGATTACGGTTGTTTTAGGAAATTTTAACTATGGTCATCACCCTACTTGAATGTGGATTATGCGTTAGAACACAATGTCGATTATATTCTCAGGTGTGTCTTGTTGGTCCATAGTGGTTGATTATAATGCATATGAAGGTTATGGTTCGTTATGGATCATGGAATGTTAACTTTATCCTACCGTGTCCACAAATATCTACATATGACGAGATAGGTACATATGACTTTAGGGATGATCTTCCTAGAAAAACAAACGACTTGATTTGGTGCAATTCATTTGAGAATCTGTAACAATTATATACACATATCCTAAAAGAATTTTTAGTATGATTTGGTCAATGAATGTAAAACTACATATCCACATATATGTAACCCATGAAAAAATTATTTTGATGAAGAATGTATCAACAGTTAGTATAACTCACTTCAGAATCTGTAACAATTATATAAGAAATCCTAAAAAAATTTTTAATATGATTTAGTCAAGCTAAACATCCACATATATGAAGAAATTATTTTGATTAAAAATGCATCAACAGTCTATAACATTCTGTGACTTCCACTTCTCCAACCCTTTTAATTTTACCGCCATTTCAACCCCCACATAAATTGAGCGTAGACTGCTACGAGTTTCGTGAGGTCTTACGAGACACTTAATTAGGAAATCGTTTTATCCGCGACAGATCGCGATACTCTGATCGTGGTCGCTTGCAAAACGAAAAGTCGAAAACGCGCCGAGCAAGCGAAATACCTGGAGAAATATATTGCGAAAACTGTATACATTATAATGGGCCGGGCGCAGAAAACGGGCCACAACACTCGTGTAGCCAGTGCGCGCGAGTTACGCAAGGAAGCGGTTGCCTCTTGGTATATACGCGTGCCCGCGTCGAAGCTGTGTCTCGACGCTGGAATCGTCATTAACGATAGGATGAACAAACCACTGACCTCAATATGCACGGGCTAAATGTTTCGATTCATTGGCAACAAACGACGCGACATGCTACGCACAACGTTGCAAATTAATGTTGCTTGCTAGGTCGATAACGATACACCTAAACAAGGTGTTTCACTCTGATCACTGTGCTGGGATCTGGACTTCTTCAGAGGGAACGATTTTCAAGATAATCGAGATAGTGCTTTGAGACAATGTTTCGAGATAATTGTAAAATAAGATGATATTGAAATTATTTATTAACCCTTCGTACTTTGACGAGTCACTCGTGACGCACTCACAACTCGAATATAACAAATCGTACTCAAATTTTTAATACTCTTCAATTTAAAATTTAGATTCAATTACAATTTGCGTTATCAAGGATCGCTGAGTATAAAATATTTACAACATTTTAATTTTTATTTGTTTAAACATTATAGCTGTGAATAGTTAATTTTTACTGACGCACCTGACAAATAAATTGTGAAAGGGGTTAACAGAATTTGATATTATTTAATAATTTTACAGGAATCATTTTACTAAATTTTAGAAGATTTTTAAAATTTGCATTTACTGATTTAATTCTGAGTACTTATTGATCTTTATTGATTTATCATAGCGACATATTTGTGTATAGAAGTTGTGAATTGTGAAGTTGAATTTGTATGTGGAAAGATAAGTGTAGCAAATGGACTGTACCTATATATCTATGTAGTAGTGTCATTTAAATAGTCACTTTTGGAATCATGTCATGTAAAATGATCGATACAAGGGATATTGTGACACCGGTACAAAGTAATTACACAACCACGCGTGACCCATTATGCTAGACTGTTAATTACTGAAAGGTGTTTAGTCTCGTCAAGGTTGAGGATTGTAGATAAGTAAAAGGTACATGAAACGAAAACAATGACGTTCGCGACATTGGACAAATAAACTGAAAGAAATATGATCAAGTTTATTTGTGGGGGAATAATTTGAATGTTACGCTGAATTTCGTATTGTGGCATTTTGAAATTGCTTTGGTGCTATTTGGGGTGTTTCAAATTTGATTTGGGGCTATTAGGGTGTGAGAGACGCAATTAGGCTTGATTCGAGCATTTTAATTCGATTTGGTAGTATTCGGGATGTTTTGGAGTCGATAGTAGTTGGAATACTTTGAATTTGGTTTGATGTTAGTTGGAATGTACCGAACTTGATTTGAGATTAGTTGGAATATACGGAATTTGGTTCGATACTATTCGGAATATTCCGGACTTGATTCGCTACTAATCGGAATGTCCCGAATTCCACTCGCTACTATTCGGAATATTCCGAACTCTATTCGCTACTAATCGAAATATTCCGAACTCCATTCGCTACTAATCGGAATATTCCGAACTCCATTCGCTACTAATCGGAACATCCCGAACTTCACTCGTTACTATTCGGAAGATTCCGAACTCCACTCGCTACTAATCGGAACATCCCGAATTCCACTCGTTACTATTCGGAATATTCCGAACTCCACTCGTTACTAATCGGAACATCCCGAACTCCACTCGTTACTATTCGGAATATTCCGAACTCCACTCGTTACTATTCGGAACATCCCGAACTCCACTCGTTACTATTCGGGATATTTCGAACTCCACTCGTTACTAATTGGAATATTTCAAACTCCACTCGCTACTAATCGGAATATTTCGAACTCCACTCGCTACTAATCGAAATATTCCGAATTCCACTCGCTACTATTCGGAATATTCCGAACTCGATGCGCTACTATCCGAAATATCCCGAACTCGATGCGCTACTATCCGAAATATCCCGAACTCGATACGCTACTATCCGAAATATCCCGAACTCGATGCGCTACTATCCGAAATATCCCGAACTCGATACGCTACTATCCGAACTATCCCGAACTCGATGCGCTACTATCCGAAATATCCCGAACTCGATGCGCTACTATCCGAAATACCCCGAACTCGACTCACTACTATCCGAAGTATCCCGAACTCGATGCGCTACTATCCGAAATATCCCGAACTCGATTCCATTAAAATATCTAAAATTCCATCTCACACTAAAATAATAAACGTCACATATTTATTTAGTTTGCAAATTTAATGAAGAAAATTAAATACAGCTCTGTCTCCATATCTTACACTTTTCTTATTTTAATGTCATCTAACCCAACATATCAATCTGATGCCTCTCCTTTATCACCACTTAAGATATTTATTGGTGCTATGAAAACTTGAAGAGACAGGATTACAGTATGTATTGGTATCCACATGGAATCGATACGACGTATCGCAGTCATGAGAATCTTAATGATTCAAGCGGCTTATTGTCAGAAATTAGACTTCAGATTCTTACATTACATGAGGTTATTCGATCGCTTTAAGTATGCAATACGCTTTAATTATCGTAGACAATAATGTCTATAATGTCCTTAATTATCATAGACAATAATGTCTATAATGTCTTTAGTTTACCAAATATTCTCACAATATTTAATTATAGTTGTTACTTATAATTTCAAATAGTTAATTCGAACATTTCCAGTTAGGTTAGTGGACACATTCTTAATGTGTCAGGACATAATACAGACGATACATTAGTAAGGAAGATTTATCATATGTCATCCATATGTGGATGACATGGCAGTCAAAATGTAAATAGACAAATACTTCACATAAGCAAAATCATGACAAAAATTTGTCAGTTGAAAACAAAAGTCGAAGATGAATTAGATCATGTGTCTATGAGTTTGTATCACGTATGCAGAGATCAGTTATGTAGAAACACACAGCAGTCTCGTTATATTGCCCCAACCGTGGTACCAATCAGAAAAGACGTTTCATCCTAATCGTTGAAAAAAGTAAACCGAAAAAGTAAAAAACAAAATGATAAAAAGCAGGTCGTAAATTTGTGTGAACCATAAACAGAAATGCTAAATAGTAGAATAACAGTTATCCATTTTAACGATAAACCGTATGCAATATATTATAGTTATGCAGTGGTCGCAGGATAGATTTCTTGAAAGTATAAATAACGGTTATGTCACCGTAAGGTATGAGCTATGATCTCATTGCGATCTTGAAAGTTTCCGGGAAGCTTGAACCCACTAGTCTTTCTCTAAAAGTTAATTGTACTTTAAATATCGTCAATCAGAGAAACCATTATTCTTTCACATTCTTCGACATTATTGTCTATAATAATTAAAATAATGAATAAATCTACCAACACATAAAAATATTAATAATTTAAATAAAGCATGAATTAATAAATGAAAAAATGATAATTCTCAAAATCCTATTCTTAAAATTCTTATTATTAACCCTAATAATAACTAAAGACATTAGAGACATTATTGTCTATGATTCTTAGAAACAAAAATACTGTCTAACATAATTTTCAACTGCTTCAATGTGGCAGTCAACGTGCCAATACACTGGGATTTGAAGTATGATTTTCCTCTGAGGCAAAACGAAATTAAAATTTGTCGAGAATATAACTAGACAGGTACACATACATAAATCCACACATGACACGATCACTTTCACGCTACTCGTGAAATTCACGTCTGCGGATAAACCGTGCTCGATCCCATGATTTAATCGATTTTACATACTAAATGAGCGTGTCCTAAGCCACATTCGCTATTTCGTACTCGGCGTGACACGATTTACGGATGTTGCAATATTTCCGATAGGGAAAGGCAACAAAGTGAGATACGCGAGGAATGTCGAAAACATTCGCACAAAATTAATTGTTTTACCTTGAATCAAACGAATACCAAGGTTTCTAACTGTTACCTCTTTATTTCTTCATCGTTCGCAACGCTACTGCTTTGTACATATTGGAATAAATTATACAGAAGATAATATTAATAAATTATATTTTTGAGGCGGTGGGTTGTGGAATGTTAAGAGGCTCGTTTCGAAAGGTATCGATAGAATTTTGTAGTAATGTACTTTTTATTTAGCGCTGATGTTAATACCCGCATGTTTATGAATATGGCTGGGTGGCGTTATGCAGGTGACACGCAGTGAACGTCATCGGTTAATGCGATTGCTATGCTGGAGGTATTGGAATTCATAAATTTGGGAAATGGACGTGTGGAAATTTGGGTTTTTGGGAAGATAGAAAATTGGGATTTGGACGTGTAGAAATTTGGGTTTCTGAGAATTTAGAAATGTGAGAATTGGATATGTGGAAATTTGGGTTCGTGGAAATTTAGAAATGTGGGAATTGGACATGTGGAAATTTGGGTTTATGGAAATCTAGAAATTTGGAAATTGGACATGTGGAAATTTGGGTTTCTGGGAATCTAAAAATTTGGGAATTGGATATGTGGAAATTGGGGTTTCTGGGAATCTAAAAATTTGGGAATTGGATATGTGGAAATTTGGGTTTATGGAAATCTATAAATTTGGAAATTGGACATGTGGAAATTTGGGTTTATGGAAATCTAGAAATGTGGGAATTGGACATGTAGAAATTTGAGTTTATGGAAATCTAAAAAT
The DNA here is from genome assembly GCF_000220905.1 of Megachile rotundata. Classification (NCBI taxonomy): domain Eukaryota; kingdom Metazoa; phylum Arthropoda; class Insecta; order Hymenoptera; family Megachilidae; genus Megachile; species Megachile rotundata. The sequence continues at coordinate 3,407,975 of NW_003797096.1, read as the reverse complement.
TTGGGAATTGGACATGTGGAAATTTGGGTTTCTGGGAATCTAAAAATTTGGGAATTGGATATGTGGAAATTGGGGTTTCTGGGAATCTAAAAATTTGGGAATTGGATATGTGGAAATTTGGGTTTATGGAAATCTAAAAATTTGGGAATTGGATATGTGGAAATTTGGGTTTATGGAAATCTAAAAATTTGGGAATTGGATATGTGGAAATTTGGGTTTATGGAAATCTAAAAATTTGGAAATTGGACATGTGGAAATTTGGGTTTATGGAAATCTAGAAATGTGAGAATTGGATGTGTGGAAATTTGGGTTTCTGGAAATCTAGAAAATTGGGAATTGTACACGTGGAAATTTGGTCTAAAAATTTGGGAATTGGATATGTGGAAATTGGGGTTTATGGAAATCTAGAAAATTGGGAATTGAACATGTGGAAATTTGGGTTTATGGAAATCTAAAAATTTGGGAATTGGATGTGTGGAAATTTGGGTTTCTGGAAATCTAGAAAATTGGGAATTGTACACGTGGAAATTTGGGTTTATGGAAATCTAGAAAATTGGGAATTGTTCACGTGGAAATTTGGGTTTATGGAAATCTAAAAATTTGGGAATTGGACGTGTGGAAATTTGGGTTTATGGAAATCTAAAAATTTGGGAATTGGACATGTGAAAATTTGGGTTTCTGGAAATCTAAAAATTTGAGAATTGTATATATGGAAATTTGGGTTTATGGAAATCTAAAAATTTGGGAATTGGATGTGTGGAAATTTGGGTTTATGGAAATCTAAAAATTTGAGAATTGTATATATGGAAATTTGGGTTTATGGAAATCTAAAAATTTGCAAATTGGACGCATAGAAATTTAGGTTTCTGTACATCTAGAAATTTGCAAATTGGATGCATAAAAATTTAGTTTTCTGTACATCTAAAAATTTGCAAATTGAACAACTAGAAATTTAGATTTCTATATAATAATCTCAAAATAATCTCAAAACGATCTCAACGCACATGAAACGATATCAAAGATAAAACGAACATCAATTCTATAACCCAAATATACCCAACACTACATTACTTGCCTCTAAACATCATCAATCGAAAGTAAGAAGCTTCATGACCGATTTCCAATAACACGGTAAGTATTTGAAGGTTAGGTCACAAAGCAGTAAAAGACTCTTCGGAATCTAGCGTTGTCGAAATCCATCGCTAATCGCGACGCGTATCGAGGATAGACGCAAACGTGAAACCACTTTCACGATCTTTTTGCCCTGCCTCAGTTTGGATATGTTCCAGTAGCGATTCAGAGTCCTCGAACTGTTCCAAAAGTCTCGTTCCCCGTACGACGCTTCGTGGATTTCGACGTGGTTTCAGCTACTTTTTTTGCTGACCGAATTTCACGCGTTACAACCGGTTAGGTGACTATGCTTAGCCAAATCTAGTAGACCAGTTACTTGTTTTTTTCCTCCTTCTTTTCCCTTCGATGAACTATGGGAATTCGGATTGAATTCAGGTTAATCGTTTGACCGATCGGCAACGGAAATGGTGAAAGGACTTTTGTAGAAATTATTTTGCAGGTGTGTATTTGGGGTACTGGAAGTACTGGAAGCAAGATATATGGTGCATGTTAATACTTTGATTACTATGTTACATATATGGGTGATACTTGACTTCTTGTACTATTTTGACAAGCACTTCTTGCACTATTGTGACATACAGTCGTGACACACACTAGGTGATTAATTTTGCTAGAATTTTTAATATATTTGGAGCTCGAATTTGGAGTTCAAGTCATAAGTGGTACTTGACTTATTGCATTACTTTGATGATATTTTTGACGAGTCTCGAAATGTACTCATACTTCAAGATCAATTTTACTACAATTTTTAATAAATATAGAGCTAACTCATCAATAGCTAACTGGTCAACGATGGACACCTACGTCCTCATACGATTTATGGATGTAAAGTAACGTCTAGAGTGACTGATAGAATGAACAGTAACTCCTTGCACTATTTTGACGTGTCTCGTGACACACTGGTACTTCAAGATCAATTTGACTACAATGTTTAATGAATTTGAAGCTTGAATTTGGAGATCAAGTCATATACGAGTGGTACTTAACTCATTGCATTACTTTGATGATATTTTTGACGAGTCTCGAGATGTACTCATACCTCAAGATCAATTTTACTACAATTTTTAATAAATTTAGAGCTAACTGATCAATAGCTAACTGGTCAAAGATGGACACCTACGTTCTCGTACGACTTGTGGATGTAAAGTAACGTCTACAGTGACTGATAGAATGAACAGTAACTCCTTGCACTATTTTGACGTGTCTCGTGACACACTGGTACTTCAAGATCAATTTGATTACAATGTTTAATGAATTTGGAGCTTGAATTTGGAGATCAAATCCATTTATTTGAAGTCAACGACTGATGCATAACATTTCAGCTTTCTTTGTCTGTTTTAACATTGCAGTCCATTAGTTAGTTCTGACTGACTACTCAACTGTTTCATTATACTACTGCAGTATTATTTAACTGTTTTACAATAGTACTCCATCCTTGCACTATACCATTATTTCTCTGTTCTCTACAGCTATACAGTATCATTATTATATCGTTCCACCAATGCCCACGCAATATCCAGCACGTTAAGAACCTTGGTATTACCCTGACCTAACTCAAACTCAAGAATAATACCTAATAAATCCATCACCTCCTTACATGGTACAAAGAAACAAATATTTGTAATCCCTAATCAAATTTTCGATTTGATGATTTCCAGCGAAAATTTCTCAAGGATGTTCTTCAGATAGATTCTTCCACATCTTCAAATTAATTTCAGTCAAGATTAAGTTTGAATAATACAACATAATTGTTTGTAAGTCACGCAATCTTATACTTCTAACGGATTTGTCAAAACGGTATCGATTATACAAATGACGTTCCATCTCTAATGATCTTCCCCTTGTTTCGTTCAGCGTGGAAGAAGCGGCGATATATTTAGACACGTCGGGCGCGAATAGACTCGCTGGCTCCGGTTCGAGTTAAATAAAGACGTTACAGCTATCGTACGAACTACCCAGACTATCGAGTCATCGAAGTCATGGCCCTATTTATTGCACGAGGAATGGTAAATGAAGCGTTATGACCTTATCAAATTGATTCTCAAGTTTGATCTCGTTACTGCATCCTTCAACAGATTTCTGTATGTTGTGGAGGTAGTTGCATTTTCTTCTTTCTGTGATCAGTTGGACGAGAGCGTAACTATCGTTTTGTTATGCATTTGTTATATTATACATAAGTAACATGTACATATACATGTACATACATATACATATGTGCATATACATGTGTACATACATATACATATGTACATGTACATGTGCATACGTACATCTACTTCTGTGAAATAGAATAATAGTATTCTAGTATGATTGTCAATCGATATCAATCGAAACATATACATATACATGTACATACATATACATATACATATGTACATATACATGTGTACATATGTATACATATGTACATGTACATGTGCATACGTACATCTACTTCTGTGAAATAGAATAATAGTATTCTAGTATGATTGTCAATCGATATCAATCGAAACATATACATATACATGCACATACATATACATATACATGTACATACATATACATATGTACATCTACTTCTGTGAAATAGAACAATAGTATTCTAGTATGATTGTCAATCGATATCAATCGAATATAATAAACTAGAAAAACTAAAATTGTAAAATAGTCCGTGAGTATGGTGCTTGAATAGGTCTCTTGCACTATGACTTATTGGGTGCGTCAGTATAGTAGAAGAGTTTGGTACAACAGTAGTATAGTAGATAATTGAGTAGTACTACAATAATATAGTAAAAGAGTTAATAGTACTAAGGTAATATAGTGAGAGATTTGAATGGTAATGCAGTAGCACAGTAAAAGAGTTGAATAGTACTAAAATAGTGTAGTTGAAGAGTTGAATAGTGTTACAGTAGCACAGTAAATAATTAAGTAATACTACAGTAGCGTATTAAAAGAGTTGAATAGTACTGCTATAGTATAGTAAATAGTTAAATAATAGAACAATAGCATAATCATTAGAATACTAATTATCTCAGTAACCTTATAAATATTACATGTACCTTATAAACATGTGTTGAACACGATATAATATTTATTAATGGCCGACATGCCGCGCATGGAAAGTCACGTGAAATCATCGCGACACTTCACGTGTTAACTACGATCACACATGTACTAAATCAAGATCTCTGAGATACATTCTGGAATGCGGAATTCTACCATTCGTTAATTGAAACGGAAAGCTGTTTTCTGTTCCTAGAAAACATCTTCTGACGGACATTGTAGTACATTTTCAATATTTGATATTTTTATTACTGGATATGTTATTATTAGTACGGTAAATACACACTTCAAATCAAACGCGTCATCTGTACACCTTGGCAGAATTGTTCGTAACTCATTTTCATAATTCTAAGACGGTAGTTTTTGTTTGAGAGATGCGAGATGTCTGGACAGACTATTGATGTCGATGTTGAATAGAATTGTCGGTGTAAAATTATTTATGCTTCTTGTACTACTTTTAATATTTTTGAAAACGTCAGATGTTTAGGTAAACGTCATATGATGTTATCGAACTTGATCTGCATGTTGTATGAATGTTAAACCAATACTTCGATGGCTGAACTCAAAATCTGTGCACTGCTAGATTTTCATTCACATGATTTTTCTTTTGGATCGATTACTTTTCCTTTTTGAATCTATTATTCATCGTGATATTTATTTGATGATTTTAGTAAAACATTATGACTTTCATTTGATGATTTTAGTCAAACATTATGACCTTGATTTGATGATTTTAGTCAAACATTATGACCTTCATTTGATGATTTTAGTGAAACATTATGACCTTCATTTGATGATTTTAGTCAAACATTATGACCTTCATTTGATAATTTTAGTCAAACATTAAGACTTTGATTTAATGATTGTAATCAAACATTGCAACCTTGATTTAATGATTCGAGTCTTCGTGTGTAGAATTTACACTCGTTACACGAATTATAGATTTTTTCATAGTTTTACAAAAATGGGTCAAACGATAATACCGATAAAGACACTGTAATGGAAAAGTACGATAATAAAAATCTTTCAAACTAATCTAACTTGATACTATTTACTGTCAAATAAGAGATAATGAATGTCAAAGTTTACGTCTCGATATTTGTGACCACAAGGTAGACACAGCAGAGTGCATGAATGTTGTCAGTTACAAGACGTTTCTCTGCTAGAAACTTTCCTCCTTCCGTGGTATCGTGAATCGCAATTAGTAGAGACATAATGACCAGTTCATCTCGCATTTAAGACCACTGGTATTAGAATGGCGATCGCCAGAGTTCTTAAACACGAAGAAAATGGAAGATAGAGCGATTTGAAAGATTTGAAATAACGTTGAAGATGAGAGAAGTGGAAATGTAGAAATTTGGGTTTTGGAAATTTGGGAATTGGAAATTTCGGCTCTTAGCAATTTGGAAATTTAGAAATGGGAAGGTTTGCAGATCTGGGGACTCTGAAATATGGAAATCCCAGATTTGGGGTTTGGTACATTTGGGAACCTAGAAATTTGGGATTCTAAAAATTTGGGAACCTACAAATTTGGGAATCTAGAAATTTGGGAATCTAGAAACTTGGGAACCTAGAAATTTGGGAATCTAGAAATTTGGGAACCTAGAAATTTGGGAATCTAGAAATTTGGGAACCTAGAAATTTGGGAATCTAGAAATTTGGGAACCTAGAAATTTTGGAATCTAGAAATCTTGGGAATCTGGAAATTTGGGAACCTAGAAATTTGGGAATCTAGAAGTCTTGGGAATCTAGAAATTTGGGATTCTAAAAATTTGGGAATTTAGAAATTTGGGAACCTAGAAATTTGGGAACCTAGAAATTTGGGAATCTAGAAATTTGGGAACCTAGAAATTTGGGAACCTAGAAATTTTGGAATCTAGAAATCTTGGGAATCTGGAAATTTGGGAAGTGGACATTCAGAAATTTGGGTTTCTGCAAATCTAGGAACGTAATATATCTGATAAAACAATAAACTAAAAAACAAAAAACTGTCCCATCCGAATGCACTTAACAATAATTCATCTTCACGCTTTTCGACAAAGCAACCAAAGAAAACCCGATGATATAATCAAAATGATAGGTATTCTCACTAGGTATTCACACGATTAGTTAAGCGAAAAACACGTTCTCTTCTTTTTTACGAACAAGTTGGCCGCAATTTCTCGCTTAGTGTCAACAAGGAGGTTTCTCTGATGGCTACGGTCATAGTAGTTGTTTCTCTCGCTCTTCTGAAGGCGCACCCTCTCCCTGCGCCAGCGTGTACGTTTTTCTTGCTCCTTTCTACGTTTCATTACTCGAACGTGCAACAGTCAATGTATTACTTAAGAACACCGGCCGGTTGCGTCGTTTATAGCAGTTACACTTGCACTTTCGTGCCGGTGCAGCGTCAGCCACGCGCCCTCGACTTTCCCGAGTGAGTCGATAGTTGAACTTCTTAGTTGAAATACACAATTGAAATACACAGTTGAACTTCTTCGTTGAAATACACAATTGAACTACATAGTTGAACTTCTCAATTGAAATACAGAGTTGAACTTCACAATTGAGGTACAATGTTGATATTGCTAGTTGAGCTACAGAGTTGAACTTCAAGTTGAGGTACAATGTTGATATTGCCAGTTGAAGTACAAAGTTGATATTGCTAGTTGAAGTACAAGATTGAAATTCTAAATTGAGATACAGAGTTGAACTTCATATTTGAGGTACAATGTTGGAATTCCTAGTTGAGCTACAGAGTTGAACTTCATAGTTGAGGTACAAGGTTGGAATTCCTAGTTCAGCTACAGAGTTGAACTTCACAATTGAGGTACAATGTTGATATTGCTAGTTGAAGTACAAAGTTGATATTACTAGTTGAAGTACAAAGTTGATATTGCTAGTTGAAGTACAAAGTTAATATTGCTAGTTGAAGTACAAGATTGAAATTCTAAATTGAGATACAGAGTTGAACTTCTCAATTGCAATACATAGTTGAACCTCACAGTTGTGGCACAAGGTTGAAACTGCCAGTTGAGGTACAAGGTTGATATTGCTAGTTGAGGTACAATGTTGATATTGCTAGTTGGGGTACAGTATTGAAGTTCCCAGTTAATATTCAAGTTTAAACTTCATTACACAATTGATTTTAGGTAAACCATCAAACAATGTATTTATCCAACAGCACTTCTGAGCATCTTCTGCTACAAACTTCCTATGTATACCTTCAACATCAAATCTCAAATCTTCCACCTAAAATTTCCAAATTTGCAGAAAATCCAAAGTGTACCCTGCTTGAAAACTACATTCGTGCGATGCGAATGACGATACGTGAAATCGTCGAGACTGTGTCGAGGTCAGGTTAGTTTCTGTATTCAGTACGTTAATGAAACGCGTAATTTTGTCGTACGCGGAAAGCAAAAGGATGATTCGAGTCATTGGCTATGCGTTCGACGGTCGTTCGAACTCAGAACGATCGTCTCGCAATGTACGATGAATCTTTCGTTCGCTAAACGAAAACCATCCCGTTCGCGCACTATGTTCTTATGTTATTTATAATGAAATCTGACAAGGATTAATATAGAGAAGAAGAGAATCGAAGACTATCCAAGATTAATATCGAAGATATTCAATAAATCAGATCGATGAAGATTCAAGTCTCGTTTGTTTGAACTATGGTTAACATGTTTAATGATTTGATTCTTTTAGTTACAGTGAACTTACTAATATTAATATATTGTAACATTGTTACTATGTTACTCTAATGTACTTAGGATGCTGATGGAAAACACTATGAACTGTGAACATGAGAAGAGAATACCCTTCTAAGTCTATGAATACTGAACAATTTCAATTCTGATCAAAACCTGAAGAAAGTCCAAATAAATTAATAAATATATTTCTGAATTGAACGTATTCCAGACATTTTCCTAAAGGAATCTTACAGTGATAATATACTGAACACCTGACCCACACGCTTTTTACAACACAATTAGATAAATCGGATAAGATAAAAAAATACATTGTATGTACCAACACAATTGAGCAGTATACTGTACTTAAGGCATTCTAAGAAATATGATCTGTTAGACTCTGAGCAATGAACGTAATCAACGCAAGGAATTACCGCAATGAACGCAAATATGTACAACTCTGAAAAGTCTCAGTGCAAACCGGGTAAAAATGGACAAGCTCCTTTTATTGCTGCTATGGCAAACCTTCGATATTCAAAACTCTCTTAAATCTATAATAATACAAGTATAACACAAGTAATTTACTGTAATTTAATGTAAGAGAATTTCGTATTTTTAGGAAACAAAAGCAAAGGAATCAAAAGAAAAATGTAAATAAACCAAGGTTCTCAGATTCCGATTACGCAGTGACATCTTTCCTCGCCTTAATTATACTTCAATAAAGATAACACATGTTTCGCAACGAGATAAAATAATTCGCTGCTCGATAGTATTAACCGTGTATTTTTCACGTACGTAGAAGAACGATTAGCAAAATTTTAAAGATATCGGTTAATCGTGCGGTAGCGTGGAAGCACGTTCAATTCGGCTGTTACGTGATGTATTTTTATAATTCACGATCCAAGAAACGTCAGAACGCTCTGTCCAAAACAATCATTCGTTATCTTTCATACGAATGTTGCAACAATTCAGAAACTAAAAAAATGTTGTTCGATCACGTCAAGAATCTTGTTGGATATTTTTAACCCTGTTAAATGTCCAGCTGCTGATAGGAGAAAAAGTTGTTAAAGTTAGTGGAGCAGAAAATCGTAAACTTAACGAACTCGTCTATTAACCGGTTTCTAGATACGCCTCTGCATAGCGAACGACTCGGTGCTTCGACAGGTCTTCTAATATTTGACCACCTGTTTATTACACTGATTATGTTTACTTTATGTGTCAAATATCGTTTAATTCACTTAGTCCTGTCTATCGTAATTATTTACAAAATGGTTCCTAAAATTGTCCTCTTATTTCGATGTTCCAAATGTTTGATGCTACATTATGAATATTGTAATGGTCCCTAAAATTGTCTTTCAAATTTGAATCTTTTATGTTTGATGCTACATCGTGAAGTTCGTAATGTTCCTCTAAATTGTCCTTCAAATTTGAATCTTTCATGTTTGATGCTACATTATGAAAATCGAAATGGTTCCTAAAATTGTCCTTCAAAATTATTCTCTCATTTGAATGTTTCAAATCTTTGATGCTACATCATGAAGATCCAAATGGTCCCTCAAAAATTGTCCTTCAAAATTGTCTTCCCATTTGAATCTTTCAAATCTTTGATGCTACATCATGAAAATCCAAATGGTTCCTAAAATTGTCCTTCAAAATTGTCATCCCATTTGAATCTTTCAAATGTATGATGCTACACCATGAAAATCCAAATGGTCCCTCAAAAATTGTCCTTCAAAATTGTTCTCTCATTTGAATGTTTCAAATGTTTGATGCTACATCATGAAAATCGAAATGGTTCCTAAAATTGTCATTCAAAATTATTCTCTCATTTGAATGTTTCAAATCTTTGATGCTACATCACAAAAATTGTAATGGTCCCTCAAAAATTGTCCTTAAAAATTGTCTTCCCATTTGAGTCTTTCAAATGTATGATGCTACATCATGAAAATCGAAATGGTTCCTAAAATTGTCCTTCAAAATTGTCTTCCCATTTGAATCTTTCAAATGTATGATGCTACATCACAAAAATTGTAATGGTCCCCAAATTTGTCCTTCAAATTCAAATGCGTCCTAAGATCGTTCCAATCGTCCAAAAATGTATTACTTAAGTTTGGTACTCCATTAGATAACGCGTTACATACTTTCTAAATAGACGAACAAAAAGAAGAAAGAAAGAAACGATTCTTCGTCCAGAAAAACGCCACTCAGTCTCATAAATCTGTTCGTACCCCCAGGAAAGAAGATTATAGTACTTTCACTCTGACCACTGTTACGAATTGTCTTCTCTATACGTGATTTGGCGAATTTCGTAAGAGAAAATCGGACGTAATTTGTAAGTGTTAGTTGCTCTTGTAACTGGTAGTGTAAATTGAAAGATTTGGTCAATGGATCATTTCTGAGAGAAGGTCTGAGAGTAACATTTCATTAGTATTATATATACAGAATATTAGAATATCATTCTGTATGTCAGAAGTGTATTATAATTGTATGAGGGTATATCAAAGCATGCTATATTAGTAGTAATTTGTAATTGTTACTCGGTCTTGTAACCGGCAGTGTAAATTGAAATATTTGATCAATAGATCATTCTTGGGAGAAGTTATTGAGAGTAACATTTCAACAAAAATTATACATACAGAATATCGGAATATTATTCTGTATATCAGAAGATTATTATAATTGCACGAAGGCATATCAGAACATGCTGTACTGATAGCAGTATATCAGAAACTACATCTAAAAATGTAGGTGTAGTTTAACCTAAAGTACCTAAAAGTACCTATAATACCCGAAAATTACACTTAAAATAAACTGAATTAAATAATAATTACAACAACTAATTAAATTACCACCTCTGATTAAATTGAAAATGAAAACAAAATTACAACTCCAGTAAATTATACTCACAAACTAGTCATACCCGCTAATTAATACGTTCACAGCAATCAATCATTGAAATCGCGTCAATACAAAGCAAAAACATCTACGATAATCACTGTTTCAACAGACGATCATTACCGGCGATAAAAAGTAAGATAGTAAGAAGAGGGAAGTTGATATTCGATGAATTATACATGAAGGACCTTGAAAAACTTAAAACTATATCGAACACTTATCGTCTGCGCCAGAGAATCATCTAATTATCGGAGGAATTTAATCGGGGGAAGCCAGTGTCGAAAGCCAGGAGATCGATGAATTTTTTCCTCCACTCGAATCATCGGAATTCGCTGTCTATTGAATTAGCCGGTGCACTTGCAACCACAGGGAAAGTGCATAGCTGCATGCATGAAGTTGCAAGTCGCCTAGAGCTGTTATAAAGGCTTTAATGGTACTGCATGGCGGGATGTTGCACAGAGAGGGAGAGAGAATCCCCTTATGTAACGGCATATTAAAGTTCTTTCTTGGCGACGGTGAACAACAGCTACCGACAAACATGAAATTATTACAAGATCGAGTGCTAACTTTATCCATTCTGACTGCACTTAAATGGCAATATAGAATGAGGTTTATAAGAGAATCTTCTACTATACTTTGCTGAATTAATATTAAAGCGATGTGTGATACACACTTAATTTGAAATTAAAAATGAAGTTGAAGAATAAATAAACGAATGGTAAAAGTAATTTTAATATAATTACCACGCGTTGCATTACTACGCGTTGGATTACTACGCGTTGAATATCCACGCGCTGGATATCAACACGCTGGATTACTACGCGTTGGTTAACTACGCGTTACATTACCACGCGTTAGATTCGTACGCTTAGAATTACCACGCGTTGGATTACTACGCGTTGGTTAACTACGCGTTAGATTACCACGCGTTAGATTCCTACGCTTAGAATTACCACGCGTTGGATTACTACGCGTTAAATATCCACGCGCTGGATATCGACACGCTGGATTACTACGCGTTGGTTAACTACGCGTTGGATTACTACGCGCTAGATTCCTACGCTTAGAATTACCACGCATTGCATTACTACGCGTTGAATATCCACTCGCTGGATTACTACGCGTTGGATATCCACACGCTGGATTACTACGCGTTGGTTAACTACGCGTTAGATTACCACGCGTTAGATTCCTACGCTTAGAATTACCACGCGTTGCATTACTACGCGTTGG
>NW_003797096.1:3359505-3393189 GCF_000220905.1 Megachile rotundata | reverse complement strand
ATATCAAATGTGATGATTACNGAGATCTGATCTAACTGTGCGATCTTATATTCTTGATACTTTTATTCTATGAGTAAAATTGTATTATACTTGCATTCGTACTTGTGTGTTTTATGCAATATATCAAATGTGATGATTACGTGCTAAGCGTTTCTTGCGACGATTCTTGAGATCTGATCTAACTGTGCGATCTTATATTCTTGATACTTTTATTCTATGAGTAAAATTGTATTATACTTGCATTCGTACTTGTGTGTTTTATGCAATATATCGAATGTGATGATTATATGCTAAGTAGAATGATTTTCACAATTGTGTTATTACACATATATTTCCATTTTTATTTGATGTTCATGTCTGTTTTATGTTATGTATTGAACGCAGGTGATGATTATATGCTAAGTGCAATTATTTCCTCAATAATTATTGTTTTCTGATCTAACTGTGCGACATACAATTGTGTAATTATACATATATTTCCATTTTTACTCGATGTACGTGTTTTGTGCAATATATTGGACGCGTGTGATAATTATATGCTAATTAGCCTGATTCTTGCAATGATTCTTGATATCTAACAGTGCGAGAATTGTTATTGCACGTACACGATAACGTAATTATGTGTTTTCTTCAATGCATATGATTATTGCGTCCTATTCGCCTAAAAAAGGTAATACGTCCGTTCGACTAATGTAAAAAAGAAGACTTAAGTAGTGCATCGTTTAATACGTGAAAAACATAAAGCAAAAAGATAGTTTGCATATCGATACGCCTATAATTAAAAAAGTTGACTTTAATCACGATGCAAGCATGAGACGTGCATTCAAGTTCAACGTCACTTCATTAGGGATTCATCGCGAATTACGCGAGCCGAAAGCTTCCGTATCGTGCGTGCCCAAGGCTCCGATTCGAGGAGGACGATGAATTCGTTGTTTCGCAGCATCTGACCAAAGCCACCATTCCGCGCACGACGTCATATCGTTCACAGAAACGCATGCATTATTAACCGAAACATCATGAATATGTATACGAGATTACAGAGTGTCACTGATTGAACACGTTTCCGAGACGTACGCATCGTTACATTCCTATCATTTACAAATAGTCGCTGTATTGACATTTTTCACAATGTCAATCGACAGGACACTTCACGTGTAAACGGCTAATTGACCTTTGCGATTGCGGTTCACGCTGAAAATATCGCGGCTGTCGAATCGATGTTTTACAAGTTTTTCATTTTACGCGAGGTAAACAAACCATGTATACGTTTGCTTACTTATTCATTTTTTTATCGCAGCTTCTTGATTCATTTGTCAGAACTACTGATTGCAACAATATTTAATACTGTTATGAAATGGTAAGAAATATTGTTAGAAATGTTATGAAAATTTTGTATTTTATTCGATACAGATCTTTAACAGATGACGCACCTGGTGTGTCATGCTTACAGACTAAATACGAGACGCACCCTTTGCGTCATATATGATGTCGAACATGTGACGCTTTATTCAAGAGAGATTCTCAATAGATGACGCACATGGTGCGTCACACGTATAGACTAAATATAAGACGCACAGAGTGCGTCATATGTGGTGTCGAATATGTGATGCTTTATTCAAGACAGTATCTTAATGGACGACGCACCTGGTGCGTCATACTTATAGACTAAATATGAGACGCACCTGGTGCGTCACACGTGTAGACTAAATATAAGACGCACAGAGTGCGTCATATGTGGTGTCGAATATGTGATGCTTTATTCAAGACAGTATCTTAATAGACGACGCACCTGATGCGTCACACGTATAGACTAAATATGAGACGCACCTGGTGCGTCACACGTGTAGACTAAATATAAGACGCACAGAGTGCGTCATATGTGGTGTCGAATATATGACGCATCAAATAAAATGCGTCAGCCTTAACTATTATAACTGAACTTGAACTTCAAGCTGAAACGTATCAAAAATTCCAGTGAGATTTATCGTATTTAAACTGTACGTGCGTCATAAGATGCGGTCGTCAAAATGTGACAAGAATTTAATTTCAAAATACATTACACGCCGATAGGTTTGACACGAAATCACCAACGAGGTCGATTAATTACGAGGTCGATGTGTATGGCTACGATTATTTATCAGGGAGTTTACAAACATTTTTCACCAATTTAGATGCAATTTTGATATTCGCCACATATGTGACACCGCATATGACGCACACGGTGCGTCTCGTATTTAGTTTATACGCGTGACACACGAGGTGCGTCATTTATTAAGGACCTATCGATAATGACATATTCAATACACATCTTATAACCTGCTCAATAAACGATACGACAACGCGTCTGATACGATCTACTTAATACGCACCACATGATACATCACATGTTACAGTTTCTGCCACATCGACCGTATGTAACGTATTGGATAGGTGTTACGCGATCAGAACACATCGTGACACAACACATGCGTCTCTGTCTATAATCTATAATACATCACGCACAGCTTGTCGTATTATTTCAGTCAAAATATTAAACGTTTCTTGTGCCATTAATGACTAGTTGTGTTTGATGCTGTTCGATCGATATGTCTACAGTTGTATAACGTTTGACGCACCAGGTGCGTCTTATACTATGTCCCATGATCGATAACATATTTGTTGTATGTTATGCTATTATAATATGTTATATACTCTAAAGGAGTATCAGTTCAAGACCCAGTCTAAATGGTGTATAACATTTGACGCACCAGGTGCGTCTTATACTATATCCCATGATTGATAACATAGTTGTTGTATTTTGTGCTATTATAATATGTTATATACTCTAAAGGAGTATCAGTTAAAGACACAATCTAAATGGTATATAACATTTGACGCACCAGGTGCGTCTTATACTATGTCCCATGATTGATAACATATTTGTTGTATGTTATGCTATTATAATATGTTATATATTCTAAAGGAGTATCAGTTCAAGACCCAGTCTAAATGTTTTAAGAAAAGATGCGCCTCGTGCAACTTGCGGTATTTATCCGATAAAGAGGATGACGCACGCGCTGCGTTTTTCTGCGATGCCATTTATCAAACGCGACACGTGTCATACAAGCTTCGAACTCGAATAAAAAAGTGTCGTTAACTTGTTAGCAATTACAAACATCTTAGTAATTTGTAAGTAACTATGGTGAACTTTGACTCGACTTAGCATCGCATGACTCATCAAAATAAAGCACAGAAGGAAGGATTAACAATATGCTACTTTATTAATCGGTCAATCTTTTTTACTTATCGTAAACAACGTTCGTCACTTATACTATGAATAAAAGATAGAAATCTGTCCACTCGAATGAACGATTATCTGCCGATAAAACTTTACGAAAAAGTTTTAAGCCTTGATTTATTAACATGTGCCACTCGATTAATTCGTAGAAATTTACCCGTGGAATAAAGGAGCTAGAGAAACAGGAATCCAAGAAGACTTCGCTATTTCGAGAAACATGACGATTCGAAATCGTCGCACGCGTACTCGAAAACCGTACGAACCTTGACATTTCCAAGTGAGCGAATTTTTGCGGAAGTCTCGGGATCCTGTATCAGATCAAACGAAGGACGAGCAGTTTCGAGGATCGAATCGGCAATTAGAGATTCGTTTCTTCCGGCTCAGATCCTCCGCGAGCAACGATCGAGCTACGATTAATATGCGTTTCGAATCGTGCATACAATCAAGGGAATACAAAAAAGAAGCGTTTCTTTGTCTCAAAACCTCGTGTTTTTTTTTCTTAGACCTTTTGCGTAAACCGTTTCCTCTAACACCCACAAATTTCAGAGAATCGAATTAAAAGGGAGTGGCGAGATCTAATCGACAGAATTTTTATGAAACCACGATAAACACTGATATCGTTTCTGAACTTTCAGACAAATTGAAGTTGGAAAATTTGAGAGTTGAGCGTACTCCAACAAACTTCATTTTTAATTAATCTCGTGTGCTGTACGGTGAGACCATCGGGGGGCGTGATACGAAAAAAAGTATAAAAATTACTTTACAAGTTTCATGTATGCAACTTGAAATTCAAATTCCGTTTAAATGTTATCAATCGAGATAAAATTTGACCAATTGTTCAAGTGGCATATTTTCTTAAACTTATAATACAGTGACGCATATTGCGGTTCAAAGTCAACCGAATCATATATTTTATCAGTGTGACTAAATACGAGACGCACCGGGTGTGTCATATTTGGTGTCGAATATATGACGCATCAAATAAAATACAATGTATTGTATATATTATATAAGAATTATTTTAATATAGATTTTTAATAGATGACGCACCTGGTGTGTCATACGTATGAACTAAATACAAGACGCACCCTTTGCGTCATACCTATACATGTGAAGTGATTAAAGATTTTCCCTGAGGAGTTACCAAGATTGAACTATAGTTAATCATTCTACCACGGGGTAGCAATAGAGCCGATCCGCCATTGCTAATCAAAACTTTAAACTAATTCAAAACTCCACGACTAATTCGAACCTGACTCCGTCCGATAAATAATTCAGTACGAGTGCTTGAACGACATTGTTGTGTGGTATTTTTGTAATAACTTCTTAATAAAGCGTTTATGTGAGGCGAAGTCCAAAGAAGAGGTAGGTGTGTACGCTTGTCGAATAAAGCAGTCGCGATCGAGTAGAACGTGGATCGAAGCTCGAATCGACTGTTCACGTGGATGGGTGATTCACGGTTAGACGATCACGAAAAAAGAAAGATAACCAGGAGAGAGAAAGACTTTTACGCGGTGGGTAAACGTGATGTGACTTAATCGGTGTCATCGGTTACAGCAACTATCAATTATTACCAAATAACTATATTAAGGTATGCGTAATGCTTGTACTGTCATATGAACCTTATAAATGGAAGACTGTGTCATAAATTACTTGAATTAATCCATTAGACTGATTCCATTAATATAAACGATTATATTTTGTAGAAAAATTTTATAGGTCCACATGTGGCGGCCATGACAGGAAGAATGTGAAAAAAACTTGCTTGAACAAGAAAAACAAAATGGCGTCCTAAACTACGTTCTATACTTATACATATATGTACAAACTCTAATGTCTATTCAGTACAATAAAACTTCAATTCAATTTTAAATATATTTTATTATTTTAATTGCCTTAGAAGTGAAACGCTTGCCTTAAAAATTCAGCTATTGTATTTTTACTATATTCGAATAAATATACAGTTAAATTAATTTTTAGTTAAAGAGTTTACACAAAAACTTGAAATAAACTAAGTCCATTACCGCTGTAAATGACATGCGCTTAATAAAAATGTACAGATTATCAGTCTTGCTAATTAAAATTACCTAAAGGTATAGATATCTGGTTTGGGCGACCACAGATGTATTGAAAAGTACTTTAAAAGAACAAATGCTACATCCGATAATGAAAATCGTGCTTTGTGAATATTTCTATGCAACATCTATGTTTGACAATTTCGTGTTTCGAGGAATTAATGGAAGAGTATTTACATACCCGCCGACGGTAAACACAGAGGCACTGATATAGGCACACATGATTCAAGATAATATCGCACGCGTTCCTCTCGAGAACGTGTACATATTCATTTTTTTCTACGGACAATTATATCTGTACGCGTATCGTGCAAATAGAACCGTTGCTTTACGACCGATCGCGTGTTACTAACAAGCAATCGCAAGATATGGACAATACACGAGGTTCGCTGCTTAATTTTACGACGGTGAATTGATAAATGAAAGTCGCTACTTTTTCTACGAAAGGTTCAACTTCGTCAAAAATGTTTTAACACTGTGAATAATTAATAAAAATTAAAGTGCCGACTTACGGTTGTATCTTCGAAAACGTGATTTACGAAACCATTTGAATGCAACGTGAATATACTTGCACGATATAAAAAAGAAAATGGCGAATTAATATCGAGTCACGTAACTACCTGAGTATCTAAAAATACATGATTTTAGAGCATGTCAAAATAACTTATTTATCAAAATACGAATATAGAGTACGTGTGAGTAATAACGTATTTATACGACTATGTAATCGTATGAGAAAGTTTTGTTTTATTCAATCACTGTGGCCAAGATACACTTCCTAGAAAACGTTGATCACCACTGTGGAAATAACAGTAGATGCAGAACCAATATGTGTACAAGGATGCGTCGATTAAATTAGGCAGTCAAAACAAATATTTGTATATGAAAGAAATCGAGTCTAAAATTTTAATTATTTGGGAAAAAAAATTAAACACGGCAACACTTTTGAACAGGATGGTCTAATTTTCTATTTTATACTATTAGTAATTTTGTGTCTAGAGTGTTAATACTATTTAACTGTTCCCGTTTCTATGTTTCATTTACTCCTCTGACAGCAAAGTTAATCGTGATTCAAATCTTAATGTTATACAATATACACCTAAATGGTGAAAGGAATTTTAAAAAATTGGAAAACTAGAAAGAAATATAATACAAGTAATACTTATATAAACTTGATATTGTACGTTAAGTCATCAAAGGCACGCGTTCGGGGGTTCAAATAAAACAGAAACATAACCTATACGAAATGTGTATAACCGTCTCGCTTACAATTTCGACAGGCAATCAGATTTTCGAGTTGAGAGATTCAATTAACGCGTCCATAAATTCCCGTTTCCGTGAAACTACAATATCCATTACGTCAGAAAACTAGAAAGAAACGATCGTAAAACCAGTATTAAAAGATGTGTACGCTTACCAGTGGAAGCCGGGCGACAGTCGCGCCAATTATCTCTCGATAATCGCTTTTTCGAACAATCGAACACACACTATTCCGATCACACGAAGCAAGAGAGGAAATTGATTTCAATATTTTAACTGGTCGTTGATCACGGAAGACGAACAGGTACCGATGAGCAGGCACGACGATTTGACGGAGTCACGTGACGTCCCTTCGTTTGGCGGCAAAACGGGAGATAAAGAATGCGAACGAAAAGGAGATATAAAAAAAAGGGAGAAAAGAAAGGTAAATGCGCGCGCTCGTGTTACGACACCGATAACAACTCTATAAACGAACGCGTTCACCGCCGTGCCGTGTTGCGGACTGACTGCGGTTACGCCAGTTGTTTGCTTTTAACCGAGTCGCCATATTGGTATCGCATCCCTTCTACCTGTTGCGATCCTTTGACGCGATGGTTCACGATGCGCGTTCGCCTTCACGGACAATGACGTTTTCGCGTGGATACGTCGCGACGCGTCTCTTCCCGCCCTTCTGCCGAGTCCTCTCACCAATTATTCCATCTGTGATTCTTATTGTTTTCTTCGCGTACTCCTTCCGTAAGTTAATCCGCTTACTTTTTTCTTTTTTAGATACCTACGTTTCAAACTTTAAACCCAATTTTATCTCCGTTTTTATCTGACTGCGGAGGCTGCTACCGGCGAAGGAAAAACATTGTGTTGGACATTTTGACTTATCACGAGGTTCGAATAAAAGCTTAACAAGCGAGATTTTTTACAGTGATTAATAATACTATAACTACTAATTTTAAATATTATTTTATGATTATAAACGACAGAAAGAAATATTTAATTATTGTATGTGAATTATAGGTTAGAAGAAAGAAGATAAATTACATGTTTGCAGGGCCCATAATTGATGGCACAAACGTAGATGTCTCTACATGAAAAAGACGTAAATTCAATTGTGTACTCCCGCAATAAGACATAAAATTTTAGTTAGTATATAATTTAAATTTTAAATTTGCTTGCGATTAGTTTAATGAGAAAAAACCAAATATGTGTCTAGACTTTCAAGGTCACCATAATTCCAAGTAATCAAATTTCTTGAAAGGAGTTTTTCAAAGTTTACAGCAAATGAGTTGGAACGTTATTCTAAATTCGGCAGTGACTGATTTATTTAAAAAAATACAATAAAGATGACGTTTAGAGATCTAGTGATAACAATCAATAACTTATGCAATCTCCTTTCCAAAAATATGCAAAATATTTTTCCTCCATGCCGTTAAAACTAAATTTCCATACTAGTCGTCACACTAAATTTTTTGTCAAAAATCGATGACTATGACATCACCAAAATTCTTGCGTGAACAATGATTATGCACTTCTTTGCTTCTTGCATTACGTGGAGGACGAACAAAAGCGAAATTTTCTCCAAACTTTCTTCAAATATTTTTATTCGTGTCGATATTCAGCTGTCTTTCACGATGCAAAAAGAAAGAAAATACGTTTGATTTATGTTTTGCAAAGTACTTACACGTAGTTTGCGTACAGACTGGAAGAAGCTCTGCCATATTTGACGCCCGGGGCAGTTTCTTTTCTCACATGTGCGACGTAATATAAAAAAGACGGCGTCAATGTATTTTTTTTCGAGCGGATTATACAATATTATTGTTTTTAATTACTTTTTTGCAACACATGTAACGTAAACAAATATCGCGGACTTCATAAAAGATATAAACTCCTTATTACAGTATCATGTTCCATGCAAATACGGATTTTTATAAAAAGCGTTCGCTTCTTAAATGATTAAACATACAATTCATATCAACTGTCACAATCTCTGTAATCCGTACATGTTAAACAACTTTGCATTCTTACGTATATTATGTAGTTTGCAATAATTATGGTAATGAGACGATGCTTTATGGAAATCCTATTAGATAATTCTTAGACGTTTTATCCATTAAGAGGCTTTGTATTTATTTACTGTAGGAATTCATCAGGTGATGCTATATTCCAAAAGAGCATATATGCGCCTTTACGTAAACGTACTGCTTGAAACATCTTTGGCATAAGAAAAAAGAAAATATGTGATCCATTAGTATAAAATTGTAAATTAAAGAACTCATGCGACATTCAGTCATAGCTTTTCTTGTCGTATTGACATTTTTATGCAGGTATTTTGTCATTCGGTTTCATGAAATCGACTCTCATTATATCAGCGATAAAATCGTACAAACAGAAAATTGTCAGGAAACAGAAATATTAAAATCGATTCAATAGTTCATTAAAATTATATCGCTATAAAAAAACGATTGTTTGTAAATTGTATTGTTTGCAAATTCTTCAATCGGATGTATCAAATTTGTACAAGTCACGAAGAACACAAAATATGCAGATCATAATTATTTCATTTTCGCACTTCTTGTTGGTTCAACATTGATTTGATGGTTTTATTGGAGCACATCGGATGAATTAAATGTTTACGTCAACACCGTTTTACAAACACGATTAAAGTTTAACTTTATTACCGTAAGTCAGCAACTTCTTTTATTAATTGAGTCGTAGAGTTTCCGTGATTGTCTGCTGATAAGTGATATATTTTTTGTTACAATTTTAATGCCGTATTTATTCTATCTTTGATCGAAGAATTATTTAAATTAGTTCTTACATTATTGATATCATTTTTTATTCGATCAGTTTTGAAAAACCGAACTGTTGTTTTGCAATTTAACGTCAATCTATTTACAAAATGCTCTACTTACAAATTAAAAATGAAAGAACTTAAAAGAACCTTCATAAATTATTTAAAAAGTACAAACATTTAAAAAATATAATACAAGGAAAGAATGTTTTCACGAACATTGACAGACGTTTTTGATATACATATGCAAAACCTTTTGTGGTAAAAATAAACACCTTCACACAAATTTGTCTGTACCAACATACAAAGTATTCATAAATGTTTGCAGTATATGAAAAGTGTTCACAGCGAGACAATAATTCATAAAAAGCCTCCGTAATGTACCATGTAATATTCCTACCATTGAAGTTTTCATTCCGCAGTTAATCATTTTGTCGTTCCATTAAAATTTTCATCATTCTCTTTATCTTCAATGTTTTCGAAGTTTCGACATCCGCGAAGTTTATTTGTGATCTTCGATTGTCTGAAGTTTATTAATATTTATAAAATTACGTTATCCCTGTTACGACAATATTTCGCACGGGCAACTTTTGCAATTTTACTGCAATTAGAGTTTAGCGATTCTGGAAATGTCAAGGGCGTCGTTTACTTCCGTGATACGCACCGATCGGACGGAAATATTAAAACCGTGAAATTTTTAAAGACTGTAGGATGATTAGCAGAAGTTTTTTTCTTTGATTATTTCAAGAAATCGTAACCTTGTTCATTGGTGACCTCGATGATAACAGAGCTTTCATACTATTTATTGCTTTAATGTTTTAAAATATACAGTCTGTACAAACCTTCATCATCATCTAATAGCTGTAGAGACACTTTGTGTCACTCATGTGAGACATCACCGTGCGTTATATTGACACGTGTTATATTGCCGTTTACTGTATTGACTATATGTGAAGAATATACTCACATTCGTATACTAATCGTTTACAAGTTTACCTTACTCAAAAGGTAGCTCACACTCATCATACATTTTGCACTAAAATATTTGTTAACTAAATATGTTATACATATGATGTGTACAGTGATATGAGACACAGTAAAACAGACAATAATAGATAACGACAAAGAAATAATAACTTCAAAAAAATTCAACAAATCTCTAATAAAAAAATTCTAGAGCCACAACCTGTCAATACTAAAAATAATTTTAACTGCAAATATTGTTCATATATTCATATATTTACTTACTGTACAGCAGCTAAAGTATCATACAGCAAGTGGTTATATCACGCGTTATATTGCACATGTAAACTCGCCACCTCAAGAGGCGCTTCCTCAAAGTATCCGAGATACTCCAGATATGAAAGAACGCCTCGACGAGGTGGCTCGAATATTGTCCCCGCGCCAAGTCCAGTGAATTTCGAAATGGGTAAAAACATTTTTGGCCGGTGACGCAATTTCAATGTCGCTTACGTCAAGTCCGATGCAAACCCGGCTTTCGGCACCGTTTGTAAGAGCAAAGATCAGTGATCCGTGCGAACTTACACGAAAATCTATCGAGCGACCTTTGATCGTTCACTTCCGCCGTGTTTGTTTTGCGCGCGAAGTTCAATGTATTCTTAATCGCGATAAATATTGTATGCATCGTTAATGGGATTCTCACGGGGTACGTTGACCAATTTCGTATTGTATTTCTTATCGATTCTCTTTTAAAAATTAGAAATTAATAGATTCGTTTCGAAATTTAATAGATTAATAGAGACTGTCATGTTTAATTTATATCTCAAGTAATATTCTTCAAATATATTTTGTAGAGCAATCATTAGGTATATTCCTTTCTTTTCAACTTTTCAACGCTGTAAAATTGATCAAAATACCTCGCATGACAATATTAGTAATGTACACAAAATTTGTTACAAATATACTATAAATTATTGTCCATTGACATGAAAGTAGATTTGCTTGATTTAAATTTCCCGCTCTTTCGAGAGATCAAAGGTGCCGACAGTGTCGACTCTGTGTTGACTTCAATTTCAAGCCTCCGATCGAAGGCTGTCTTCAGTTTTAAGTCTTCGATTTGTACAGGTTTCGATTTACGAATCTATTTCTCACCGTCCATAAATCATAGCCTAATATTTCTAGACTTTGTTTACACTGGTAATCGTCCATATTTCAAACGAAATATCGTCGGAGACAGCGGAGGTCGTCGCTTCTTTCAAGGTCACGGAAGGAAAAGGAATTATAGTGAATAACGTATGCTCGAAGGGTAATCGTACCTCAAATAGAAAATATTTTCGGACAAAGATTGCGGCAAGAATTTACACGAGACGTGATAAGTTCAAGATTATGAAAAAAGGTAAGGACATAAACGTCGAGCCATCTCGATATTCCTTCTTTCTACGCAGTTCCGATTCGTTTTATATTCTTGTCTTTGAACTTCTCTATGACCTTCGTTGGTTCCAAGAATTTATGGACCGTGGCCGAAGATTTTTAAATCATTTTTAGAAATGATCGAATCCCAACTTATTGGACCTCGAAATATTTGATCTTAGAATCTTTGTCATTGAATGACTTTATGTTTGAAAAAAAATTTAGTAAAATTTGTTCAGGTGCGAGAAGTCGAAAAATGGCAAAATGGCTGTTCGCGCGGGAAACTACATAAATATCGATCACGATAATAAGTTAATAAACACTGAGTTGCAAAGGTGAATTACTGTTTAGCAAGGTAAATTAAAGCCATAATACGCATGAAATGGATGTAACGATAATCGTAATTTCATTATTATACATGAGAGGGTGTCCTGATTTCTGATCAAATCTCATTAATATTTACGAATTTCTTCCGTAATTATAGGTCTCAGTGCTCTGCATATAGTTCTTTTCACATGGAATAATACGTAATGATAATTTCGCAGATTCGAGACGCCTTGGCTAAAATTATAATTGCAAAAATATATACGCATGGTATGTAAATTTCTGCATCCCTATAACCCTATATCCTCAAATTTCTCCGTCTACCTTGATATTGTTTTTACGCTACACATCCGTGACACTTGTAATGATCATGAAACCTGATTTCAGAATTTGTGAATTCGTAACACGTCGTAAATATACAACGCACGTGACAACACGCATTAAATGTATTAGAAAATGAAGCAATTTGTTCCAAAGACGTAAAATATTCCAAATA
This sequence comes from Megachile rotundata, assembly GCF_000220905.1. NCBI lineage: Eukaryota > Metazoa > Arthropoda > Insecta > Hymenoptera > Megachilidae > Megachile > Megachile rotundata. The sequence continues at coordinate 3,380,605 of NW_003797096.1, read as the reverse complement.
AGCGAGAAAAAAGTCTTAGTTGTTTCTACGAATTAATTGTTCACGTAATGTTGATAAAAACATGTACCTGCTCAGGTTACGTCTTTCTGGAATAATTTTATTCCGCATTGGTAAATCGCACACTGTGACTTGCTATTCTTTTTCCAGTAATGTTGCAACAGTTTCAAAACTATCAAGGTTATGTACAAGTCCCTATTGTTTGCTTTTTGTACGTGAATATTGAATAAATATAAATGATGTATAAATCGTGTATAACATTACCTTTACACGAAATCAAATGATTATATTTCGATAAAAAATTGATGTCGAATACAAGGTTAATTATATGACGATGTGTTAATTATAGGTTAACTATTCGTCCAGCACTGGCCATTAATGGCCCTCGTGTCATTCAACGATGTTAAACTTATGTTCGCGTGGGACTATAGTGGGATTGACGTTTAGTACTCTAACAAACGAAGGACGAACTTCTGAGTCGTTTCTAAATTATTGTAGCGCCGAGTAAACTGGAAGTTTAGACACGTAACTTTCGAACAAAACACATCGCGATCGTAAATCGTTCACTTAGAATCGAACGACAAGTTAAAAGCTTCTGTAAAGAGCGGTGGTCGTTGGGTTCGGTAAAGAGCTGTAAAACCAATGGTCTTTATTCTAGAAAACGAGCGGAAAATTATAGCGTGCGACTGAATTGTCGGAGAACGGTAAAACGGAAGCTTATCTCGAACGAAAACGGCCTTAACTATACTCGTTTCGCTATTATTCTGTAGAACGGATCTGGATAGCTCGTGTCATTCGATCCGCGGACGTCTTCGGTTGTTTTCGGGAATTTACGCTTGCTCTCGAGCACCTACTGATTTTTAGTGCATATGGGTGCCACTGGTTGCATTCGGCTGTTTACGGAACCTTTCGGCATTCACGATTAATATCGTGCACTCACGATTGTTTTCGAACACTTCCGATTATGGCAAGAATACACTCGGCTTATTTAGAGAAGGACTTCCTCATCGATTTTTACAAAATTTAAGGAATTTGAATATTGTAGAACAGGTTAACATTTTGGGGACCTATAAATATGGAAATCTAGGGTTTAATGGTCTCGTAATTTTGAAGCTTATTTGATTACAAAGGAATTTGTGTATCTAAGAATTTCGTGCCCTAACATTTGACGATCTAAGGTACTGTATGAACTTGGAGGTTATCGGAATTCGGAAACGAGGACATTCTGAGATTTCAAACTCTGGGAATTTGTGAACTTGAACAATTTTAGAAATTGAGATATTTGAAGTTCGAGAATATACAGACTTAAGAAAATTAGAAAATTCTTGAATTAATATATTTACGATTGCACTCGGAACCGTACGCATGACTTTCGGCAGTTTCCGGATTCCTTCGTACGTTTACGGTAACTGTCAAGTTTAGCGGCGAAAAAACTAGAAGCCATCAAGAATAAAAAGACAGTTTATTTTTTTTCCATAACGTTTGTTCATCTAACACGAAATGTTTAACATCTAATATTTAGTCTAGCACACAAAGCTTCTTTTTAAGGTGTGGCATGTAGATAATGTAATATTCTACAGTCTACAGATATGAAGTTATACAATATTTTTTTATTAGGTATTATAAAACGAGATTAGATTAGTAACATCAGCATTGCTCGCAATATCGACAGAAGATTATTACTTAACTCTTCAATTAACACTCGTTAATATTGTAGCATTCATATGTATAAATCTTAATACGAGTTTATTACCTGTTTTAATGAAAATAAGCTTATGTCGTGAATTACGACTAATTTTTTTAAGCATTTAAAATATTATGCAATTGTTTATCATAAAGTAGAGCACGATTAATTTTTTTGCGAAGAATAAATTTTAATTTTAATTGCACTTTTTTAGTTCTAATGTGCACTTTATTGTTTTTTTTCAGGTATTAAACTTGTCTAATATACATACAAGTATATCGTGTTTGAAAAATTTGACAAATAAGGTAAATATTAATAAATATCAATGAGATTAATTAAAAAAAATTGAAGATAAAATTTTGTGGAAATTATAGGTTGACACAAAAGCTGCAGTGTGTTAGAGAAATTCGAACGGTACCTTTGTGTGGCATGGCCAGTGAATGGCTGAAAGAAGAATCGAAGACGTCGTTTTCCACATGGCGCACGACCCAATTCGTCGAGATCTTATGTAACCGACAACATTGAGTCATTCATGCTCAGCTGATCGCAATACACGGTTGCAATTAATCCGTGTTAACTTGACAATTTCATTAAAAATAATTGACGGCTTACTATTTCGCTGTCTAGAGGATGCCTCATAATCTCCTATGCTGGGGTTACAATTTGAAGCCGAAAATTCCTTCTCAAGTTCTTTGGAATATTATCATGATTGTTGAAGATGGAATAGTTGAACAATAGTAAGACAACTAATATGTTATATCCATCTTTATTATTATATATTATTATCTAAAATATCATAGTATCTTTGTAATAGTATATCCTCACAATCTCATTTGAAGCAGCCAATTATTCCTTAGCTAATCTTACCTAATCTTACCTATTTTTTAGCAAGAACCGCCCTGATTATTTTATCCAGGCAATTCACGTTCCAGCAGAGACAAACGAGCGAAAGTTTCAAGAAAGAAGATGAAACGGATGTATAATGTTCGAAGGATCAATCGTGGAGTCCGACCGATAACAGTGACGGTAGAAGAATTTGGCCTTGGCCCACTGTTTCAGCCAAGTGTATACGGGCACGAGGATCAGAAGAAAAAAATCGAGCGTAAGTGTCCCGATAGTCCGTGTTGCACAACGGTTCGATACGTGCCCACCGAAACGTCTTTCCCAGTTCAGGCAGTTTCGCTTTTAATGGAACGGCTCGTACCGTTTGTGAATCGTGATTAACACGATTCGGTATGCTCGACATTGTGCCCCGTTTCTCAGCCAGCTGATGGATCGCGCCTCGCCTTCGCGACCTCCTGACCCACATTATTTTTCGCAACACGGCCCACCTTTTCGGTAAACGATGCCCATCTAGGCGAACTAGGTTCCTTTCAAATTTACTCAAAAATTTATTGTTCATGTAGGGAGAATGTGGAGGAAAGGGACTTCCGGTTGCTGACACGGTGACTACCAGACTGAAGCGCTTCATAATTACTTTTTCGGTTGTTGGTTCTTCGAGTTCTCAAACGCTTCAAATGCAAGTGAGCTGCTTTCGAAACAAGCAAATCCAAGATAAAAACTTTTTAGCTCATATTTATACGCAAAGAAAGCAGAGGAGCTTCGTTAAAATCGATGGAGTAGGTTCCACATTCTCGAAGCTATTCGATTGAAATTTAGAATACAAGTAGAAGAATATAGTTTTATTACAGCAAAAAATAAAAGAAGTTGAGACACATTTTGTAAGGTGTTCTCCAAGAGATAGGATTGTACAGTTTCATCTCAATTTTTGAAAATATATGTTGCATGTGTAATCTCAATTTGAGATGATGAATATATGATCTCAATTTAAAATAATGAATTTTTAAATACTCTTCTAAGCAACCAATTAAGAAATCTGATTCTAAAAATTGTTGAAAATCCTATAACTCTCGAATTGTTACACAGTCAACCTTGAAGTGAGCACATTTGGGATTCACCTTGATGATCTGGTTACCGAATCGTATTTGAACGACTGAAATTTAGCATAAACTCTAGTGTTATGTAAAAATTCAATTGGGTCACTCGATGAGCTTTGGCGATCACGGAGTTGAATCGTCAACTCGCATGCTTCGGAAAGCGGAAGGCAAACCGCAGATTTAAACTTCCTCTATAAAATTATCACTCTGAATGCAAATTCGATGCTGCATTTGCAATTAGCACTTCTTTTCTTTGCTTAACAACTTTCCACTGGAGTTTATGATGTATATGTATAATTGAAAACCTAGCTATTGTAATATTTCTCAACTAGTTGTAGGCGTAACTTTGCTGTAATTCTAGATACTAATTTTTTTGTGATTTCAGAAAAATGTTAATAAATTGGTAAATTTACTTTGTTGGACAAAATATACTAAAGCAGCTAATAATACAAGAAATCAACATTACTTTACAAAGCAGAACTGAATGTTACAAATGTAACATCAAGCAGGAAAAATAAGAAAGTGAAGCACAATAAAGAAGTATATATTTTATTCAAAAGATTACATAGGTAAAGAAAGCAGTATCAAGTTGTGCAAAAGTAAGTTCAATTACAGTCTTTCATATCTCCATGTGTTTATTATTTAGGGACGTAATTTTTGTATAATAAAAAACGTATTTTTATTCCTTACAGCTATTGCATAGAACTGATTGATTATCACCGATTCATTGAATAACACGTGTTATCATACGTGTATGTCAATACAGCTGTATCAACGAAAGACTATCTATGTCAAAGATACTTTAGAACAAAAGCGGTGTGATCGAATCGACATAAGATACCTGACTATCTATATTAGTATCTACAAGTTGTTTATGCAAGTTATAAACTTTCCTAATTGTCAATACCGAGACTAATAAGCTTTCCTGATTGTCAATAACAATCATATCAAAGTTATCTACAATTGATTCGACAAAGGTGTGCCAAATCCCCAGAAGGGTTAAACGAAGTAAAATATCGACATAGTCATCTGGACACCTCTGCCTATAAAATAGTTTGGTCGGTTCGATGATCGAACCTCCAGTTGATCGTGACGATTACGTTGTCGAAGAAAGAGAGAGAAGAAGAAAAGGAATTTCTGATCGAGACGAAGCCCGGCCCGAGAGAGAAAGTTTCGGCGTCGAGAGGTGAATAACGCGGCATCAAAATGATCGCTAGTCCGTGCAATATTCGTCTAACCGCCACGACGAATCGAGCAGAATTACATCGCGATGAATAATTAAACTTGATAACGATCGACACTTAATTATTGCGGCGTAACATGTAATCCTCGAAAATTTCGACCGCTGTCGAAACTGTCTAGTGTCGAAACTGCAGGAAGTGTGTTCCTTTTACTCGAATGCGTGAAAAATGATTTCTGACTAGGTGTCTAGAAAAGGTATTTGTTTCAAGAATCCTTAAATTCTCTTACTTATTCAATTTGCAAAATGGATCGAGAGGTTCTCAATAAAATATATTGCAGCAGTATGTGACAAATTTTTCATTTATTATAAACGGAAAAATAAATGTATTGGGTAATGTAAATAAATAGTAAATACATGTAAATGTATATGTTCAACAAATGTATTTATCTGAATTATTTATAAAATCCAAAAGAGATATAATAAGTAAAGGGATACAAGCTATTTTAAGGATATCTTTGAATCTTGAACTTCATAAGAAATTAGTAGAGTAATGTAATGATAATAATATCAATAAATAATAATATAGGATGAGAACTGTTATAGTGAAGTAGTTGAATATGGAGAATTACTCCTAGTACCGCTCGCTGCCGCTAGAAGACGCAGACGAACCTCGAATTTCGGCTTTCTCGCAAGTGCTCAACATGCGTAGCACCCACATTCCTACCCATCCCAATAAATATCACGTTACAGACCTGCTAGAATGCCTTACCAGTAGGTCTAAACACTCTCCTCACCTTTCCTACATTTAACAGTTACGCTACACTGAGCATTGTAATAGCAGTACAACTGTAATAGTGACACGGTTTCTGTAAAAAAATATTGCAAATAATTAAAAGTACCTATAGACAAATACCTCTCTAAAAGATGATAATTGCATACATATCGAAAAAGGGTTAATTTATTTATCGATTACGAGCTCCGAAGGCCTTGCTATGAGGAAATGTCTCTAACCAACGCGTTTGGAATGTTTAAAAAAGCGTATACAAACTTACGATCATCATTTATAACCACATACACACGAGTCACGTTCACGATTGACTCACCGAAGTGCAGTGGGTCTACGAGTCTAAGTGAACTTTTTATTGCCGAGGAATTTCGAACGGTGGATATTAACTCGAAAATTTATACGCGTGGTAACACTCTACTTCTTGCTGGTTTTACTTTTACTTTTTGCTATCAACCGTGCCGGTTATTATCCTTTCAGGGAGCGATCGATAAGAAACGAAAAATGAGAAAAGTTACTCGTACCTGTAATTAGGCGAAGCTAAATGTCTTATTTATTCAGCCACTAGATTGAAAAGTTGCGAATATATTGCGACATTGCTTTAATACCGACAATTTTCTTTTCCTTTCTTTTTGAAAACTAGGTTACACTCCAACTAAAATTCTGCGTAGATTCTTTTAGTAATTAAATTCACCCATGTTTTGAAATACGGAACTTTCAGATTTCTTGCGAAGGAACATGGTTTCGGAACGAAACGCATTGTGTTGTGTACTGACCCGCGTTGTATCGCTGCAATCAGCAATAAAATAAAATTTGAATTTACAGAGAATTCAAATGCAATTTATTTACACACTTCAATCGTATCGTCTTATAAATTATCATTATTGCGTTTACTGCCGCGTTAAATCACGATAGAGCAAAAAGTTAAATTAACGAAACGTAACGCAAACATCCGTGCAATTGCGTAAAACACCTTTGATACCGACGAAAACCAAGGGAATAATTATCAATTTACGGGGTCAATTTTGATTCCGCACAAACTGTATTGCCAAACTTTTATGCGTACGTTAATAGAACGTGTCGTAAAAAGTGAAAGGATCATTTTAATTATCCCCAATAAACTGTTTCATACGAAAGTTTATTTTACAAGTGAAAATCTTTTGCTTCGAACTATTATTTGCTATCAGTGTCAACGGAATTTTTCTAGAATAGATACTTATTTTCTTCGAACAATTTATTACGTATTTCAATTACGTATGTAACGAGAATGTGTGAAAAATAAATTATGGATTAATCGGAAATGTCTAATACTGTTTACACTCGCTGCTTAGCGAATGCTGGCGTAAATTCAAATCATTAATGACGTTTAATCCGTGATAAATTACGTTTCATAAGTTTTGCCGCCTATTTACAAGTTGTTTGATTTATTCAAGTTACGTTCGACGAGACTTTAATGTAAAATAGTTCATACTTTTAATAGGCGAGAGGTCAAGTACTCCTACATAACCTAAACCACAACTGTCACGATCGTAGAGATACCTTGAGCCAAGGAGCTATATTTTCATTTTTCTTTTTTGAAAATCAATTTCCAAATCACATATAAAATGATCCTTAAAATAAAAGAATTATTTTATAAACGTACACACTTGTCAGTTATTATATATTATATAAGAATTCCACTGAAATCGTACTAGCTACATTTGAATAGTTCGTAAATTCGCAGATGATCGCTCGTGCGTCTTCGTACATCTTCGTGCGTAAACGTACATTATAAACCTACACGCTCACTACAGCGAATTGAAAATAATTATGCGAATCATGACTGAACATAATTAAGACAGTTAATAAGATATTAATCGACTGCATTGTATTCATGATAAATTATTTAAACAATCTTTACAGAAAGAAACCTTTGTTGAATCCGAATGTACATGAAGTTCGAGAAACACCGATTCGACTGAAATACACGTGACCTGTCAATGCGATACAATAAGATAACTAAAAATTACGATACGTACAATTATAATTATAATATTCATACGTAAATAGTATTCTATGATTATAAAAGATGAGTGGCCAATGAACGATCAGGTTTCACGACCCAGTGCAAAAAAGAAGTGGGGATAGGTAAGTTGTCGGTACGGTCGCGTGTAAATGCGCCTTAAATAGTGCTGCCGCGCAGCAGCAGTTCGAGGAGACTCGAACGACGTCCGAGCGACGCCGGTATATTCGGCGATCAAAGTGAAATGAAGAGGAAAATGTAACTCACCGTGCTGCGGGTTGCAACAGGATGATTCCTTTTTCACTTGTTGCGCCAGTTTGACTTGTCACGTCCTTCCTTTCTGTCTGTTCTTCGCTAGAAACCACGCACTCGTATCACGAGAGAACAGTGTGCCACGCCGGCCGGACTTTCGATAGAATCGGTTAAAAATATATACAGGGCGGGGCTCGAGCGGTGATGCTCGATCCCACTCGCACCCTCGCACCACCGTTTCGCGTTCTCGGTGTATTACACGCTACTTCCGTTCTACGTATTCACCGGCACACGATATCATTGCCGTTATGCCGCGAAATTCTCCTCTACCTTCCTCGTGCTTTCGTGACGTCCCATGGTGCACTATGCGTTACGAGATTGCGCCGTCAACCGGTGACATAACCGTACCTATCGATAACGTGGACCCGTACCTGTGTAAAATGTTTCTTTTTACAGATTGTTAGTTGAGAGGGTATTGTATAGAAAATCTAGGAAGAATAGAACTTTTGTATGACGAGAAACTGTTCTTTTAATTTTGAAAGCGATTAAATAGCATACAAATGATTTTAGAGTAAGAAGCTATAAATGTAAATCATACGATGTAATGTAAGGATATGTTTATTGAAACGTGGAGTGAAAAAGTTTGCGGACATGTCGGTTTGTAATGAGTTTGTTTATAAATAATTGTATTAAATACCAAGTATGTATTTTTATCTAGTTTGTATTTTTTTGCAGAATTTATAAATGAGTCGAAGCTTCGGAATATAAAGTAAACTTGTTTGAATAAAAATTTTTGTGTCTACAGAATAATGCATGCCATGAAGAACCTGATGTAATTAAATCATACCTGAATATCCTAAAAAGACTGAAATAACTAAAATGACTATTAGAAGGTTATACATATATACATGTATAAATAACGGATCTTGTTTTGATTAAAATTTCAACGGTAATATAATTGTTATAACTCTACTTTTATAATATTTGTTAAAACTTATTTTACACCAAAATAAGTCTTTTGAAGAAAACCTTCTTTCCTCACGTTTCATGATAAGTTTGAATAAAATATAATCGTCGGATAAGAGTATTTATCGCATATGCTCAAGATAATAAAAGGTATATAGCAGGTATATAAATTTAGTAAATGGAACACTGATGACAGTCGGAAAAGTATGAAACCGTTCCAGTAATCGTTTCGCATACATCACGAAATATTTAATTTTTAACAATATTCTCTGTATTAATAAAAAAGAATATTTTGTCAATTGTATTAATCATGGAAACATTATTTCCTTATGTGTTTTAAATTGAGAACTTTAATTAAAACATCTCGAAAGATAAAAACCGGTTGGTATTTAAATGGATATGTACAAATTTGTGAGCATATAAATGGTCGGAGCTAATTACATCCCAATTTATTGGCAATTAAAATTGAATCGTGAATTAAGATAAGTGCAAATGTAGCAATAAAAAGAATTACAAGGCAAGATTTTAATATAAGTTAAAAGTCGTAAAATGAGTTTGCAATTTTTTACAGAAATGTTTTATTTAATATCACATTGTGTTCCAATAAGAAGAGGAAGAAGCAGGAATACTTTTGTTGAAAAGTGCCTGATCATCGTACACAGGAATTATTTAATTCTTAAACTTCACTTGTTTGCAACAATGGAAGAGTTGCATTTTAGTCGATTACAAGAGTGACAAATGCAGTGCGTGTATACTACAGTGTGTTTGGACTTATTAGTTCGTTAAAGTTTAATTTTTGAATTATAACTAGAAAAACATTGACCAATAAGAACGCGAGCCACGGAAGTGTTTGTTACGCGCCATTATTGACTATAGCAGCGAACAAACAAAATGTAAAATTTCTACTCTCGGTGTTTACTTTATTTTGACCCATAGAATCAACTTTGTCGGCAGATTTATTAAATGACACCGACGCATAACCAACTGAGCTCGCGCTCTCACTATTGGTACTTTTCTTTAATAATTCGAAAACTGAGCTTTAACGAGGATTTTGGTAAAGGAAAAAATTGTTCAGTATCATTCTATCTATTATCTCTGCGATTCACTTGTCACTTTGTAGACTTGTGTACTCTGTAACGGTGTAATTAAGTTTGGAGAATATTTTTTATTTCATCAACTATGGCTTTGAAGGGCGATGGGAAATGTCTAAATATTTTTGGAGGTTTGAATATTATTTGAATTTTTATTACTGTTTCAATATTATTATTTAATACGTGGTAAGCAACAAGACACAGAACTCATTAGAAATACAAATATTTTTAAGTTACGTACTTTAGAACTTTGAACCTTTGCAGTTTCAGAATTCCTGAACTTTGGAACCTTCGTGACCGTGAGAAATGAAGAATGAGACGTACCTTTTCCGATGGCTTCTCCTTGAACTTTTCGCCTCCGGCACCCTAAACCGATCTAATTCAAATCTCAAACCTGTTCTAAACTCACAGCATATTAATCGAATTAGATTATGAAATCCTACAAATCTTCAGACTACAAAATCACGTTAAAAATAAAAGGACTTTGATATCCCTATTCTCACACTACTGAAAGTAACTAATTAAAATTTGCTTTATTCTCCTGTAATTCTCCTCAATTATATACAAAAATATAATGATAATTGGTAATCATTACAGAGTTGGTATTAGATAATGAGACGATGACGCGAGTCTCTTTCGCAAACGTGTGAACCGGTCTTGACACTTTTTCACGTGGTCGAATAATTTTCCATTCTTCGAAAGCGAAAGACTTCATCTTTGGACTCATCGTCAGTCATTCATGCACGTATGTTTTCTTCCTTCATTTAGTAGATGTGTTAAAGCTAAACGATCGCGTGAACTAAGTTTTCTTTGGAGGGAGGGGAAGGAAATGGAAAATCGGTCAATTAGCGAAAGGGCGGTTTTAACAGAATAAGATCTGTTAATAATATTAACAGAATAAGTTTTAATAGGAGAAGACGTTTTAACAGGAGAAGAAGATATTAAAGCAAAGTCGGTAAATTGGGAAAGGTATTTAGGCACCAAGGAAATAGCGAAAGGTTCCTTTGAATGAATGTTACAACTGGAAAAGGTAGTTAGATACCAAGGAGGTAGCGAAAGGTACCTTTGGATGAATGTTAAAGAAACGGTGATACTCAGAAAACAGGAATCACTTAGAAAAATAGGAATTTTGTTAATTTGCTATATATCATAGAGTGGTTACCCAATTAATTTGCAAAAGAATCGACACGGTTTGTAATAAGGAATTTGTAATCTTGCTATAAAATTTGTGAAGTTTATCTCTGTTACTGTTTTAGCACCCTATACGTCGACGAATGAATTTTGGTAAAAATCGATGTGGAGATGTAGATTAATAATATAATAATTATCTTCGAATTGAATAGAATCGTGAATGCTTAAACTGCATCAGTGAAGCAGTTACATAATTTCGTAGAAATGTTTTATTCTCGTGCCTCGACATTTATATGGATTTATTGTCATCGACAGACACGAGTTTACGAATCGACAGAATTGCTCTCCGATACGCACAATGGGTATTGTAACCACAGAAATATGTCTCAAAGATTTCAGCTGTACTATCAAGCTATTCTTATGAATACGTGTAACAAAACTTGCAGTGTATGGTAAAAAGAAAATATATTGCGATGTGTCTATTGTGGATGCATTTCAAGAATAAGCAATATGAATTTGTGATTAACTGAAGTTAAAGCATGGAAATGCGATAAAGTAAAAAATGGAAAAAATGTGAAACGGTATTATATTCGTATGAGGCTTTCTTTTCGAGAAAATCAATTTTGAAATCGCGAGATAGAGTGAGCGATAGCAGCAGGGTCGGCTCTAAACTCTGAGGGCCCGGGGTAAAAATTAAATTATTATTAATTCTTATTAAAATGGATTAATGCGTTGGTAAAAATTAATTGACGATAATAAACGAAATGTAGTGTAATTATTACGTATTCATATTTTCATTGCATCTTGCAATTCTGTCGAATCTTTATCCTAATATAGTAAACTGTAGAAGTACAGTATATTGCCATATTTCATATTAAGTTTTATATCACCACTCGCTATAGAGATACCATAGTCAAACCCTCTGTGGAAATATCTCTTGCTATATTGCCAATTCCAAGAGCTTCCACTCTTACAGACCCACGGCGATATAACGAGAGTCAATTCTATGCTCAAGATATGTCAAAGATTCCGCCAATAATCGAAATAATAATACTGAATGTATCTAATTTCTATGAAATTAGGTATTGAAGAAAGGGACTCGGATTAGGTAACTTAACCCAACCTAACTCGAATCTCCACCTACTTGCAACTAATACAACAAAATTGGTATGAAATAAAATATAAAATAATGCTTATTATAAAATAAGTGTTTGTTTTATTTATTTATTCTATATGTATCGTTATTACGTTTTCAAGAATCATTTTCTCGAAAAAGAAATCGCATACGAAAACATTTTATTCCTTACTTTCGAGTTAGTTTTTCATGTACAATCAACAGTTTTCCGCATATATTACCAGTTTCTCGATTTCCTTCGATTGAACAGGTTAAGAAACAACGCTTCCGAGTTTTGAAGATACAAAAATTGTTCGAAGATCAATTCCTGTACAAGTTGAGACGACAAGAATCGGAAATAAGAGAGAAAAGAAAATGACAACAACAACAATAAACTAGTTAAAAGCTAGAAACAATAGTAAAAGAAGGAAATGTTTATCGAGACTCGAAGATTAACTTCGTACAACATTACGTCTACGTTAACAGTCTTGTCGACGTTGTTTTCTCTTTCAGCGTAACTTCGGTTTTTTTTTTCTTTATCGTTTTTTCTTTCGTTTTTTTTTTTATTACAAATTGCTCTGAAATACTTCTCTAATACGTTATTAAAATCTTGGCATAATAAACTTCAATAATACGAATACTTTCAGAAGAAAGCACGTCTTTTGACACCCATTTAACGTCAACGTTTCATTTATTATGCGATCCGATCTATTTCCCTTGTAAAAATATACAACATCAAATTTTTACAGGATCGAATTCGTTCCGTCTTCGTCTTCATCCTCTTCGTTTATTTTTATCTATTTTTTTTACCTCGGATTTTCTTTTATTTCTCTGTGCGGTCATAAATAAAAATTCTTCAAATTCTTTCCCCGTAACGGGAAGAGTACAAAAAGTCTGTAATCTTAACACGAGATTTGTATACGATTCTTAGGGTAAACGTTTTCTCTTAGGGTAAACATTTTCTCTTCTATTCGCAACATTGTACAAGTTCTACCATTTCTTTCGTTTAACCTTTGGACAGCGGATACACTCGGTTCACCTGATACTGTCCCTTACTGTATTCGTTTACATTTAGTTTAATACATTGTCCGCAAAATATATTAGGATATAATGTGAAAGGAATAGATATTTAAACTTCAGACATGTAAAATTTCAAATGTCTCAATCGTTCATTCGTCAAATACTGAAACAGGTAAATTTTATTTGAAATATTTTTTCGAATAACAAATAATTTGATAATTATATATAAAATACAAATACAAATTCTCGCAAGGTATGATCTGCTGAGATCGCGATTCTGTAATTTAAGCGATTAAAAATTGCCAGTTTGCCAAGTCAGATCGCTGTCCAAAGGTCAGTCAAATCCAAAGCCAAAAACAAACGGCGAATAAGAGATTTTTCTATTTTCTCTTTCGGAATTTCGATCTCACCACCGACAATTTTCTACGTTCCGCGGTTGACTGTCACCTGGGGGTCACCGGTGGCCGACACCAATACAAGAGAATAAAAGATACATTTTGAATAATAGATAGTTAGTATTAATCTAAGATAGAAAATTGAAAGGTAGAATTTAATCGATCGTTTTTTATTGATAATCAAAATTAATTCTAAGTCGTATGAAAAGTTTCTTCGAACGCTTCGGTTGTTCAGCTATCACTAAAAACTTTCATGGGCGTCTGCCATAGATGCCTCCCTTAGCAGCCACCGTGTTAACAACAATTTACCGAAGCAACAACGCTCGTGTATCATGGTGGCCAGAACCATACGTTTCGAGAGGAAAGAGCCTCACGATTATATCTCCTTGCACGCGAATCGACTCACGCTTATTTTCTACGACGAACACCAAAGCTTTGAACACAATCGGGGCATTAGGGAGACAGAGTCGGACGACGATAGGGGAGGGATTACGGATGAAGGGTAGAGGGAGAGGTCCCAATCAGAGAAATGCCTCGCAATCGCGTCTAAAATAGCAAACCGATCACACAGTTCCTCATCCACACGCAACGCACGCGACAATTAACAAAATCGGGGAAAAGAACAGACGGCTAGGAATCGCGTGCGGAAAACAGAACATTTTCGACGAGATTATTATTACGTATGCAAGACGTTTCAAACAATTCATATAAATATCCTTAAAACGGTTCAAGATGTTCCCACATGTTGATAGAAATATTACATGACATCAAGCGATACTTAGCTCTTAATGAAATTATTAAATTAGCTCTTAATATGTGGAAAGAATAAGGTGCAAGTTTAGTGTAAAATTAATCCAACTGTTTCACCTTTCACTCATAAGCAAAAACAGAAGGAACTGCAATTATTTAAAGATAACAAAATGTGTGTACTTTAAGAATATCACTTGACATTTAAATTCTTCTCACAACATCTCAAACTGTCTTAAAGCTATTTGTCTGAATTATCTGAAACACCCTGTATAAAATGTGTTCCACTTCACAAATTTCAGAGACCTCATACACGTTTGAAGATTAATTTCCCAAACAATTTTGTACATACATATAAACATACAATGATGCATATAAAATCTATAGGCAGGAAGAGGGTGATACCCAATGAAGTATTAAAAAAAATGTATATAACATCTTCGTTTTATTGTTTTTCTTTTTTAATAAAATAAATTATTTAATCTCCGTAACATGCATCGAGGTCATTGAAGTCGATGAAGTGGTGGACCTTGTTCTATACAATTACTTCGATTATTATTCATTTAATGAACCGTGTGCGCTTTACGACGCCTTTTGCAACCTTCCATCGCTCTTCTCTTTGCTAGTTGCTTAATAAAGCTATCCACGAGCCGACGATATTTCACGGCTGCTCATTCGCAATCCTGTTGCGAACGATCGTTAGATTAATGTGTACACAACAATGTAGAAAAGACCGTTATTTCGTTAACCCTTTCGCTACGCAGATAAAAAACGTGTCAGTAATTTAAAATTTTTTGACAAGGAAACATTCTTGTTTGTTTTAAATACAATTTTGTGAATTAGAATAGTGTATAATAGAAATAGTGACGCATCCGTAAACCTTTGGACATCATTTTGTCATGAATAATTCTTGAACAAAAGACATAGAGAAAAATATTCCCAAATAGTACAATAAACACCACAAACTTGCATTGACAAAATTATGAAGAATGTTTTTTCAAAGAAAAAGATTTTGAAAACTAGACCACAAATTTTTGTTAATACAACTATGCAGAACTTATGATACTATCAAAGTTTTATTTAATATAAGATTTGTATAATAAGCTTAGACATAATTTTGTAAATCATTTATGTAGCGTACATCGTTCTTTAATCTTAGACGTTGTTGTTCAGACTCTTTTACTTCCTTTTTGTCAGCAGAATTTTTATTGGTCTAAACTCTTAACGTTAACAAATTGAGTTTATCTGCTTATTTGTTTGGACACCATGGGTGACTGGAACCTTTATTTTATCCTCAAATTTACAGTAGACGATTTGATTCAAAGTCAAAGTGATAGTTCATTTGTTTATAACAATTACATAAATTAACAGCGACCATTTTGGAACCAGTCATATTTTAATTTTTTGCCACTTATGGCACGGAAAAAGGAATAGAAATAATTTAATTAACTTACTATGTTTTTCAAATGTGCGCGAGTACGAGTTTCATATCACATATTTAATATAAAAATGTTTATCAATTATTCGAGTGCTACATACTCTGCTAAAATGTATTTGGAAAATTTTCTCTTACGTTTATAATCGTCACACGCACAAAAATTTTCTACAGAAATAATTTGACCACAATATCGGTAGATTAAGCGTAACGTTTCTCCACATTTATAGTAAACAATTAGACACAGAAAATTATTCGTCAACGAATCTATACAACCATGAAATTTAATTCGACACATGGTACAATAGTATACAATATAAAAAAGATTCATTGTCCAATTTTTACAATTGTATTAAATTCATATATCAGTTGACTGTTTTCAAGTGTCTGCATGTAGCCACTATAGACAAACGAAACTCGCAGGGTAATAGCCAGGTTATCACAGCATAGACAAAATTTAACTCAACGTAAATTTCATCGTATTGAAAACATTAATAAATGCAATTATAATTTAGTTTTTATTTAGGAAAGAGAAGATGTTTTCTTCTGGGACAGAAGAAAAGCTATATTTTATTTTTAAGGGGAAGTCTGGCTATACCCATAAATCTCCGAATTACAGATCAGTTGCAACATCCACTATAATAGTTGGAGAGACCTCCACACATAATTCACTACTTTTAACTAGTCTCTGAAGACACAGGTCTAAATAAGTCCGAACGCGATGACAAATTATTTAAATTTAATTAAAGATCTAACTGTAAAGTTCCAACCATTATAGCATAACAAATAACAGTCTCGATCACTATAGTGGCTAAAGAAAAATTTCACCGCATAACCTAAGAAAAGAAATCCCCTAAACCTCGCTAATAAAATTGAATCCAAGAAACACGCAGAGAGCAATTTAACCTTGAAGATTACAATAGTGCTAGTTAGGTACATAAATATTGTCTCGATCACACTAGCGGCGTTGATACGATCAATTTCAACGCACAGTATAGTCATAACGAAAGGGTTAAGTAGGTCCTCGCTGTTGTCGATTGATCCAGCATATAAAGAAGAGGGAGAACCGTGATCGTCAGCCCGTTGACAGTGTTAACGCGAAATAATTTAAAGCGTTCAGCAGATCTCTCGTCGACGACTGTGCGCGCGTTTTTTATTATGAACACAGAATCCGCAATTATTCTTAACTAGCATCGTTTGTTCTCGCGCGCGTAGCATCCTCGCGACGAGGAATAAAGAAGAAAACAAACAAACGGTCGGTCCGTTGAACGCGGAGCCGTTGCAAGATCCTTGAAGAAACGTCGAGGACGCGAGATTGAATGATACAATTAAATAATATTTCGTGTGTATTTGTGTGTACATGTTTACGCGTGTTTGTCCTGTCCCGGCTATTGTTGTTCTACAATTATAAAACACACGGAGGGGACCGTCTTAAGCGTGTTTCTTCTCCGTGTTGTTGTTGGCAACGTAGCCGTTGTTCGTCCCGTTGCTGTAACAACTGTTGTATTCCTTGTTGTAGATCGTCGCGTACGACGAGACGCCGTTTTGCCGCGGCGTCGACTTGTCCTCGAGGATCGGCATACACACGCCCGTCGACGATCCGTTTTGCGCACTCTGTTTCGACTTCGATCTGTCACCGTACTTCGCTTTGTAAAAGTCCGAGAACAGTCCTAGGAATAGCAAGCCGTGCAGACCGATCCAGATCATAAAGGTACGAGGATAATCGCACTCTGTGAAGAACAGCTGGAACTGGTGACTCATGATCAACACGAATTGCACCTGAAACGAGCAACACGCTAATGTTATTTCGTTGTTAATCGCAGTGTGACAGAAATGGCTATGCTCTAAGAGTGGCTACGTCTGTTCGGAAGTTCACTCGGGCGAGTGGACGATGTGGACGGGGTGACAGGGATGGAACATCTGGCGTGACTAACAAGTTTTCAAATCCTGTGGACACAGGTCTAGATAGATATTTCAAAATCGTACATAGCTACACGTATATCACGGTAGAGACTCAGGTTCAAGTAGGGTCTGGATACGAAGTGATGCTTAAATTGTTAGTCTGCGCTGAGCATGTATTAAAGTTTATCTTAACCCCTTGCACTATTTTGACGAGTCTGACTCGTGACGCACTCATACTTCGGTTATGAACAATTTTACTCGAATTTTGAATACATTTCAATTCGGAGTTCAAGTCCAACTATAATTTGCATAGTCAACGACTGCATGATACCAAATTCACATAACATTTCAAGTTTCTGTGTCTGTTTTCATGCTATGGCTGAAATTAGTCAGTTCTGACTGACGCACTTGACAGAAACATCATAGTGCAAGGGGTTAATATCTGTGCTGAAGCATGTTTATCTTAAGAGGATGACGATGTACCATTTGGAAGGTAGTCAGGTACTTCTTCCACCAGATGTACTTTTGATACTCCGGGCCCATCGCGGCCACCATGTAGTAGAAGTACATAATGATGTGAACAAAAGTGTTCAGAAGGGCGAAGAAAGTGCTGTGGCCACCTGGCGCGAACTTTGCCCCCAGCCAAACGGAGAAGGGCATTATTCCATGGTGAATCACGTGCAGCGTCGACACGTGTTGAGTTTTCTTCCTCAGTATGAAAAAGAGCTGGAAAGAAATTAATCGGATGATTTACGCGTTAGGCGAAAAAGTCGAGTGTGTACTTACGGTATCGAACAACTCGGTGAATTTACTGATGTAGTACCACCAACATGTGTTCACCATTCGTAGCGCTATCGGGCTGTACGAATAGTCGACCGGTTGGCACCGGAAGCTGTATCCTTTCGCCCAGCCACTCATCAAGTACTGAAACAAGAAAATGCCGGAAAGTGAGGACAATAAAAGGGTTGCATTCAAACGGGGGTAGAACGACAATCAGCGTATAGAAGCGCGATCGCTCGTTTTTCACGGAGAAACTCTGTACCCGCTCGCTTTGTTCGATCAAGAAGCCGGTTGGCGATGCTGGACGAGGAGGGTGAAGGGGGAGGGGAACAAAAGAATCCTCGGCTACCGTTACGTTTCTCTCGCAAGATGACTTCGGGTCTATTTAAAATTCTAAAAGCCAACCCCCCTCTCGCTCCTTCGAGATTTACGGAACAATACCGCTCTGTTTGTTTCGCGTTTCATCCGTGTATATGTGAGTCTGTTTCGTTTTTCCTTCCTTAACCCCTTGCACTATTTTGACGAGTCTGACTCGTGACGCACTCATACTTCGGTTATGAACAATTTTACTCGAATTTTGAATACATTTCAATTCGGAGTTCAAGTCCAACTATAATTTGCATAGTCAACGACTGCATGATACCAAATTCACATAACATTTCAAGTTTCTGTGTCTGTTTTCATGCTATGGCTGAAATTAGTCAGTTCTGACTGACGCACTTGACAGAAACATCATAGTGCAAGGGGTTAATATCTGTGCTGAAGCATGTTTATCTTAAGAGGATGACGATGTACCATTTGGAAGGTAGTCAGGTACTTCTTCCACCAGATGTACTTTTGATACTCCGGGCCCATCGCGGCCACCATGTAGTAGAAGTACATAATGATGTGAACAAAAGTGTTCAGAAGGGCGAAGAAAGTGCTGTGGCCACCTGGCGCGAACTTTGCCCCCAGCCAAACGGAGAAGGGCATTATTCCATGGTGAATCACGTGCAGCGTCGACACGTGTTGAGTTTTCTTCCTCAGTATGAAAAAGAGCTGGAAAGAAATTAATCGGATGATTTACGCGTTAGGCGAAAAAGTCGAGTGTGTACTTACGGTATCGAACAACTCGGTGAATTTACTGATGTAGTACCACCAACATGTGTTCACCATTCGTAGCGCTATCGGGCTGTACGAATAGTCGACCGGTTGGCACCGGAAGCTGTATCCTTTCGCCCAGCCACTCATCAAGTACTGAAACAAGAAAATGCCGGAAAGTGAGGACAATAAAAGGGTTGCATTCAAACGGGGGTAGAACGACAATCAGCGTATAGAAGCGCGATCGCTCGTTTTTCACGGAGAAACTCTGTACCCGCTCGCTTTGTTCGATCAAGAAGCCGGTTGGCGATGCTGGACGAGGAGGGTGAAGGGGGAGGGGAACAAAAGAATCCTCGGCTACCGTTACGTTTCTCTCGCAAGATGACTTCGGGTCTATTTAAAATTCTAAAAGCCAACCCCCCTCTCGCTCCTTCGAGATTTACGGAACAATACCGCTCTGTTTGTTTCGCGTTTCATCCGTGTATATGTGAGTCTGTTTCGTTTTTCCTTCCTTTTTGTTTGTAATTTTTCGGAAAAGAACCAGGCCAGTCGGTTGCTTAAGCATGACCCTAAACAGCGGTCCAGATCGATTCACCGGTAAACTGGGCTACGATTAACACGTTTCAGACCGTATTCTAATGTTCTCCGCTAAAAACGAAACAACGGGGAGAACAAAGGCAAGGTAATGACGTGTTTCGAACGTTCGCGACATCTTCCAACGCTCGGTTGCCCGAGCAACGCGATCAAACTTATTTCAAGAGCCGTAATTATGCGGTAGGTTTTTAACCCAACATAATCGGATCGATCGACGTATCGCGGAAGAAAAATCTCCAACATTTGGTGGGATCTCGTGCTATCCGTTATCGCGTGACGCACGACATCCGATTGGTATCATCGACGCCGGTAACACGACGACATTCCATTTAAACTTGACCGTGTTAAGCAGTCGGAAAAGCTCAAGTGTGATTGCGTGGGTTGGCCAGCTAACGAGAACAGTACGCACGTATGGCCGAGAGAGTTGTGTGTCAAGGTCGCATAGTGTGAGATCTCGCGTTACACGCTGTCGTACATAACGTGAGCCGCAGCAATTTTCGAACGGCTTATCAACGCTTAATTAGAATTTCGCCAGCCACGCTGCTCCACTTTCCGCCCCGTTTTCTCGCTAATCCATTGTGCCTTTCGTCTGAAAGCCGGAAGTAATGAGGCTGATGGGTCGACGTTGGTTGCTGCTGCTGGAATGCTGAAGCGGTTACACCGTATCTTCGAGTTATCGATGGTTCGAGAATCTTTTAGCTGCGTCTACTTTCTTCTTTTTTCTATGTCTTCATACTTTGTACTGTTTAACATGTGCGTCAGACGCACCAAACTATGTTATGAACACTAAACATGTCGAAATGTTATGAACACTAAACATGTCCAAATATTATGAACAATAAACATGTCGAAATATTATGAACATTAAACATGTCCAAATATTATGAACACTAAACATGTTGAAATATTATGAACACTAAACATGTCCAAATATTATGAACACTAAACATGTTGAAATATTATGAACACTAAACATGTCCAAATACAAATATTATGAACACTAATC
>NW_003797096.1:3343076-3358844 GCF_000220905.1 Megachile rotundata | reverse complement strand
CAAATATTATGAACACTAAACATGGAAATATTATGAACACTAATCATGTTGAAATATTATGAACACTAATCATGTTGAAATATTATGAACACTAATCATGTTGAAATATTATGAACACTAATCATGTTGAAATATTATGAACACTAATCATGTCGAAATATTATGAACACTAATCATGTTGAAATATTATGAACATTAAACATGTCCAAATATTATTAACACTAATCATGTTGAAATATTATGATCACTAAACATGTTCAAATATTATGAACACTAAACATGTACAAATATTATGAACACTAATCATGTTGAAATATTATGAACACTAAACATGTCCAAATATTATGAACACTAATCATGTTCAAATATTATGAACACTAAACATGTTGAAATATTATGAACACTAAACATGTCCAAATATTATGAACACTAATTATGTTGAAATATTATGAAGACTAAACATGTTCAAAATATTACGAACACTAAACATGTCCAAATATTATGAACACTAATCATGTTGAAATATTATGAACACTAAACATGTCCAAATATTATGAACATTAATTATGTTGAATGAAAATCAATTCTGATTTCAAGGAATGTATTTTAACAAAATGTGTACCTTAAAATGTGTACTATTAATGCAAGGGTTAGTTCTTCATGTTGAAGAATAATAAATGATGAATGATTTTTTATCTTGAGATTTCAAGAGAATCACTTTAACAAATTGTGTAATTTATAGTAAGAAACTTGTGGAGTTATTTGACCGGTTTGGTAGTTTGTTAATGTGAAATAAAAAGAATTAAAATACAGGTCAACGATCTTTAACTACAAAAATAATAATTAACCTAGATTGTATTTATTAAACTAAAAATTCAGGAATATAGATATGAGAAAGATTGACCATATTTAAATTGCATGTCACGATGTATGACAAAGGGTTAGAACCTGCTAACGTTTCTGACTTTGTAAATTGTCACGGAAGCTCCTAAATAGATCCGCTAAATCGTTCATTAGGTACAAGGATTAATTTTATCTGACCGCGAGTGCTCATAAGAATGCATCGTTATTGAATAGAAGATACTGAAAAACGTAGCAGCTGTTTCGAAATCCGTGGTACACGTAATCATCGATTAGTACGAGATAACATTTTCCGCTCCCGGTGAAATTAATTATAAATTGATAAAAATTTTACGATTCACGTAAGTAGAAACGTGATAACGGTGATAATAGTCGTGTGGTAACATCTGGTACCGTTGCACTCCGCGACTCTAAAACTTGGCGTTCTTCTTTCTTTTAAATTAATACTTTACCTTAATATATCAAATATAATAACGAAAAGTAAGAAACTTAAAAGAAAACTATGAAACTTTTTAGTAAAATAGCTAACATGGTATCTTAATTATGTGTTATTAGAGTTTAACGTATTCAAATTTATTAAAGCAATTTGACACAAATTTTATGCAATTTAATAACACAAAAGTGGGTAATTATAGCGCAGTAAATTGAATTTAATGTAACCTGTCAGACTTGAAGTTTTGAATCGATAAGTCACAAGTGATACCCTATTTTCATAACCGACGTTTGATATGCACTAATATGATACTTGACGCCATTTTCCGTACATCGCAGCTTCCGATGAAACTAATTCATCGATCTTTTTTTGTACTCTGAAGAGGATATTAACACGTTAACTGTCACGTCATCCGTGCACGGGTTTATATCGAGTTTCCACAAGAATCCCCCGGTGTTACGGATAATAGGGACATCGAAGTCTCGAAAATAACAGATAAGATTGGCTAAACAGCAGGAAGCAACCCAATAAAATTTTCAACGTATGGTAACTTGAGGAAATATCTTCGAAATTGATTAAATAAAAATAACTACTTGTAACAAACATGTTGACAAAGGTAGACAGAGCTACAATTTTTTATTTATTGAGAATAGTAAATTACTCGTTGGAGAGTTTAATAATTGTACAAAACGAATGTATTTATACAAAAAAAATTTTACATTTTTATTCTATAAAAATTATGTAAAACTGCTATTTTAATAATCGTCGAATTTTATCTGTAATATATAAGTTTCTCGAGGTGGAAAGGTTAAGGGTTAACTTGTCGAATTTCACCGCATTATTATCATAATTTTGTCCCCATTCAGGACGTTCATTTAATTAAGCGACTAAATAATCGAACGGTCGAGTTGAACCTCCATGGCTTACTAATAGCTTCTTCTGGCCGACTAGGAGAAAAATTTTTCCGATATTCGTCGAACGTGGTACCCTAGACCCGTACCCTAAAACTGCTTATTCGGCTCCGTGAAAGACGCCAATCTCGAAGAATTTCTATGAAAATCGATCGATGTTCTTACGTACTCTTACCGCCAGAACTAACGACCTGGACGAGCGCTTCCTGCACGAAATTGGACCCGGAATATACAGGGTGGTCGATGTTTATTGTGTCGGACTGTTTCGTTAGAATACAAGCTCTTCTGTGAAAGTACTCGTAGCGTTGAATCACTACGCGTTGAATATCCACGCGTTGGATCACTACGCGTTGGATATCCACACGCTGGATTACTACGCGTTGGTTAACTACGCGTTAGATTACTACGCGTTAGATTCCTAACGCATAGAATTACCACGCGTTGGATTACTACGCGTTGAATATCCACGCGCTGGATTACTACGCGTTGGATATCCACCCGCTGGATTACTACGTGTTGAATTATTACGCGTTGGATTACTACGCGTTGCATTCCTATGCGTAGAATTACCACGCGTTGCATTACTATGCGTTGGATTATAACACGTAGGAATACCAAGCGTTGCATTACTACGCGTTGAATATCCACGCGCTGGATTACTACGCGTTGGATATCCACCCGCTGGATTACTACGTGTTGAATTATTACGCGTTGGATTACTACGCGTTGCATTCCTATGCGTAGAATTACCACGCGTTGCATTACTATGCGTTGGATTATAACACGTAGGAATACCAAGCGTTGCATTACTACGCGTTGAATATCCACGCGCTGGATTACTACGCGTTGGATATCCACCCGCTGGATTACTACGTGTTGAATTATTACGCGTTGGATTACTACGCGTTGCATTCCTATGCGTAGAATTACCACGCGTTGCATTACTATGCGTTGGATTATAACACGTAGGAATACCAAGCGTTGCATTACTACGCGTTGAATATCCACGCGCTGGATCACTACGCGTTGGATATCCACACGCTGGATTACTACGCGTTGGTCTACCACGCGTTGAATATTCACACGCTGGATTGCTGATTCCTATGTTTAGAATCACCACGCGTTGCATTACTACTCGTTGGACTAATACGCGTTGAATATCCACGCGCTGGATTGCTACGCGTTGGATATCCACACGCTAGATTACTACGCGTAGGATTACTAGACGTAGGAGTACCACATGTTGCATTGCTACGCATCGAATTACCACGCGTTGCATTACTACGCGTTGGATTACCACGCGTTGGATAACTACACGTTATCCGAAGCTGTCGCTCTCGCGTCTGCGCATGCGTAATCCTCGCGCTCTGTGTGGTCCGTGTTTTTCCTTAATAATTCAAAAATGAAGCTTCAAACCCCATTTTTGCAAAGGGAAATCTTATTCGGAATCACGTCAGCTACCTCCCATTTTATGGACCTGCTACTACTTGTGAGACACGCGGTATATGAATTATTAGGGTATTTGTATGATCGGTTACTTGTACATGACGGGTCACTTGTAGATAATTAATTGTACGGTCAGAGTCACTCAAATAATAATTATATTAATTAAATATAAATTTAAGAAAGAAATCTATTACTCTCATACATCTTTCTCTCATTAACCTCTGCATGCAGTTGTTCCTTTTTAACAATTTGTGATTGCCTTCGTTTTACCCCCGTTTCATCGGAGTTACGATGGAGAGTTATTTAAAAACAGCTCTTCCAATTTCCTCGTTTTAATTACGAAGCTCTGCGGAGCTTTAGCTCCGAAGTTGGTCCGGAATCGGTAAACACAAAAGCGCGTTGATCACGCGAATGTGCTCTTATCAACGAAACCGGCATGTGCATTCGACTCTTATTTCCCGATCAATGACTCCGTGAAGTCGTACGATATTCTCGAGCGTAATGACTCACCGATAACATCGATTCCGATAACCTTGTCACATGGGCATTTTAATCGTGAACGAGCGTTTCGGTTTGTTGGTTAACCGCGTAAATATACTTCGAGTTGATAGACTGGCATTGAACGAGATGAAATGCATGCTGTTTCATTCGGATATTGGGCACTGTTCCAATTATGTTCGAATATACATTAACCCTTTGCATTTCTTTTCTTTTACCTACTTGTTTAATTACTGTTAAGAGACAACTAACAGACTGGTCTTATATGTACATGTATGTATATCTAACTTATATGTATAATATGTACATGGTTTGTACATAATACACTCATACTAATAAGTATTGTTTCACCAAATTTATCAACCGACGTAGTACTTAAAAAACAATTTCCGTGTCCGTCTAGACATCCCTGATTACATTGTAAACGATATTAAATTCTCGGATCGGACGTAAATTCTCAACAGGTCCATTCTGTTTGTCGAAGACAGGGAAGATTACACGAGGGACGCTCGTTCCGCAAGGGAAGTACATTTTTAGGGAAACGAGGAGCGTATGGTATCGATCGAGTAACCATCGAACAATGTCGTGCTGTGTTTGCAAATTTCGTTTGAATTCTATTAGACTCGTTTACACGGCGAACGGAAAGAATGTCGGATATGTCGCCTCGAGGCATCTAGCTTGTTCTTCATGAATAAGTCTGAGGATTCTTTATCGGGGACGGCTTACCAATCTCTATTATCAGACCTTGCAAGCGATTATACGATAAATCGTTCGGGGAACTTGGGTCTTCGATCGACGAAGTTGGATCGTTTGACAAAGTTGCATTTTAGATTGACAAAGTTGGATCGTTTGACAAAGTTGCATGTTCGATTGACAAAATTGGATCGTTAGACAAAGTTGCATCTTCGATGGACAAAGTTGAATCGTTCGACAAAGTTGCATCTTCGATAGACAAAGTCGAATCGTTCGACAAAGTTGCATCTTCAATCTACAAAATCGAATCATTCGACAAAGTTGCATCTTCGATCAACAAAATCAGATTGTTCAACAAAGTTACATCTTCGATCGACAAAATTGAATCGTTCAACAAAGTTGCATCTTCCATGCAACATCCCACTTGTGATCAATTTCTCAACAATGCATACGGGAATATAACGCACGGAAATGGATCGAGTCGTCTGTCAAAGGGAAGGTAAATATTCGAGCTCCACGAATGCAGATTCTCAACGATGGCCGAATCGTAATTGGATCGACGAAAAACCGCGTAGAAAGTAACGACGTAATGCTACGTGAGCACTGGTCTCGCGAGGTAACTGTACTCGGTGGTAGCTACAACATACTAAATGCAATCCAAATACGGTTGGTATTTGATCGAATACGCATTCTTGACCCTCTGACACCGCGACCAATTGGAACGTCCAGCCTGGTTCTGTTCGCCGAGCAACTTCAAAACTTGACCTTGCAATACGGTTAAGTTAGACCCACTATACATCTTTAACATTTTTTATGTTTTCCGTAGAATTAAAAGGTTTTCAAATTTGTAATGATATAATTTAGGTATTAACCCCTTGCCATACTTTGACGAGTCTCACACGTGACACACTCACAACTCAAATGTGACATAACCTTCTCCAAAATTTTGAATACTCTTCAACTTGAAATTTAGGTCCAACTACAATTTGTATAGTCAAGGATCGCTGAATAGAAAATACTCCTATTATTTTAATTTTCTTTGTTTGTTTTAATATTATAACTATGAATAGTTAGTTTTGACTGACGCATTTGGCAAATAAATTGTAAGGCAAGGGGTTAAGATGACACACGTGTAGATAACATTAATACATGTTAATATGTTATCTTGTATTTTCATAGTTTGCTTTGGTTCTGCCTAGGTCTGTACATATTGATCATATGCTTCATATCTTCCTTATTTTACTGTCATACCAAACGCAAACCAAACACGGTATTTTATTATATTTAGTTTTTAATGTATTTCAGTTTGGCAATAATTTTGCATGATCCAAGACAATTTCATACGATATAATTATAGCCGTAACAGTGAGATTTGGTACATGATTCGTTGGGACATCAAGTATCTCTAACACAGGTTGACTGCCACGTCGCCCATACTGATTTAACATATCAGTATTCACTTTCCTAATCGAAAATTTTCGCATTAATTACATGGATCTATAGAAAATAAATGTAACAAGACATTGTGAAAATATTTAAAAAAATTGATTAACACTGAAACTACCAAACCGGTCAAATGACCGTTCCACAAGGTCCTTGTTATAAATGACACAATGTGTTGAATTGATTCTTCTAATACCTGTATTGATCTTCATCAAGATAAAGAATTAAAGCGCGCACTAATTTACGTTTTGTTGATTGTTCATTTATTTTTTGACTCCATTTTTTAACTCAGATTAAGTGCATATTATACGCCGGTAGGTTTAGTGTTAATTAAAACACTACTGGATGCAATTGAAAATTGCTTTAGTGTGGCAGTCAACGAGCTCAAAGGTTCCCTTTCGTTAAAACTTGCACTATGACTCAGGTGCGTCAGAGCTAATCACAGATTACTATCAACGTATTTAGCTTTTAATGTATTTCAGTTTAGTAATAATTTTGCATGATTCAATTTTCCATGAAAGTGAAATTTTTGTGCGTGAACTAATTGGCTAAGGTTCCCATCATGAAACTCGAATTAAGAAATGACGCCATTATGTGAACACCAGTTAATCTTGTACTTACGCAAAACATGACTCACATATTTATCGCCAAAGTTTTGGAAACGTAATTACCTATAGTTTATCGTTCAATCGCGTATCTTAGGTAGATTGTTTTCGGTGATGAGTCATTTACAGGTAAATGAAGAAAAACGTACCTCGTAGAAGATCCATGTGGAGAATATTGTTTGAAACAAGTTGTACCCTATCAGGATCTTCCGAAGTTTGAAAGGCTTTCTATTTTCCATTAGCCTCGGTCCCAAAACCTTGCTGAAATAAGCGTAAAATAGGCATATCGCTATCGTCGGAAATGGACTGCCCATCATGATATAAGTATTCACCCGAGGATCTGCAATCAAAATACAATTTGTCAGAAAAGAAAAAAGCAGTTTAGAAAAGTTGAATCGTTTGTGAATTTAATACATCAGTTGGCATATGTGACTTATGATACAAATTTAGTTAAATTGATTATTTATAGAGAAAATAGATGAAAGGAATTGGGGACGATTAATATCGAACTGTTTTTCGTTGACAAGCTAAAGATGCAACTGAAAGATTAATCTCTGTCTTACAGTATCCACATGTGATGTTCTCCATCTTCACATATGACAAACCTTACTAGAACTTTTAATACGCAGTCTGTACTTTATAATTGCTGGAGGTCTTTCAACTTCATTTTTAATTTCAAATTAAGTCCTCATTACACTAGTAGGTTTAGTGACTTACATGATTGTATTTGTAGTTGTCTAGTTATTTTTCAACTTCATTTTCAATTTCAAATTATGTCCTCATATGCTGGCACGTTCAGTGACTTACATGGTTGTATATGTAGTTGTCTATTTATTTTTCAATTTCATTTTTAATTTCAAATTAAGTCCTCATTATACTAATAGGTTTAGTGACTTACATGATTGTATTTGTAGTTGTCTATTTATTTTTCAACTTCATTTTCAATTTTAAATTAAGTCCTCATTGTACTAATAGGTTTAGTGACTTTTATGAATGTACAGGTAGTTGTCTATTTATTTTTCAACTTCATTTTCAATTTCAAATTATGTCCTCATATGCTGGCACGTTCAGTGACTTACATGGTTGTATATGTAGTTGTCTATTTATTTTTCAATTTCATTTTTAATTTCAAATTAAGTCCTCATTATAATAGTAGGTTTAGTGACTTACATGATTGTATTTGTAGTTGTCTATTTATTTTTCAACTTCATTTTCAATTTCAAATTAAGTCCTCATATGCTGGTACGTTTAGTGACTTACATGATTATATTTGTAGTTGTCTATTTATTTTTCAACTTCATTTTCAATTTCAAATTAAGTCCTCATATGCTGGTACGTTTAGTGACTTACATGATTATATTTGTAGTTGTCTATTTATTTTTCAACTTCATTTTCAATTTCAAATTAAGTCCTCATATGCTGGTACGTTTAGTGACTTACATGATTATATTTGTAGTTGTCTATTTATTTTTCAACTTCATTTTCAATTTCAAATTAAGTCCTCATATGCTGGTACGTTTAGTGACTTACATGATTATATTTGTAGTTGTCTATTTATTTTTCAACTTCATTTTTAATTTCAAATTAAGTCCTCATTATAATAGTAGGTTTAGTGACTTACATGATTGTATAGGTAGTTGTCTATTTATTTTTCAACTTCATTTTCAATTTCAAATTAAGTCCTCACACACCAGCAGGTTTAATGTCAAACTTTGATTTGAATTTAACATTTTACCTCGTTCACAAAAGAAAACAAGAAGTACATATACCAAAAGAAGTTGATAAAAAAGCAGCATCACACGTAGGGATAAATCAGCTCTTCTTTATTAAACGAGCAAGGGGATCTTTTTCTGGTTGAAAAGTGACTCGGTTAACGGGTTAAAGTAAACTGCCTGATAACTTTGTTCTTATTCTAAAAATAATCGCAAAGAGGTTAACGAACCGGGAAGGCTGTACTTTATTGTCGTTTAATGACAGGAAAATTGTCATGACCAAGCTTAGTGTACCGTAATGACGATGCACAAAGTTGTGGAAAAAAATGGGGAAAGAAGAAAGGAGAAGGGAATTGTTTGCCTTTCTATTTCCTTGGTCGTTAAGAATCCTGACTTGAACATTCGGTAATTAACCGAATCGCGGAATTTCGACGTCGAGTTATGCTGCATGAAGGCTTTTAATTAACTGCAAACACGAACCGAGGCAAATTCGCTATCGAATCTTTTTCGAGGATATTTTTATTTTTCTGGAATAAGTTCTGCATCAGATGATGGTTACGTTAGGTTAAGTTAAGTTAGGTTAGATTAGGTTATTGAGTTGATACGTTCAATCTGAGATGAGACGTAGAGACTTCAAGGTTATGGTTGACTATTTCATTCAAGAAATGATACTTCGCGAAATGTGATAAAAAATATAAGTAATTTTCAGAGTGAAAGATATTTGAATACCGAAAGTTTAAATTAGTGAAAGTTTTGATGTCATAGAATAAAGAGAATACAGTTTTGATGAAGGTTGAACGCCACCGAAGCGAAAAGAAGAGAATTGATTTGTGTCAGAGTTATTTTTCTAAGATCACTAAAGGTCGGACAGAAGTTATAAAAATTTAAGGACTCTCAATTCTACAGGCTTTTGAACACGAGACTAATTTCAAGCCTACGTAACGATCCATTGAGACCGCGAGGTTACCGCTTTGATTTTTGCTAATAACAGGGGTTGAAATTGAAAGGGTACGTACGATGAAAACGTGGTATTTCGCAAAAGTTGCCATAGAAACGTAGCGCTTAACGTTATCAATTTTCGCGCGATTCAATTTCGAGTCCCGATACGTCGCTTAATTAAAGCTCCTATCGAAGAAATAATCTGGAGACTTAATTTTGCAAATAAAACAATTGAAAATCGATGCGCGTTAACGAGACTCGTCGTTTTCGTTGAAAACGAATCGGCAATTAGCCGCTATTACAAACGATTCTGGCACAATGTGCAATTATGCTTTTACGATCACCCCTCTTTACTGTTTACTTTCTTTGACCCAGATTTCGACGACAATGGTGTCATTAGGAACATTGGCCACGATGTAGAATAATGGCCAACGTGTCGAGAAAGGGTGGCGTATCGAATACGAGAGGGGAGAAGAAAACAGGGTAATTATTCCAATACACCGATGGAAACTTCCCAATAATAATTAACAACTAATGAATATTCCGATTCTGGACTATCGATGTGTGGATATTTTTGTTCTGATAGGGTTAATCGTTTTGTCAAGGTATTAGGTTAGGTTTGAGTGACACGTGACGCAGTCGTGGTTCACACGTGATGTACTCGAGGACCACACGTGACACTTTCTGTTCACATGTGAGGAACTGTGTTGGAATTTTTAATAAGATTCAACTCGAAATTTAAGGTATTAGGTTAGGTTAGATGTGACAAGTCTGACTGGTGACGCACTTGCAGTCCACATATGACGCACTCTTAATTCATTCGTGACGCACTCTCAGTCCACATGTGACAAAATATATTAGAGTTTTTAATAAGCTTCAACTCGAAATTTAAGGTATTAGGTTAGGTTAGATGTGACAAGTCTGACTGGTGACGCACTCGCAGTCCACATATGACACACTCTTAGTTCATACGTGACGCACTCTTAGTCCACATGTGACAAAATATATTAGAGTTTTTAATAAGCTTCAACTCGAAATTTAAGGTATTAGGTTAAGTTAGATGTGACAAGTCTGACACGTGACGCACTCGCAGTTCATACGTGATGCACTCTCAGTCCACATATGACACACTTGTAGTTCCTACGTGACGCACTCTCAGTCCACACAGGGTGCACTCACAGCTCACATATGATAAACTTTGTCCTAATAATTGTAACCTCTTCGATAAGGTATTAAGTTTGACAAGTATGACACGTGACACACTCACAGTCCACATGTGATGCATTCACAGTCCATATGTGAGGTACTCTCGGTCCATACGTGATGCACTCGCAATCCATTCATGTGACGCACTCATAGTCCACATGTGACGTACTTACAGTCCACATGTGACGCATTAGCAGTCCACATGTGACACACTCACAGTCCACATGTGACGTACTCTCGGTCCATACGTGATGCACTCGCAATCCATTCATGTGACGCACTCATAGTCCACATGTGACGTACTTACAGTCCACATGTGACGCATTAGCAGTCCACATGTGATGCACTCTCAATCCATATGTGACGCAGTTGCAGTCCATATGAGACGCACTTACAATCAACATGTGACGCACTCATTGTCTACATGTGACGCACTTACAGTCCATATGTGACGCATTAGCAGTCCACATGTGATGCACTCTCAATCCATATGTGACGCAGTTGCAGTCCATATGAGACGCACTTGCAATCAACATGTGACGCACTCATTGTCCACATGTGACGTATTCGCAGTTCATATGAGACGCATTCGCAGTCAACACGTGACGCACTCATTGCCCACATGTGACGCACTCGCAGTTCACATGAGACACATTCGCAGTCAACACGTGACACACACGTAATCAACATGCGAAACACTTATTATCCACACGTGACCCACACTATATTAGAATTTTTAATAAGGTTCAACTTGAAGTTTAAATCGTAATTTACATAGTCAAGCTGAATACAAAGATGCATAAAATTTTAATTTCCATTATTTGATTCATTACGTTCGCGCTGACGCACTGACAAATCAGCAAAGGATAGGTTAAAACTTTGAAGTTTTAATACATACACATGAGCGAAATTGATAAACTTTGGAAATCCGAAGCGTTTCATGTACAATAGAGTTCTTATATATCGAACATAAAGCACTATTTTCAATACAATCATGAATATATAAATATCCACAATGAAATCAATCGCGACCTGTGAATCCAGGAAATTTGAAAATTTGCTTTTTCACTCGTGACATTAATATCCGGTATAAAGCAGCGTTTGTCAAACAATAGGATGAATTACGGTCGGTTTCGGATTTTATGACAGACTCGAATTTCAAGGGAAGAATTTTTAAGTTACTTTACTGGTCGTTAAAACTTGCGGCCTCTAGAGGTCGATGACACCTCCTTTAAATTAATTATTTCGTCATCGAATGATTTAATCGACTGCGAACAGCAGGTTTTTTATGCAACGTGTACTTTGAACCGAGCTGCGAATTTTAACAACGAAACGAGGTTGAATGATCGGACTGATTGGATCAAATACTGTTCGGTAATTTTCTCCGGAATACACGTACCTCCAGCACGTTACACTTATTGGTTTTTCGGTTTTCCGATTTCTCGATACTCAATTGCTAGTAAAGCTATATTCGTGTTTATCAGACCAACTGAATTTACTTTCGTATCTTCGAAGAAAATTGTCACAGCTCGAAGCACAACATAATAGGAGACTCGTAAATTTAAAACCAAATTATAAAATTTGATGAAATATTTATTGTATATGTAATATTTATAAAAGTAGCTGGGTGAGAATGTTTGCAGAGTTATACTTTGATGATCATATGATGTATGACCTAACTCTATGCAGTTAGATTAACTGTTAGGTTAACTGTCTCTTACGCTTTCTATGCCTGGTGAGATATATTTGAATGTACTCTGAAAAATTGATATTGTCTTCGTGTTAAATAATTGATAAAACCCACATGAACATATGTGTACTTATGATATTATGCTACACATGATATTGTCTTCATGTTAAATAATTGAAGAGATACATTTGTACATATGTGTATATATGTTATGACACATATGATGTTGTCTTCATGTTAAATAATTAAAGAGACACATTTGTACATATGTATATACATATTAGGACACATATGATGTTGTCTTCATGTTAAATAATTGAAGAGACACATTTGTACATATGTATATACATATTAGGACACATATGATGTTGTCTTCATGTTAAATAATTAAAGAGACACATTTGTACATATGTGTATACATGTTATAACACATATGATATTGTCTACATGTTAAATAATTGAAAAGATCCACATGTACATATGTATATACATATATGACACATATGATATTCTCTTCATGTTAAATAATTGAAACGAACCACCTGTACACATGTTTCCTATAATATTTCCATTTGCATACAATAAGAAAAATTCTATGCTCCTATATTTTCCTTAAAATCACATGCCTCAAAGAATTAAACAAACGATTCGAATATATTGACTATCGAATCAATCAATATATTTCGCGATAATACAGCAACACGATAGAATCCCTAATCGTGCGAGTTAATGCGTCGTCCAAAGAGTAAACGTAGTTCGAACAATACCGAAGTGGTATTTGCAAACAAAACCAGGAACAATGGACAGGAAGTTGGTCGGATCGATGCAATCGTCAGTTCATCCGGCGATTATCATGCGATAACACAATGGCGATTAATACTTGCGTACTTTTCTTCGATTTTCTTACGGATCTCGCGAGAGCCGTCTTACAAAATCAATGCTCATCGAGCGGGTTAATAAATTCGTCTAGGCAGTGGCTTCCTGACCGGAAAGCCAGAGTTCCGGTATCGAGGCAGGTGCACGATGCACCATCGCGGAATTGCATAATGCTCGGCCAACTTGTAAATCACTCGCTGATTGCTCCACTTTTCAGCGCACATACAATAACCCCTTTCACGGATACTTACAGCGTGTTGAGAAAGTTATCGACTCGTTGGATTAATTGACTCTGTCTTTTTAACACGTATGATTAGTGTGATTAGCTTGTCAGG
Organism: Megachile rotundata; assembly: GCF_000220905.1. Classification (NCBI taxonomy): domain Eukaryota; kingdom Metazoa; phylum Arthropoda; class Insecta; order Hymenoptera; family Megachilidae; genus Megachile; species Megachile rotundata. The sequence goes on along the minus strand of NW_003797096.1, from coordinate 3,345,196 downwards.
TGCGTCAGATGTAACTATTAACTACAATAGTATAAAAATCATTACAGAAAATCAATATTATTGTGACTGTTTCGTATTCAACCTTCTTTTACTATATAAATTATAATTGATCTTGAACTTCAAATTGAAATGTATTAACTAATAACTATTAACTAGACGTAACTATTAACTACAATAGTATAAAAGTCATTGCAGAAAATCAATATTATTGTGACTGTTTCGTACTCAACCTTCTTTTACTATATAAATTATAATTGATCTCGAACTTCAAATTGAAATGTATTAACTATTAACTATTAACTAGACGTAACTATTAACTACAATAGTATAAAAATCATTACAGAAAATCAATATTATTGTGACTATCTCGTATTCAACCTTCTTTTGCTATATAAATTATAATTGATCTCGAACTTCAAATTGAAATGCATTAACTATTAACTATTAACTAGACGTAACTATTAATTATAATAGTATAAAAATCATTAATGAAAATCAATATTATTGTGACTGTTTCGTATTCAACCTTCTTTTACTATATAAATTATAATTGATCTTGAACTTCAAATTGAAATGTATTAAATATTCAAGCAAGATTTGTCGCATTTGAGTCGCAAGCCTGAAGAACTCAGCCTGAGAAGCTGACACACTGTTGCATCGTTGTGGTAATGAAATTCGAGATTTATTAATATCGGTTTGAACTCATTATTGTTTTACATTGCGAAATAAAAATGATGTTCATACTCGTCAGTCTTTGTTGAGACTAACTTTTCGTTTAGTCTTATGTTAAACTTGAAATGATAATAACTAATTTCCTAATATTTCCAATAATTTCCAATATTTTAAATATTTTAAATATTGTTCCGTAAATCAATGTTTATTCAGTCAAAAGTTTCCACAGAAATGAGATTTTAAAGTTAAGTGCTTTGTAATCAGATCTGATGATTAATTGATATTTCAATTTCCTCGAAAAAAAGAACATATGTTTACACCATACTACTAAAAAGTTTCCATGTTTTCAATTGCGTTCAAACGAGTTTTCTCTTGACGTCAATCGCCACATCCTTGTCGCAAACAGAACGACCATGATCGATCAGGAAAATATGCAAAACGCATTCAATTTGACCATTGCAGTAATCAAAATATCACCGACAAAAAGCCTACAATGACAACTTCGCACAAGGCAAAAGGTTAGCTTCCTCATTTCATACGCAGAGGATATGATTATTATTTTGTTATGTCAGACATTAATATACAGTCCAGTTCTCCATTTGCGAATTTCATTATCGAGAGGTCTGGGAATTTCGACTTGCGTCATGTTTTTAAATTTATAGACCTTCGGTTACCAAACAATTGACACTGTAGGTGATAATTGACACTGTGGGTGACAATTGTTGAAAACAGAGAAATTTCAACCTTGCAGGGGTTGTTGGACCCTCCTCAAGATAAATACATGTGATTACACGCTGCAAGTGAATAATATTTTGCTATGGTATGTTATTTTCAATGGGAGGAATTTATATTGCGTAGGTAAATACCCACACTTCTCAAATCCTCAATGTTCCGAGTTACTCGGAATATAATTAGCTTTAAATTTATGGGTATTCTTTCAAACCCAAAAACGATTCATTCTTACAGTTTTGAACGGATCTGTAAGACCACATGAACGTCTCCACAACTTGACGTTCTTAACTATTGTCAATAGCCTTCTAACAGGCCAGAAAAGCACATCTTTTTAATGTCAATATATCTTTCCTTAAAGAAGTTTATTTCCATGGTCCTAAACTGTGCACCCTTGCTGTGTGCAGTGTTTACGAAAATCCTTGCATACTCGGCGGACCAGGCACTCTGACTCGGTCATTCAGCAGTCTCACAATGTGTCCCATTACTAGTTCTTTTGAAGGACCCAAATCACTTAACTGTTTGGGTCACCTTATTAACGAAACGTTATTTACAACCCTGGAGTGAAGCCTAGAATCTTACAATCTCATTCGCTGAACCATCTCACCAATCACTATTTTTTTACAAATAACAATCTGTCCTGATTGGTCCTTTTGGTAACGCCTTCACGTTCTGAACTTCCTCCATGGCTTTCTTTTCTGGCTTTTTAGAGGCAACTA
>NW_003797096.1:3291446-3320172 GCF_000220905.1 Megachile rotundata | reverse complement strand
TAGTAATCTGACGCGTAGTTAACCAACGCGTAGTAATCCAGCGTGTGGACATCCAACGCCTAGTAATCCAGCGCGTGGATATTCAACGCGTAGTAGTCCAACGCGTAGTAATGCAACGCGTGGTAATCTAACGCGTAGTTAACCAACGCGTAGTAATCCAGCGTGTGGATATCCAACGCCTAGTAATCCAACGCGTGGATATTCAACACGTAGTAGTCCAACGCGTGGTAATTCTAAGCGTAGAAATTTAAGTTAGAGAACGTCTCGTTTAAAGCAACATCAAAGTATCCAGCAAAACCCAGAGCATCCGTTGAAAATATTTTTCGAACCGCAATTACAGAATTAACGTGGCTACTGTCAGCTAATAATCGGTGATAATAAAACAAAGTGTTATCGGTAAGTATTTAAATGAAGATTATGACACGCTGCGTCCGTATTGATTATGACAATCTAGGTTTCGGTCAAAGTTTAATGGTAGCTGTCCGTTTTGTAATTACTTTTATTATTATTAATGAATGCCAGTCGTGTGTTATTAATGAATGCTAATCACGCTATACACGCGTATTAGTTACATTATATTTTATTCAGTTGCTCCTCAATGCATCATAAATAACTTCAATGATAAATAAGTAACTTGTGGCCATTCAATGAATGATTCATTTACATTCGACCAGCCTGGGAGAAGATTCAATTCTATCAGAAGCTTATTTTCTTGAACAACTATTTTCTTGTAGACTTATAGCACGTTTACAGCAACAGTCGATTATAGCAACGTTACAGGAATGTAGGTAAATATGCGGAGATATTCAAAAATCGTGAAACAAACAGGCGGTTTCCTAACGGCTTAATTTGTCGACGAATTACATATCTGGGGAAAGCGGATGCCAGAAATAATGTTAACTCTTCCGGCGGACTTTTAATACCGTTTAGAAAGTATTTTATTAGCTGGCGCTCTTCTTCGAAGAAACCATGAATCTCCATATATCCTTGGCTCGTTGCGAAACACTCGATGAACTAATGCTCAAACGTCTTTACGATGTCTACTCTGTAAGATTTGTTTAAGGAGCTGTCTCATGGTTATTTAACAACATTTTACTGAAACAAACGATATCTTTTAATATAACTAATGCTGGTAAAGGGGAAGCATTATTTGCTATATCTTCTATATTTAAAAATATCTATACAATGCTGCACATTGCTAGGTTCGAAGCTTTGTATATCCACACGTTGGTCAACTCTGAATCTAACAGTCTTAGTAATAACACCGAACAATTCCTATAGGACCTTGATCCTATCTCCCAAATTGAACTTCACAGCTTTAAAAGAAGTAGCACATCATTCTCGGTAGAATTCTTCTGAAAACCCAAAGAAGTAGAATCGCAATTCTAGTTATAAATGATGTGTAAAAAGTTCATCAGTTATTAAACGTCAGAATGTCACAGGTCGAAAATTAATCTGCCACGTGATTATCGGCACTTTTTAGAACATAATCAATTAGTGTGCAAACGATTGACGCAACATGTAATAAAACTATGCAAATAAATAAACTATGTAACTATGCAAAAGTATGGAAATGAAAATGATAAATGCACAATTAATGTAACTTTTTTATAAGTCATAACGCAGTCTGCTTCGCAGACAGCATCAATGTGAAGATTATTTGAATTACTTGAGACTGTGGTCGCTTGCTTTCGAACTTGGGAACTTAGGAAAGAATTTGGAATTTTGGCTGTTTGCAAGCTTTGGAACCTGAAAATTTGTCGTGTTGGATATTCACACGCTGGATTATTACGCGATGGATATCCACGCGCTGGATTACTACGCGCTGGACTACTACGCGTTGGATATCCATGCGCTGGATTACTACGCGTTGGATATCCACGCGCTAGATTAGTACGCGTTGGATATCCACGCGTTGGACTACTACGCGTTGAATATCCACGCGTTGAATTACTACGCGTTGGATATCCACGCGCTGGATTACTACGCGTTGAATATCCACGCGCTGAATTAGTACGCGTTGGATATTCCCACACTGGATTACTACACGTAGGATTACCACACGTTGCATTACTACACGTCGAATTACCACGCGTTGCAATTTGAAAATTTATCCATTTGTAAATTTTGAATATTGACAATTTAGAAAGTATCGAATTTGCAGATCTAGCGCTTTGCTCTCTCTCAAATTTTTGAATTCGAGTTTGTGCTTACACAAATCATTGAATAATTCGAGTTTCTACTTACACAAATTATTGAATAATTCGAGTTTGTACTTACACAAATTTCAGAACTTCTAACACAAGGTATCTCATGTTCCATTACTGCCTACTTCTTGAGACTCGCCACAGTTCCTACTTAGTTACGCCAATGCCCATTGCGTGTGTAATTTTCAGCACATGTCGTGACCAACCCGGTTGTTTTGCTATTGATTTTTTTTCTCTTCCTTTCCGTTCGGCCAACCACCCTTTTATTCTATAACGAAAGCCCTTACGTTATAAGGCCAACCGAGGGTACGCGTGCCCCTTTCTGTCGCGAACCAGTCACACGGCAGATGAAAAAAGATAACACCTTATCGCGATAGTAATCAAACTTTTTCACGATTGCATGAGTCATCGATTAGAACAACCGCGATTACAAAGAAACTTGTGTTTCCGCGATTGTCGATCGATTCTTTAGGACGTTAACTCCTCGAATACCGCAGAGACCTGTGGTGACTATCCTTTAATATAATTTAACGATTGAGAGAAATCAATAGGGTGGTTAGGTTAGTAATTTACATTGGTACATAATTTAGAGCATCGACACTGATGCTTCGATAGAAACTATTTATTTATTTATTTATTGCTATTTATTTATTGTGTTCGTGATATTCTTTCGTTAAGGGTGTCATATCTTCGATTCTAGTCAAACAAATTTTGATCAAACACAAATGTTGGTCAAACAAATTTTAGTCAAACAAATATTGGTCAAACTCTTTTTATAGTCACATTTCCTGATGTCTTCTTATGTAACCAAATAGAAGAACATCGGCAACTATATTTTCACTAAATATCAAATATGTTATAAAATAAACGTATCCATTGCAAGTCCTCATAAAAATCTGCAAGACGTCACTGAAATAGTACCATCTCTTTAAGTCTCAATGTATTCCGAACAATCTCAATGTTCCAACAGTATGTATTACATTATCTTCTGTTGTATCATTACGAAAATGCTTCGATAAGGTATTACACTTGTCCACTTTGGTTAATGTACCGGTTACGATGTAAAAAGAACATCCAGCTTGTTCGATGAATATTTCGTCATCGCACGAAGGAATGAAGCTGGTCGAAATTATTCGATTCGATGATGACGTACAGCTATTACGTAGCCGATTTTTGTCGAGGACGGAGAAAGTAACGATGGCTCGCCGCGTTGCTCAAACGATATTTACTTTCGGGCGAGGCTCTGCCTTACGATTTTTAAGATCCTGTCTTTTACGTCATCGAACGGTAACGGAGTGTTCTTTTAATCGCCTGCGGTTCGGGCTTTCGAATGAAAAAGACTGTTTCGTCGACAAGAGTAATTTTGAGGAGGGTAACTTTGAGGAGGGTAATTTTGAGAAGGGTAATTTTGAGGAGAGTAACTTTGAGGAGGGTAACTTTCAGGAAAGTAAGTTTGAGGAGAGCAACTTTAAGGGGAGTAATTTTGAGGAGGGTAATTTTAACTTTGAGGAGGGTAACTTTGAGGAGAGCAACTTTCAGGAGAGTAAGTTTGAGAAGGGCAACCTTAAGGGGAGTAATTTTGAGGAGAGTAATTTTAACTTTGAGGAGGGTAACTTTGAGGAGAGCAACTTTCAGGAGAGTAAGTTTGAGAAGGGCAACCTTAAGGGGAGTAATTTTGAGGAGAGTAATTTTAACTTTGAGGAGGGTAACTTTGAGGAGAGCAACTTTCAGGAGAGTAAGTTTGAGAAGGGCAACCTTAAGGGGAGTAATTTTGAGGAGAGTAATTTTAACTTTGAGGAGGGTAACTTTGAGGAGAGCAACTTTCAGGAGAGTAAGTTTGAGAAGGGCAACCTTAAGGGGAGTAATTTTGAGGAGAGTAATTTTAACTTTGAGGAGGGTAACTTTGAGGAGAGCAACTTTGAGGAGGGTAACTTTGGGGAGAGCAACTTTCAGGAGAGTAAGTTTGAGAAGGGCAACCTTAAGGGGAGTAATTTTGAGGAGGGTAATTTTGAGTAGAATAGCTTTGAGGAGAGGAACTTTGAGGAGAGCAACTTTAAGGGGAGTAATTTTGAGTAGAGTAACTTTACCTTTGAGAAGGGTAACTTTGAGGAGAATAACTTTGAGGAAAACAACTTTAAGGAGAACAACTTTAAGGGGAGTAATTTTGAGGAGAGTAACTTTAACTTTGAGGAGAATAACTTTGGGGAGAGCAACTTTGAGGAGAGCAATTTTCAAAGGAGTTTGTCGATAAGTTTGTGGAATTTTTAAAAAAAAAAGTGTGCACTATGTTTATAATTACAAGACTATTATTTTGTACCATTTGGTGATTGCCTTTTAACTTTTTCTCTTTGAATAATCTTCAATATTTTAACACTGACAGTACCAAAGAGGTCAAATGACTTTTACAAGTCCTTAATTTTAAGTTACAAAATTTATTGAAGCAACTTAAAATGTTTGTGGATCTTCATGAAGATGTAGAATGTGTATATTGTACATTTATGTTGTGTCATTTGTTTATTTATTTTTCGACTTCATTTTTAATTTCATGGTAAATGTGCATTACTGGTGTTGATTTTTTATTTTTTCTCTTTGAGTGATGTTCAATATTTTAACACTGAAAGTATCAAAGAAGTCAAATGACTTTTACAAGGTTTTTTTAAATTACAAAATATGTTAAGACGATTTAAAATGTTTGTGGATCTTCATGAAGATGTAGAACGTGTATATTCATTTATGTTGTATCATTTGTTTATTCATTTTTCGACTTCATTTTTAATTTCAAAGTAGATGTACATTATCGATGTTGATTTTCAACCCTTGAAAAGGGTGGATGATTTCGATAATTATTAAAAATGTTCATGACTTATATTGTCAATTTGAATTGGTACTTTTATATTCTTGTAAAAGGCTGGATATTGTCAGCCATTTAATATGAACGTAAATTAAAAGCGAAAAAAAAAGAAGCGTTATCGAAATATCAATTTCGAAGTGGCAAATGAAAGTTTCGATGAATTCGTCGTTTTCTCTCGTCGAGACATTCCACCGGTGTCGTTCACCTTTGAAAAAAGAATATTTAGCCGAATCGACTCTAATCGAGATGTATCGACGAAACTCTCGAGACCATCTTGAATCGTATTCGAATGGAACACCACGGTCGAAATGTCGCGATAATTAACTTTCCTTCTTAACCACCCTATTCCCTTGGTCGTTTCCGTCGTGGCGAGAGGAAAAATAAGGATATTATCGTTCGATCGATGCCGAAACAAGTAGCTGTTCAATACATATTGCACGATAACAATCGGATTCGAAGGCAACAACCATTCGAATTCACTGCACGAGGAAAATATACAGAGTGAATGAATTTGGTAACTGGGTCAAACGATAACGTTTCCATCAACGATACTATGATTCAAGAAATTTATTACTGGAGGTGCATTGATTAATGACTCAACTTTTTTTTAGGTGTAGACGTACACTTTTTTTATATTTTAATCGGGCGTTCAGATTGTGCGTTGTACATTATAATTTACTTTTTACTTGTTCGATTAGAATTCATAGGTGTGTAGATGTTGTGCAGTTAAATTATAGTCTAGAATTATATGTTTGTGAACTGTACATGCTAAATTGTAATTTAGATATAAAATATATGTCTTGAATTATATTTTAGGATGTGGAAGTCCAGGATTTAGAAGTCACATTAAAATATACAAAAGGTGTAGACATTTAGTTAAATTATAATTATAAATTGTCATAATTTAACTGAATTACAATTTAAACATAAATAGTATATCCTAAATTATAATTTATAATATACAATTTAGAAGTCCTACTAAAATATACAAAAGGTGTATACATATTTTGTTACATTAAAATTTGACCAAAATATATTTGTAAATTATAATTATAAATTACTACAATTTAACTGAATTATAAGTCAGACATAAATAGTATATTCTAAAATAAAATTCAGAAATAAGTTACATATCCTAAATCATAATTTATAATATACAATTTAGAGATCCTACTAAAATATACAAAAGGTATATACATATTTTGTTACATTAAAATTTGACCAAAATATATTTGTAAATTATAATTATAAATTACTACAATTTAACTGAATTACAAGTCAGACATAAATAGTATATTCTAAAATAAAATTCAGACATAAATTACATATCCTAAATTATAATTTATAATATACAATTTAGAAGTTTTACTAAAATATACAGCAAGTGTATAGATATTTTGTTACATTAAAATTTGACCAAAATATATTTGTAAATTATAATTATAAATTACTACAATTTAACTGAATTACAAGTCAGACATAAATAGTATATTCTAAAATAAAATTCAGACATAAATTACATATCCTAAATTATAATTTAAAATATACAATTTAGAAGTTTTACTAAAATATACAAAAGGTGTATACATATTTTGTTACATTAAAATTTGACCAAAATATATTTGTAAATTATAATTATAAATTACTACAATTTAACTGAATTATAAGTCAGACATAAATAGTATATTCTAAAATAAAATTCAGACATAAACTACATATCCTAAATCATAATTTATAACATACAATTTATTATCCCATCAAAATATACAAAAAGTGTATAAACATTTAGTTAAATTGCAATTGTAAATTAAAAATATAAATTATTATAATTCAGACGTAAATAGTACATCTTAAATTACAATTCAGACATAACCTACATATCCCAAATCATAATTCATAATACACAATGTAAAAGTCAGATTAAAAATACCTAGAAGGTAAAATACTAAAGAATTCACACGTAGCTCAGAATTTAGTACGATACCGTGCGATAATGTAACGAGGGTGTACTTGTAATACAATTTCTATCAGTGGTGCCCTTAAGTTTATCTCGCTGCCCAGCATGGTGACCTGAATCACCAGCATGCGATGGAATAGGGTTGCATGTAACTGATGTAGGCAATAAAAGAACCTTATCCGTAAGAAACAGTATTACCGCTGACCTACAGAGTTACCGGGTGTCAATACGAAAGGCAATAAAGTAAACAGACAACTGTTGAAAAGTAGAAGCCATATGTTGAAGTAGAATCTTATTCAAGTTTAACAATGGACTTAGTCTTTTATGGACTTGTACCATAATCCTCGAGTAGAGCTCAAGAGTAGGGTTAGGTTCAAGAGTAAAGTCAAACTTAAAAGTAGAGTTATGCTTATTTGCCAAGGATTATATTTTGACCCAGTCGTATTTTTGGAATATTTTTAAAAATTGAAGAGAGTTCGCCCCACTACGAGATATTAGATTGAGAGTAGAATAATATAGGGATTTTTAGTTTCTTAAGTCTTTGCCTATTCTATTGTTCCATTCACTTCGTGACCCTTATTGAAGATTTGTACCAAACATACTTCTTTTCTTTATATTATTCACCTACTTTGTGTTCATCATGTTTCTGTATTATCTCCTTTCATTATTATATCTAACTATGGTTATTCATTTTTATTCCATTTATATTAAACTTGTACAATCATCGAACATAAAATCGAATAAAGAGCTGACCTTCGAGTTCAATTTCACAACTCGTGTTATTTGCTGAGACGTTTTAATTTTTGTCAACTATCGACAAAAATTTGTCAGAAAAAATTCGAGTTATTCTTCGAAACAATTGCGAGCGTAATACGCAACAGTAATTAAATATCGTACTTGAAAATAGATAAAAGTTAAAAGCTTCGATAACATTCGTTAGCGCTAAAAGGACCAATACTGAAAATAGCTGTTATTGAATATAGTCTCGTTCGAAAGTGATACACCGTGTTCTAATCTTCTCTACATGGTTCCGAAACGTCCAGATTTGAATTCGTAAATAACGCGATCGACAGACGTCATTCGAGGAACGAAATTGGAAAGAGCGCTCTTCCGGCCACGCTCCGAGCGCCATTGTAGCCGCCAATCGAAACAATACCTTGATTTTCAACGGAGTACAATTTACGCGCGATATTTACACTGAAATTAGACTGCATACCGTATAAATAGGAACTATTCTGTCTTCGGAATTGAAACTGTGTTATATCGAGTGGTGTTGTGGACAATTTTGAAAATATATTTAATTTAAACAACTTACCGATATTTATAATGCAATGACACGATATTAATTGGATGGATATTCATGGTGAGGTTATTCATGGTAAGTGGAAATTATTAAAAAGAATACAAAGCGATAAAATGCTAGTTAACTTCGTAGCAAATATTTGTGCAATAAGTTACATTATCGTAATGGCGCGAATATAGGATGTGACGTAAGAAAGCGTTTAACCTTTATACAACAAATGCAATGACGCAAAAAAGTGCTTAAATTTGTAATGGATTTATATATAATTTTTCCTAGCATCTGGTACTAGAAAAATACAATTTAATAAATTATAATTATGAAGAATTAAAAGTATTTGCAAATGACGTCATAACATAACCTAATTCTATATTAATCGCAATTGTGTAGTAGGAAATATTTCCAATATAACGAATATTCAAAGAACACAATTAGTAATTGAATACCTACAGAATATGATATATATAAATATATTTAGAATTTACGATATGACGTGCGTCGTACATCGCGAGATATATCGCCGCGTCATATATCATCGAGCAATAAATCGCTACGAATCGTAAATGTATACAGGGAATTATATTGCGGATCATATATCGCCGCGCAATGCACGTTATATATAGTACCGTAAGTAACGATACAGTGCTCTACATCCAGCTCACGCGATATCGCGTGATCGAACAGCGATCGATCTCGAGCACCGTAATTAGGTAAATCACTCGCGAAAAATACTAGTATACTACAGCAGTAAAGGTAATATTTGTACCGAGGTAAGAAAATGTACACAATTTCGAGTTTTACCGTGATCGATTTGTGTACGCGTCAATCGAAAACTATTCCGGTCGACGTGTATACACCTTGCTTGATTTTAATTCCGTACACCGCGAGGGATTTCTAAAACTAAACTCCACAGTTAAGGGGTTAATAGGTTAAAAGATGGGAGAAATCGTCGAACCGCCGTTCGCAACGAGTGCCAATTGTGACAGGAAATGAACATAATGTTTCCGTATTATCATTTTCAAACCCGACACGTTTGTCGTCCGCGTGCGAAAGAATGATTAATTTCTCATAAGCGTGCGCGCGCCAAGCGGATGTTAACGGCATTCGTGCTAGCGAATCGTTAGAAACACACGTACAATTTCAAGCGGAGAAAAGAGTGCTCGCAGATAACGTTAACGAAATCGTTTCGCGATACCGTTACTCGCGATGCGTCGTTACGAGACATCGGAAAATCACGCGTGCTGTCAATAAGTTTCCGCGGAACATAAACATAGTCGATGAATCATGAAATTCGACGTTTCGTTCTTAATTTACTTCCGCTCTTGTTTTTACCCGCGATCACGTGTTACGTGCTCGCTACGCGATCGACGAAACGTCAAAGAAGCGTCGCGGCATGCATTTTAAAAAACCGTTGTCTCTTTATCGGCCGTAATCTATAGATAAAAAATGGTAGAGCGAATGTTACGTGTTCTGTAAACACGTACCAGAGATTACCATCTTCGAAACAGTGGATTACGTTTGACAACAGTCGCGTCACTAACCTATGGTAAAAACGCGATCGACACTAGTCGCGTCGTTATGGTTGTAGGTTAGGTTAAACAAAGTCCCGGTGTAAACGATAGATTTCTATTCTCGAAGAGTTTCACCGGGAAATTCCTCGCGATCACGGTTTACCGATGCTCTCCTCGTCGATCAATAAAAGAAACGAGATTTCGACGAGAGAGTCACGTTGTTCGCGTCTCATTTCGTTTTCACGAAGCTCGAAATCGATCACGGGCCGTGTCCTAACCTCAAAAGGCGCGCCGGCACGCCTCGAACGTACGGAGGCACAAATTTGACTCTGTAAGGGAAGCGAATTCGACTGTACGTCAAAGGACAACACCCACCTGGTTTTCCTCGTTGTTCCCGTTCTTATCTTCTCGTCTTATCAGCGTATTCGCTCACGAACACCGTACAGTTGCCGGCTTCTCACTTGACTTTTCAAATTTTCACACCGGTCCCGTTTTCCTCTCGCCCGACCGACCGACGGTACATGTAAAGAAACGAGCACGTTGCCCGCCTGCGATTAACGGGACTTCGTTTACGTTATTTTCCCTCGATGTGTCGCGAAATGGTCGGAATACGCTGTTCGGCTCACTGTTTGCTATTAGAGGCAAGCAAACGCGAATTAGGATAGATATGCCTTCGTTCATCGACGCGTCTTCCTCCTCTCCGTCGCGAGCGCGTATCCCTGATGGAAGGAGGCGAAGGAAAAAAGGGGAAAAAAACACAGAATGGATAAAAAAAAGAGAGAAAGAGGGAAATGAGGGAGCGAAAGAGCGAAAAGGAAAAAAAGAGGAAGGAGAAACAACGTTGAAACCTCGACGACAGTTTCCCGTGCACGCGGTCGCACTCGACTGACGGTGACGGTATCCCGAATCCCGGTTACTTTTTCGTGGCTCTTTAACCGCCGGCCGTTTTCCGTTTACGCTACCTGCCCACCTTTGCCTGCCCTGTCTGCCCACCTCGTTGTTTCTTGCCGTCGCCCTACTCCTCGTGTACGCGGTGCTTCATTCTACCGCTACTTCTCTCCCTCCTTTTTCTTTTCTCTCTCTTCCTTCCGTTCTTTCCTTTTTCTCTTTTTCTTTTTCCTTTTTCTCCTTCCTTCGATAATCCTCTCCCACTTTCAACAAATTGTTCGTAACCTGTCACTATTTCGCATCGCTCGCGGTCACGGATCTCCCACCTGGCTCTCGTTTCCTAGCGGATCCTCCAGCGACTCTGAACTCCTTTTCGTACTCGTGTCAACGCGTCGTCGAACCGAACGGGGAATTAAACCAGTCTTTTTTTCGTCTTAAAAGGGGAAAAGGAAAAAACGATCGCGGCAAAGACGAGGATGACGACGAGAACGACGCGATGAAGACGACAGAAAACGAGGGCCGCCCGTGCCGACCACGGAAACCACTGCCGCTAACTTGCCATCTCGCGGACGTTACTGTAAACCGTAAACGTTCTCTCGACGGTTCTCATATCGAGGATCCCATGCATTTCCTCCCTTCTCGATACAAACGTTTCTCATTCGCTATTGATTCGTTTCGACAACAGATTATTATGAAATTCGATGATTGCGAGGCGGCTTTGCATACTTACCGCAGACTGCTCCACTCGCTCATTTTTACTGCGTACATTTTACAATTTGTACCTTTGAACGGTTTTAAATTCGACTTTCGGCGATTAATAAGGGGAAATTGTTAATCGGCTCTTTCGTAATCTGCATGCAAACTGGATTCCTTTGTCGTTTCAAAATCAGTGTTTTTATAATTATATTACACAATCGTTTTTTTTCAAATATTTTTGAAAATATAGGGATTCGAGGAATTCGTTTGCGTAGTCAGAGATCCGAGAAATACTTGCAAAAAATTAAATTATGTTCCATCGATAAATAGTTCGTTATAAAATGATACGATCAACTTTATAATCTGCTCATTTTCCTTGTCTTGTAGAAGCACTCGATATTGTCGATATGGTGGTAAATGTTGAAGTAGGTTGAAAATGTAGTTAAACTCGCCCTAAATTGATTTTCTTACGAGTTCCAGTGAAAGCACTGCCTATGTTAACCCTCGAATAACGTGTGGTTATAAACACCCGCGTAAGCGAAAATTCTAAGATATATCTGATACTACAGTATTTTTACGATGAGATAAATTGCGAGGAAATTGTTTTCGAGAAAATTGTGAGAAAGAGTACATATGCATTAATATACATATAGTGTTCATATAATTATATACATTATATACATATAATTATAGCTACATTATTATACATTACAGCAATAATTACTTATGCACATATACTTTTATGTATATACTTATCCATTAAGAGGAAGTTTATTACTTTAACAGGAAATGCAACATTTACATTAACAACTGAATATATTTTTTCGAACAAAAGGGATCGGCAATATGTAGATTCGTGTCACGACTTTAACCTAATGCATAAAGTTAAACAATTCGCGGCAACGGTTGATGACAAGAATTGTCATGTTCGCATTCATGCATCGCAAACGAAGTTCGACTTAAGTTTATAAATTATTTCATTTATGTTAAATGCTATACGCATACGCATAAGGAAGGACGGCGTTCTGTTTTGAACTTAGTCATTGAAATGGAAGTGGCCATTATTGGTGTCACTAAAATTAATTTTTGCTAAATATTTTAATTATTGTATTATCATATATTTATTTTCACGGTATCAAATTTTTTAATTTTTTAGTTGACAAACCTTCAATTCTGTAATTTTCAAATTGACAAATCTACAATTCCCAAATTTCTAAATTTTCAAAGGTACAATTCCAAAATTTTCAAATCTTCAAATCCGCAATTCCCAAATTTCTAAATTCCAAAATAGGCAATTCCACAATTTCCAAATCCAAAAATAGGCAATTCCAAAATTTCCAAATCCTCAAGTCTGCAATTCCAAAGCCGCAATTCCAAAATTTCCAAATTCCAAAACCTGCAATTCCAAAATTTCCAAATCCCCAAGTCGGCAATTCCAAAATTTCCAAATTCCAAAATAGGCAATTCCAAAATTTCCAAATCCCAAAATTGGCAATTCCAAAATTTCCAAATCCAAAAATAGGCAATTCCACAATTTCCCAATTCCAAAATCCGCAATTCCAAAATTTCGAAATCCCAAAGTCCGCAATTCCAATATTTCCAAATTCCAAAATTACCAAATCCCCAAGTCTGCAATTCCAATATTTCCAAATTCCAAAACCCGCAATTCCAAAATTACCAAATCCCCAAGTCTGCAATTCCAAAATTTCCAAATCCAAAAATAGGCAATTTCACAATTTCCAAATCCAAAATCTGCAATTCCAAAATTACCAAATTCCCGAATCTGCAATTCCACAATTTCCAATTTCAAAACCCCCCAATTCCAAAATTGCCGATTCCCCAAATTCACAATTCCAAAATTTCCAAATTTCCGAACTCGCAATTCCCTTATTTTCAAATTCCAATATTTGCAATTCCAAATTTTGCAAATCCCCAAATCTGCAATTCCAAAATTTCCAAATCCCAAAATCTGCAATTCCAAAATTTGCAAATCCCCAAGTCTGTAATTCCAAAATTCCCAAATATCCAAAACCACAATTTCCCAATTTCCATAATCTTATATTTCTGCAATTCCCAATCGTCCCATCCCCGAATTCCTAATCTTATTCTATTATTGTACCTTGCTGTCCCACTATAATCATTTTGTTTCCATATTTCTCCTCGCTATACTATTTAAACACGCTTTTGGACTTGTTACACTAATCGATCAAGTCACTTTGCAAAGCAACGTTTATCGCGTCGTAATACGATCAGTCGATATGAAATACTCGATTGCAAGAGCGGGAAAGTGGCCAATTGTAGGTTGCCAGCCATATTTATTCGCGCAGATTAACCTACTTCGTGCCCATTTAAAATGGTGGTAACCCTTTGTTGTAAAATAATATTGCATCATCTGTTTTAAATGGAACCGAATTACGTTCCTTAAAATCCTTCTTTCGTTCTCTTCTTCTTTGAATCACACTTCTACGGAACATGACGCTTCTGTTTTACATCTTGCAAATCGCGAATTAAATTATTTGCTAGCTGTTTCTACTGTATATTTGCACTTCGCAAACTTTGATACCTTGATATCTCTTCGCACATTTTATATTTCCCGGTGGCACTAATGCATTGTATACATCCTCTTTTTACGCAGTTGAATCGAGGACTTCGGTCGCCGTTTTCAAGTTCCTTGAGCCTGGATTACCTCATTTTTAGCCTGCATTTTACGCCAGACTTTTACAACGAATAAGCCTGCGGACATGTTTGATGAGGTCAAACGGCACTCCTACTTTTTCGGCCATAACTTTTGCAATACCAAAAATTGTTTAAATTTTGTTGCCGAAAGTTCATTATTTTTTCACTAAAAAGTTTCCATGTATCTTTTTTTAGTTTCGTCAAGTAGGTCAGCTTTTACACCCTTAATATCAAAATGGTTACACGTCGATATTCCGTAATTTCACGTTCTTTATAATCGCGTCTCAAACACGGTTAAAATTGCTTCGCGTAAACAAACTGTTCAGAATTTATTCAAATCGAGAAGCTCGTGTATTATGTTCGCAAAGTTCTATAAAATAATTTTTCCGCGAGAAGGTGTGTTTATCGCGTCGAAGATTTTACGCGCGGTTGAGATTTTAAAGACGCGTTAAAGGACAGTGGCGGGAAGGAGTAAGCAATTGGACCGGAATGGGAGCGATTCCCGCTAGCAAAGAAAAGAGCAGAAAGTGTAATGCCATGTAACAGCCTTGTGAGAGGTTATGCAAGTCACGAGTAGCCCAGTCTCGACGATCGGCGAAAGTGATTCTTGCCTGCTTTGCACGGTCAGCAAAGATACTTGCAAATCATTCCGTCTCTCGAAACACTGCTTTCCACGACATTTGCGTCTCAAACTTTTACGGGTTCTTTGTGTTTTTCTGTACACTTCTTTCAACCACACCATTAATTAAGGTGAATGTCCGCCATGAAATTTGTCATTAATAATTATTTGATAAAATACTCTTTGATTGGCGATACATGTGGTGGTACAAGAATAACGACGTAAACTGACACTTTACGCAACCTGTTAAAATGACCCATTTTTTTTTTTAAATTGCAAAAGGTATCGAGAAATTTTTAGATGGTTGTAATTTATTCTTTTTTTATTTTGGCTTCAATTTAAAAATAAGTTATCGATTGAATTTGTTAATAAATTAGTTTGTAAGTTTATGCAGGTGGTCAGTATTAGGTGGAAGGTATTAGGCTACAACTAGAATCAATCTGATGTTAATAAATAAATTTATAAGTTAATGCATGTGTTCATAGTACTGCTGAAAGGTATTAGGGTACCTGTTAAAATAAATCTGTTAATAAATAAACTTGTAAGTTTATGCATATGTCCATAGTACTGCTGAAAGGTATTAAGCTACCTGTTAGAATAAATCTATTAATAAATAAATTCATAAGTTCATGCATGTGTCCATGTACTGCTGAAAGGTATTAGCCTACTGTTAAAATAAATATGTTAATAAATAAACTCATAAGCTTATGCATATGTCCATAGTACTGCTGAAAGGTATTAGCCTGCTGTTAAAATAAATCTGTTAATAAATAAATTTGTAAGTTTGTGCATATGTCTATAGTACTACTGAAAGGTATTAAGCTACCTGTTAGAATAAATCTATTAATAAATAAATTTGTAAGTTCATGCATATGTCCATAGTACTGCTGAAATGGTATTAGCCTGCTGTTAAAATAAATCTATTAATAAATAAATTCATAAGTTCATGCATGTGTCCATGTACTGCTGAAAGGTATTAAACTACCTGTTAAAATAAATTTGTTAATAAATAAACTTGTAAGTTTATGCATATGTCCAGGTACCACCGAAAGCTATTAGACTCCAGTTAGGACAAATCTTGTCATTTTATGCATGTGTCCAGGTACTGCTGAAAAGTATTAGACAACTATTAAAATAAATTTGTAAGTTCATGCAATAGTGCTGCTAAAGGCTTCTGTTAGAACAGGTAACTTTTTCATTAAAAAGTTAAATATTTGGTGTGAAATTTTCGTCCATAGGAAGCACGTGTTTCATGAATTGCTGATTCCGTGGTATTGCATATATTTGTGCCGTCACGTTTAAAATTGCATTTTCATACAAAAGCGCTTTGTTCATTTAACCAACGTTATTTGTTTTTCGGTTAAGGTCACAAGCCAGACACAAACGCTAACACTAGTTTCTTTCTCGTAAAAGAAAGACGAACTTCCTCAGTGAGAGCTTTGTTCTATTTGATCGCGGGAAATTTGATCGATCCGTGGTTTCCGGCTAAATTTCAGTTTGATTATACGATAGTTTGGAACACGTCGCGCTTTTGAATCGATGCTCCTAATTTTCCCTCGACTTTTCTGTCTTGATCGTCCTACATCGTTTGTGGGTACGTGTGACCCACATACGACTCATTACGAAGGTATCTTCTTTCGTAATTCAGCGACGCTCCGTAGATCAACTCCGAGTGTCAGATAGAAATTGTTCTATGAACATTTTCGCAGTCCTTCGAGGAAGGGTTCAAATATTTGTGCACGAAGTCGTGAATTCGCGGACGAAGTTTCGCGAAGTTGAATCGAATGCAAAAGCGGCTAGTTTATACAGCAAGGCGATCTACGATAAACATTCGAGTTCGGGTCATTTTCAAAGATAACGAAACATTATTGTAACATTGTTATTATTTGCCATATTGTAACCTTGTGGACTTAAACTGCAAAGACCAAATTGTAACCTCGTGGTATACTAATTTTTACTTGTCATTATTAGTCAAGTAAAATTTATACGAATTATCGTGAATACTAGCAACACTTATCTATTATATGTTAATAGAATTTTAAATTTAAATTTTCTCATTTTGCGTATTCTCCCTTCCAGAAGCTTTGTTTTTCAGTACTCGTATTTTTTACGAATGTATAAATCTTCGACTGTGCGATTCATTAAAAGACGTAGGAAAGAAGCAGTAAACCAAAGGTTGTCCATTATTGAAAGATCATTTTGCATAATGAAATTCGAAAAATTATGCGAAATGTTCTTTACTGAATGTTTGAGATAAACGTAAAAAACGATTCCAGAATGTGGTAAATAACTGTGTTTTAATCAGTACGTTTTGCAAAACTATACTTAACTGTATATTTCAGGAAGAAGTGTACTTTGTTTTGCTAGAACATCGACGCAGAAATTTCAGCATGATTTTTTAAATAAAACTATTCAGACAAAATAATAATTATTATTTTTTATTGTATTATAACTAGATGTGTTATAAAGAAATTCTCAAATAGTTTTTGCAAAACGAACTTTATTTAACTGCATATTTAAAGAAGAAGTGTTTGCTCTGCTAGAACGTCGTCGACGTAGAAATTTCAGCATGATTTTTTAAATAAAATTTTTTTAGACAAAATAATAATAATTATTTTTTTTATTGTATTGTAACTAGATGTGTTATAAACTCTCAAGTTTATAAGTGTCATTCAAAAAGACACCAATTAAGAACACCTATCGTGTTTCTCTGCCGCCATTTTGAAAATTGCACAACTTCCCAATGAACTTTTTCCGGAGTCTGCACACTGATAAATTCTATCCTTGAAAGTAGAACCATTGTTAAGTGGTCTACCACCTAAATTTACTATTCAACAAAAACGAGACATTCAAAATGGCGCTCGAAAAAATATAAGTCGTTGAAATATCTCTTCGAGGAAAAGATAATCCACCGTCATTCTCAGACGATTACGGAATATTCTCGAACTTCAACAATAATCACTACTAAAATAGAGTTTTGTAATAAATTACTTGTCTATAAGGAAACGAAGATTACTGTACAAAGATTAACAAGTAGCTGCGGGACTTTGAACACAAATGTGCAACTTTGTCTTGCAATCGCGTAGATACTGCGATAAAAAAATGCAAGGTGTCCTTACTCGATCGTATCTTTAATCGTATATTGTAAGCTTTTTACTGTAAGTGAAAAGATAATCGCAATCGACATTCAATGACAACATAATACGTCAACGTACGTTATATTCGCATATGACATACACTACCGTCCATAAGTACCCGGACACCAGCGAAATATGCATTCGCGTTGCATGAAAGTTATTCAAGTATCTGCAACAGTAACTAAAATCGATTTTTTTTCTGCGAAGGTCAGAATACTGGAACGTTTTTCCATTGATAATTCTCGTTTGGAACTCACATCTCGATGGAAAAGAAGCCACAGACGAACTAAACCGAAACTGTCGAGTGCGTAGCGTTACCTCCATTCTTATCTCCATTGAGGGAACCTAAACACCTACCAACAGTTCACAAACACTTGAAACATATCGAAGAACCCTCTGAATACGTTCTGCACCATAGAAATGAAACACAGTAGAAATGAAAATTTTTTTTCGAATCGAAAGCGTTTCATTAGATTCACAAATTTGGACTTTGTACTTCTGGACATGTATTTTACTTTCACACTTTTGTTGTATAATTTGTACTTAAAAATTAATTCTATTACGTTATGACACCTCAAAAAAGATAATAATAATTATTACAAATGATATGATAACCCTAAATACCTTTCGTACAAAGTTCAACTATGTTTTATGTAACGAAACCAAGTGTCCGGATACTTATGGACGGTAGTGTATCTTCACATATGTGGCATATGTTAACACGGTTATATTAAAGAATCGATAAGAAACAGAAACAATTTAGTAAATTATAGGAAGGTGAAAATTATGACGTTTAAGAAAAAAGACTTGTTTAGATTTTCTCGAGACATCAGCAGGTCTCTTATGATTTTTGAAGAGAATAATAGTTTATTAACGCTACTCCTGTAGCAAGCGTTCGATGACGTATTCTCAATGTCGTTCGACGAAATATGATGAAAATGCGAGCGCAATGTATCGTAATCGACTGGTAAAAGTATGATACATCTGTCGTAATACATTAGCATGTATAGCACATGCATTAACGTGGTGTATGCAGTTTTATACGGAGCCTCGTTTATGTCGCGTGGTTCACCGACTTTCACCCGTTCGACACTTTCACCGATGAAAATCTGTACCGACTAAATCGTCTCTAGTGTGCTCTAAAGACCGTCACACGTGTCGTTGATTACGGTTTTTTCGCTTCCCGCACCTTAGATACTACGAATAATTTATACTTCATGGGTCTCTTCAAATAAATAAGCTTGTGACTCTTGCTATGTATCTGTAATTATTATCAACCAAATCCTATATGTTGGCTTCTTATAAAAATCCTGCATGTAGTAAAAATCCTACTTGTTGGTTTTTTGTAAAAATCCTGCATGTAGTAAAAATCCTAAACTTATTGTTAGATTTTTTGTACAAATGCTACACGTGTTGCATATAAAATTAAATTACATATAATCACTATAATAAGACTACAATAAACATAGAAGACTAATTTATGAAACAGCGAACAACTTAGTAAATTGCAAACAGCGTTTGAACGATTAATTAAAAAATCATATTACGAATATAAAATCTGACATATAAGAAAGAGAATACATTAACTAATTAATTATGAATTCGTAAAAACTGCGATTATGCATTGTAGTTGCTAATTCTCATTGCATAAATATTTACCTCTGAGGGGGCATTTTAAATGGTAAAATAAATTTTCGGACTGTAAAGGGTTGAATCCAATGGCACCTGAGGTGCCTTTCGAGTGCAAAGTCTTAATTCTTGATGAATGCAGATTTCAAGAGGATCGCTTCAACAAATTGTGTAATTTATAGTAAAGAACTTGTGGAAATATCATTTGATCGATTAGTTAATTTTAGTGTTAAATAAATTAAACTCTATCCAGCCCCTGTTGTAGACAACCTTATCGATAAATAAGAAACTTGACTTACCCATTGACTTCCACCAAATAAATTCTCGTAAGATATCTGAATTATCCACTGCAACAAAGAAAGATTTATCGAATCTTCTTTATCGAGTGAGAAATAATACAGAAAACTTCATTAGTTAATTGCTGATAACATGTCAAACTACAATACTAACTGCTGCTAAAGTATCGTTATTACAAAAAACATCCCTCTATGCTATTACTTTCATCAGTCATACTCAGATGGCGGTGGAGACTCTATTTTAAAAAATGATAGATGAAATTCAAAATCATTTAAATCAACAGTTAGTCATTTTTTATTCATACACATATGACCTCAAAATTATTTTAATATGTGC
This sequence comes from Megachile rotundata, assembly GCF_000220905.1. Taxonomy (NCBI): domain Eukaryota; kingdom Metazoa; phylum Arthropoda; class Insecta; order Hymenoptera; family Megachilidae; genus Megachile; species Megachile rotundata. Next base: position 3,300,068 of record NW_003797096.1, on the reverse strand, counting down.
GAGACAAAATAAATTTTTCATAAATCTTCCACTATTTTTCATTACGAGATCTATTTTTGTTCTTAACATTATTGTACGTACTAGAATTTTGTTGGGAAGCAGGAAAAGAACATGTTCATTAAAAATTGTACAATTTAATCGTCGTAAAATAAATATTTCTCTTACTTACATCGAGTCGTATTGTACAAAGTTTCTTACACCTACGTCGTTAAAAATGTCATTTCGCATCACATTGGATTGAGACTTTTTCGAATTGAGGCATTAAAAACAATTTATACAAAGGACTGTACATTGATCGTAGGTCAACTTATAACTATAACAGACTCTCGTTATAATATTCTAACGAGAATGGCAATCTTGCGGGAAACTACCACGATTACCAATTATAACATCGTAATTAAAGTTCAAGATTCGAACGATTACTTTTGAGTCAAAACTTTTGACTATCATGCACGTTTATACGGGTTCATTCATAAATTTCTCCAAGAAGTAAGCCTATAGTATTATAAAAAATTAAAAATAGCGTGGTCGTTAAGGCTACGTTGTACAGGGCGCTCCAAAATTAATTCACCAAAGTTATATGACACAAACTTAAACATTTTCTTAAACGAATCTGCAAACGTTTCTCTGATTATATAAAAGATATAACAAGGGAAAGAATTGAAATTCGTTGCAAAATTTTGTCGTGTTATGTCGAGGGAATTAAACTAATCAATGACTTTGTAATCTAATCACTTGGTCACACAATTTTGCTAGTATTATTATTGTGAGCCAATGATCAGAGAAATCCCAACAAAATCAACAAATGTTACATTGTTCCTTTCTACCTACAAAGTAACTACAACTTTGAAACACCCTGTAAGTACAGTAAACTGCAAGCAATCGACCGTTAATATCAAGTGATTTCCCTGAGTTGCATTTCAAGTTTACGTCTCTTGTACCTCTAATGACATTTAACGAGCTAATTGCTCCTCATTTACGAATAGCCCTTTCGTCGAAGGTACGTCAATTTTAAGATATTTTTACTATCTGAATCTAATGCAGAACTATATATAATATGTACAGCTGTTTACAAATTGAAACATGAAAGTGGGTGTCTGTCAAATGTGCCTCAGATTCGAAAACAATCGACCCGATCTTTCAGTAACTCGCGACCACTTATCCTACGATTAATCCGCCACGAATCAGGCTTGTCGAATCGTGGAAGAACATAAAGGAATTGCGAACTCGCGAATGCGAGTTGTATTCGGCGATTTGAGCAATGACAACGTTGCCGACCGACAACGAACTCGTCAGGTTCCTCTGTTTACGGGAACTGAATTTGGCAATCGTGTTCCTAACTCGAATAAATATCAGCTAGGTGTATTAAATATCAATGGCGGATTGCGTGTTTAGGTCAATGTCAAATTTTCAGGAATATTTTGCTGAAATTGTAAGTACCGATTTTAGATGGTCCCAAATATTTTTTGATGGTCCCAGAATCCGCCATTGCTCGAAACTCTTGGAACGCTACTTCGATCAACTGTCTTTACATTCCATAATATCTATGTTCAATTTTTCTTAAACGAATATAGTCGATTTGGATCCTGCTGTACAACCTCAGATCTAATTAGCTAGGTTAGCTTCTGAACACCTGTCGCAAGAAAATACCTACCCTAGAATTACAAGAACACCTAGAATAGTAACAAGAACATTTGATTGCTACAAAATCGTAGCATAATCGTTCCAAAGATTTTCGAGGACTACGTCCCGGACTTTCCCTATAATTTGCTCAGTCAGAACTTACACATGGCCACGTAAGCATGCACTAAAACACGCGACACGCACGCACAGAAAGCGTAAAAGATATAACCGAGTGATTGTCCACCTTCTCGAAAGAAGGTTGCATCGAAATGTCCTCGCGAATGAAAAACCGCGTGATGTCTCGACGACCGGCTCAAGTTATCGTCCGTGCCGATCGGCTCGAGTTCACCACCATCGCGTTAATTATTCCTTGAACCCCCTGTTGTCGATGAACACTCGATTCCTGAGACCGCTGTCCGAGATGTAACCGGTCGCCATCTTGTACTGGTTCGCGTACATCTCGCCGTTCTCTTTGGCATCTTTGCGCGGCGCCGAGCCGTTCTGTTCTCGCCGCAACTTTTCCTCCGCCTCTCTCTTCTTCTTCTCCACGGAGAACTGCTTCTTCTTGTACGACTGGATGTAGAAGTCGCGGAAGAGGAAGTAGAACATGACGGCGTGCATGCCGATCCACCAGACGAAGGCTTTCGGGTAGTTGCAGTCGATGAAGAGGAGCTGGAAGGCGTGGATCATTACGAGGACGAATTGTACCATCTGTAACGCGGTCAGGTACTTCTTCCACCAGAGGTAGGGCTGGATTCGGGGTCCTAGAGCGGCTAGCAGGTAGTACGAGTACATTACGATGTGCACGAAGGTGTTCAGCAGGCCGAAGAACGTGCTGTGGCCACCTGCGAGTCAGAAAATAGGGTTCTTTTGTTATCTTCAATATTACAGTGCGATAAAATAGCCTAAGAGATGTACAGAGTGTTTATTTTTCTCTACTGTTTTTCTTTATCTTCATTATTAAATGCATAGTGCAATAAAATAGCCTAAGAGACGTACAGAGTGTTTATCTCTCTCTACTGTTTTTCTTTATCTTCATTATTAAATGCATAGTGCAATAAAATAGCCTAAGAGATGTACAGAGTGTTTATCTCTCTCTACTGTTTTCCTTTATCTTCATTATTAAATGCATAGTGCAATAAAATAGCCTAAGAGACGTACAGAGTATCTATCTCTCTCTACTGTTTTTAAAAATGTTACGGAACTTGAAACTGAAATGCTGTCTTAAAAAATTCGACTTTTATATTATGAGAAGTATCGACAAGTCTATGTTGATAAAATACTAAAAAGTCTACGAAGAAAATTTAAATACACGTGAAACCTGAATAAAGATGAAGGATAAGAAGTGGAGATAGCCTTACCTGGAGTGAATTTGACGCCAAACCAAACGGACATCGGCATGCACCCATGATGTATCACATGAAGGGTCGATATGTGGTTATTCTTCTTCCTCAAGACAAAGAATATCGTGTCCATGAACTCTGTGAATTTGGAGAAGTAGTACCACCAGCAGCCATGAGCCATTCGAAGCGCCAAAGGACTGTTGGAATAGTCTACCGGCTGGCAACGGAACGAGTAGTGACCTCCCCATCCAGACATCACAGACTGCAATCATTTAAAAATAAGTAAGATGCTCGTGAAGGGAAGATATTCTCTCAAAATCTTCGAGTGCACCTACCTCGTAGAACAGCCATGCAGAGAAGATGACTTGGAAGAGATTGTAGAATATCATAACCCTCCTCAGGTCGAAAGGTTTGCGATTTTCCATGAGCTTAGGACCTAAAACCTTGACGAAGTAGACGTAACTAAGACAGATAGCTAGGGTCGGGAACGGACTGCTCATCAGCATCCAGTCGTTGACCCTAGGATCGCTCTTGTTGTCCATGAGGTCCCGATAGCCATCGTAAATCGTTCGCACAACTTGCGCCATCTGAAAGCGACATAACATCCTTTTTTACAATTCTGACAAGTGTTCGTTCATAAACTTAATAACCCACAACGACATTAACCTGTTATTAGCATTAATACCTATTAACATTACTGATTTACACGAAGATTACCGACGTTATGAGGCATTAAATTGACAAATTGATTATGAATATCCTCAGGGTAACGCGCTCGTTATCTACGAATAATTAAATAGACAGGATTGCAAAAAGTTCGAAGATCGTTTCGGTTCACATGATGGTTCCCTTTCACTGAGGTTTTCTCGAACCTTCGAGGAACGAGGAACGCGGTTGCTGAATTGGGTCAGAAAATTTCCGCGATTCTAGTTTGGAAACGAGGGCGAACAGACCGAATGACAGGTCTATCTACATGCACTACTTATGCACCTATATTGCACGTGACAACATTCATCGACCGTGAGATTACAGGTTTTTATTAGAATCGCTTTATAAGTACTTTAATGAACTCTATGTACGGGTATGATTCACTAGTTATTATCTTCGATACCAAAGTTTGAAAACTTTGTGAACTTGTAAATTAAACTTGTAAACTTGTAAACTTGTAAACTTGTAAACTTGTAAACTTGTAAACTTGTAAACTTGTAAACTTGTAAACTTGTAAACTTGTAAACTTGTAAACTTGTAAACTTGTAAACTTGTAAACTTGTAAACTTGTAAACTTGTAAACTTGTAAACTTGTAAACTTGTAAACTTGTAAACTTGTAAACTTGTAAACTTGTAAACTTGTAAACTTGTAAACTTGTAAACTTGTAAACTTGTAAACTTGTAAACTTGTAAACTTGTAAACTTGTAAACTTGTAAACTTGTAAACTTGTAAACTTGTAAACTTGTAAACTTGTAAACTTGTAAACTTGTAAACTTGTAAACTTGTAAACTTGTAAACTTGTAAACTTGTAAACTTGTAAACTTGTAAACTTGTAAACTTGTAAACTTGTAAACTTGTAAACTTGTAAACTTGTAAACTTGTAAACTTGTAAACTTGTAAACTTGTAAACTTGTAAACTTGTAAACTTGTAAACTTGTAAACTTGTAAACTTGTAAACTTGTAAACTTGTAAACTTGTAAACTTGTAAACTTGTAAACTTGTAAACTTGTAAACTTGTAAACTTGTAAACTTGTAAACTTGTAAACTTGTAAACTTGTAAACTTGTAAACTTGTAAACTTGTAAACTTGTAAACTTGTAAACTTGTAAACTTGTAAACTTGTAAACTTGTAAACTTGTAAACTTGTAAACTTGTAAACTTGTAAACTTGTAAACTTGTAAACTTGTAAACTTGTAAACTTGTAAACTTGTAAACTTGTAAACTTGTAAACTTGTAAACTTGTAAACTTGTAAACTTGTAAACTTGTAAACTTGTAAACTTGTAAACTTGTAAACTTGTAAACTTGTAAACTTGTAAACTTGTAAACTTGTAAACTTGTAAACTTGTAAACTTGTAAACTTGTAAACTTGTAAACTTGTAAACTTGTAAACTTGTAAACTTGTAAACTTGTAAACTTGTAAACTTGTAAACTTGTAAACTTGTAAACTTGTAAACTTGTAAACTTGTAAACTTGTAAACTTGTAAACTTGTAAACTTGTAAACTTGTAAACTTGTAAACTTGTAAACTCGTAGACTCGTAAACTTGTAAACTTGTAAACTTTGCAAACTTGTAAACTTGTAAATGGACATTTACAATGTCCATTCGTGGACTTGCAGAACTATAGACTTGTAAAAATCGAAGAATATAATGATCTTCAATAGCCATCAGTCATTTAAAAAATAAAAAGAATGGTTAGACAAATTCTTTTTCTGTATACTGTCTGTTATAATGTTCTTTATCATCCTTCACCATTTTTGTCTTATAAAAAAAAAATAATGTGTATGGTAAATTTTTGACGATACACGTAAAATGTGGGAAACAAAGAAAGTATCATTTACAGGGAAGCTAGCGACAGACTCGACCGAGCGTCCATTTTGTAATTCGATCTCAACGCAGGTTCGAAAGGAAAAGTAAACTCATCAAACACCGCAAGAACCTGTTTCCGCTACGAAAAAAGATCCTCTCGCTAGTTCTCGTAATTCTGTTTACACGAGTAATTTTATGCCCTTATAAAATGCCCCAAAATAGCTTGAAAATTTCAGCGTTTCATAAACATTGAAGTCGTAAATCGATAGATATTCAAAAATAAACGCGTGTTAGTCTTCTATAATTTAACTAGTCTAGATTAATAGTCATATTGAATTAATTCGAAATAATTTGTTAACATTCATGAATCAACGATAGACTTAAAAAAATTACGTCTAGATTCACGGAATGATGTAACTACCGTTATCCATTTATGCGGCAGTTGAACCGCTCGATCTAAAGTGGACTTCGGAAAAAAAGTAACGGGACAGTTTTTACAGTTTATCTAAAGCGTTGTTGTTGAATAATTATAATCGAATCAATGAGAACCGTACTACGTGACGAAAGTTAAACAAGGAAGATCCTTGATCGGACTAAAAATACTCATTATTATTTTTAATTATGTGACACTTCCTTATTGATCATGATTGCGGTACATTCTTAATTTTATTTCTTTCCGTTGCTTTAATTTTATTGCCTTGAATATGGAACTCGATGAAAATACGAGGAAGATTGGACGCGTAATACAAAAAAATGGAAAAGGAAATATATGCAAATTGATGGATGAGTGAACAAACATTTCATCAAGGTTTCTTTTGATACTAATATATGGGTATCTGTTGCATACAAGAAAATTACTTCTCTTGAGAGACCCGAGTGCAAGGTTACGCCTGAGTGCGCCTTGCAAGGACACTGTATGAATTTTAAGTCTGAAATAAATTTGTTGAGGATGAAATTTGATGTTTATAGGGTGATTCGAAAAATAATTTGTCGTTCTTTTGTAATGTAATACGTAAGCTTAGAGTCAAAGTCAAAGAGTCGGTGTGATTAGGTGCTGTACATTCCAGGGAGAAGCATGAGGTTATGTCCTGCATCGCTTTAGAAACAGTTTCGTTCAAAGCAAAGAAATATAGTTTCGTTCAAAGCAAAGAAATATAGTTTCATTCAAAGCAGAGACACAGTTTCTTTCAAAGCAAAGTAAAACTATTTTATCAATAAACTGACGTATTCACAATCACGTCATACTAATAAAATTCGAAAATGAAGTTTTAGATTTCTAGGTAACCTCATTGATATGCTCATTACTGCGTTTCAAAAGCAGGTCACTGCAGTGCCATAACGCATATGCGATATCACAAGATCTGACATTTATTATCGTAGACGCAATATACGACGTTGCAATAACAACAAACATGTTAACAAATGATTTCGATGTTATGACGTATGCATGCATACAAAGGATGTGTTTACACGTCTTTACGTTAAACAAAATAGACGTGTCCACATCTGATCAATATCACATTTCGTATAAATGTAATGCTTCAAAAATTTGAAAATGCAATGCTAATGACTTATAGAAATTATACAAAATGAATTGAACTTTCTTGTTGAATTGTATAGTGTTGAATGCACTGTATCAGACAAAGTCGATGTCATCAGTAATTTGAAAACATGGCGGACGAGTTCTGTCGGAGATTTCAATGCAACATCTGAAACTGTAGCAAGGAGGACGTTTCGACATCCATTCAAGAATTGTTCTTCCAGATCCTTGCAAAAATAGATTAGGACTTTGCTTTTATGAGAAGCTTGATTGTTTGCGAAAGAAATAAGGAAACGACCACGACGTACGTAATAGTATTATGGTAATAGTACCATAATATTATACTTTGGAACAGTTTTAACTTTACAGTTTGCATATTTTCATCTACGGATTTTCCAATGGAATCTAGCATTAAAAATTACTTGGACAAAGAGTTCTACTGGCGTAAAGTTCCTGGAAAACCATAATTTTTGTATCTCGTTGGTCAAACAGAAATTGCTGATGCAAAGTTGATTCAACTATTTATCGTTGTTTTAGTAAGTTAGCGGGAAAGTACAAAATGTATGCAATAAATTAGTCGATGACGTTGGTAGCTAATTAGAAATGCAGATAAATTTCAAAGAGTAATATGATTTTGAGTAAATACTTTCAATTTCCGGTAATATATCGATGAAAATCGAACACCGTTTAATCTTAATTCCAGTTTAATCGTGAAATTTAATCTTACTTGAAAATCTTAGGCAATTGAAAATGTCAGTGGATATCCGTAATCAGATATACTTGATTACCCAGAATCAAATTCGCCGTAAAGAGAATTTACACAAAGAGATTTTCTTTGTTAAAGTCCGCAAGAGATTTGTGCCGCGTACATGCAGAAATGTGAACGGAAGTTGTTGGTAATTAAATTCACGGCCTTCGCATTCTTTTTTTCTTACAGAATTATTTGTTAAAATTCGACATGTATCAATCGAGATAAACGTATTTCGTGATAATAATCTTCTGACGTATTTATAATAATTCTGGAATTTGCGTAATGAAACATGAATTTAACTGTCAACGTAATCTTTTATCTTAAAGAATGAAATATCTTGCGCAACAATTATTATTTTTTATCGTTTGAGCGAGTCAGCGGAAGAATGTGTACGATGAATTAATCAGCAACGATGTGTGGTACTACAAAGACGAGGAGACTAAATGTTTACTATCGCAAAGACACGAACGTGATAATATAAATCATCGATGACAAAATGTGATAATCATACGCGGGTAATGGAATGTATAAATTGACGGGTTATTTAAAATGTCAATGAGCGGAGTAATCTGCGATCTGTGGTATTTTATCGAGTAACGCGTGATTATCTAACGGGTGGTAATTTAACGGATGGTAATCTAACGGGTGCTAATTTAACGGGTGGTAATATAACGGGTGGATATCCAACGCGTAGTGATTCAACGCGTGGATATTCAATGCGTAGTAATGCAATGTGTGGTAATTCTAAACGTAGGAATCTAACGCGTGGTAATCTAACGCGTAGTTAACCAACGCGTAGTAATCCAGCGTGTGGATATCCAACGCGTAGTGATCCAACGCGTGGATATTC
>NW_003797096.1:3278116-3290205 GCF_000220905.1 Megachile rotundata | reverse complement strand
ACGCGTAGTAGTCCAACGCGTAGTAATGCAACGCGTGGTAATTCTAAGCGTAGGAATCTAACGCGTGGTAATCTAACGCGTAGTTAACCAACGCGTAGTAATCCAGCGTGTGGATATCCAACGCGTAGTGATCCAATGCGTGGGTATTCAACGCGTAATAGTCCAACGCGTAGTAATGCAACGCGTGGTAATTCTAAGCGTAGGAATCTAACGCGTGGTAATCTAACGGGTGATAATCTGATGTGTTCTACCGTAGAATATCTAAACAGTAATAATAAATATAACAAAACATTAAAATCGTACAACAAATGTAATAACACATCAAAATCGTGCAACAAATATAATAACAATTTTACAATTTTAATTAAAAATCATCAATTATTAAAATTTAATAAATAATTGTGGACCACTACTAATTTTTATACCAAACTTTTATTGAAGAGTGCACAAAAAAACCTACGCTGAGACAAAGAATGTTTAAGTAACTATTAAACACGAATTAACATAATGGTAGCTAATTGCAACGTGATTAACGACACTGTATATTCGCCGTAAGGAAAACATGAAGTTATTTCAACGAGAAGGATATTCAGCTTTATAAATCACGATCGAACGATCAATAATGTATTTAAATTTCGTCGCATCTCCGGCGACCAAGGTTTTCCCGTGGAACGCTGATCGTTCACTGTACACTATGTACATCCTTTGTTCTCATTTTTATTATCCTTGTTCTGAGAAACTTGTATCATTCGCATTCAAATCAGTATGGATCAAATGATGCGAGCGTTACACGTGTCTTGAGGGAAATGTATTAAATTGCTGTCAATGGGATGGTTAATTCAGTCATTTTTAACAAGTTCATTCGAAATAATATTTGGTAAATATTTTAAAAATTTGGGACATTTTAAAGAAATGTAGTATTTTTAGTACTTTTGGTATTTTTAGTATTTTGGATATGTTGGGTATTTTTAGTATTTTTGGTATTTTTGGTATTTTTAGTATTTTTTAGTAGTTTTGGTATTTTAGGTATTTTTAGTGTTTTTAGTATTTTTGTTATTTTTAGTATTTTTAGTATTTTTAGTATTTTTAGTATTTTTACTGTTTTTACTATTTTTACTATATTTAGTATTTTTTACTATTTTTAGTATTTATACTATTTATACTATTTTTACTATTTTTACTATATTCAGTATTTTTACTATTTTTACTATTTATACTATTTTTAGTATTGTTACTATTTTTAGTATTTTTTGTATTTTTACTATTTCTATTGTTTTTACTATTTCTACTACTTCTACTATTTCCACTATTCCATTATTTTATTATGTTATCATTTCACCATTTATACCGTTGCACCTATTCCACTATTTTACTACACCATCATTTTCCTACTTTATTATTTTACTATTTTACCATCTGTATCACTTGCACCATTTATACTATTTCACTATTTCCTACTATTTTACCGATCACATCACCTTCCTATTTTATGATACCACTCTCTCTCACATCCATTAACGAATGCAATAATCCCTCATCCATTTTGCATTAAAACAATAACGCTTTCCCAGAATTTTACGCTTCAAATATAAAGTGTAAGTGGAATTTTACGATACTTGTTATCAAACCGCGTTCTACTGTTCATCCATTCGATTTCAAAATACAACGACCTAATAGTTTTTTAATGTAAAGTCGCAAGCTCATAAATTATATGTTGCAACTGAAATGATTGTTCTTCGTGCGAGTCGCTTCTTAAACGCCATTTGCTGCCTGGTCAGGTGCATTCTTCTCCCTTTTGTTCCCATCTAACGAAATCGAACGACTCTCTCTCTCTCAATTTGTAATCGCCTCGATTACCAAATTCGTCGAATGACGAATAAATATTCCACACAGGTAGAATAAAAAATCATTCAACCGCATTTCGGTCCAGTCATCTTCGGGAAAAGTCATTTGTTCCGTTGCCTTTGACTTACGTCAGCGATCGACAATCCATCTTTTTACGATCACTGTTGCGTAATTTGGTGGTTCAGTAATATTTGATGAGATATAAATACTTCCTTGTCATTTTTTTAATTCACTTATTTAGAAATAAGTTACATATATTTTTTTTTAAGACTTCACTGTACCTTCTGAGGAGACATTTTAAATTACAAAATAAATTTTTGGAGTGCAGAGTTTTAGAATATATTTGCAAATTGTCAAATGTGGAAATGTTATATTTTTTTCTTTGTCAAAAGTAGCAGATTAGTAGGAGGATTTCTAAACCACAGAGAAGTGAATTGTAGAGAAGTTAATGTGGAGCTTTTCAGCGTGAAGCAGTTAACTATAATTAGGGCAATCTCAGCACGAAACTGTTTCACTGCGATAATACCATCTCCTGACAATTGTTTGAATTTTGCACAATGATGATTCTCGTGACAGAGTAAACTACATCTACGAATTGTATTTATTCTGAATGTTATAAACCTTGTAAATAATACCAAAATCCCTATATTGCAATATTCTCTACGAGTGTTTCGAAACACCTACTGAAATATTTCAAAAAACCATCAAATTTTTAATTTGATCACTACGTTTAATCGCTACGATCACCATGTTCAGATGCCAACAAAAAAAATTCAGTTCATTACTGAAATCTTTCCACTGAAAAAATTGCAAATGTCCAAATTTTGAAAAATACAAATGATCAGTAAATCTTAAATAAATCAGTAACTTTGTGAATTAATAAAAAAGTAACTAATATGTGAAATCATACAGAACTCGAATCGTTCAAATTTTGTTTTTGTTCCCAAAATTTTGATCTCTGTAATTTTTAAGTAGGTTGTTTCTGTGTGAATTGTCGAAAAGGTGTTCCATAATTACGCGTGTCCACATACAAGTCAAGCAGGACATTTACGGCAGAACGTGAGCAAAATCAAATAAGTTAAAAAACACCGTGTCTACTTGTATCGAATCGAAGACCTAGCGTGAATTCGTTATTGGCAGACATACGTTTCGTCTAAATTTGACTTTGCTTACTCCTCGAATAATTCCGCGCAAGAAGCGGCAATATCTTGTGTAAATCTTTGCGTCTGCGTTTGCGAAAACATGAGGCTCTTGTACACTTCGTATTTTTTAGAAATATATTTTGTCAAATATTTTGAATAATTGAATCAATGATTAACGTCTCGGTTGTCATGTTAATATTTTCCTATATATAATTCTTATTTAATTCTTTTTTATTTTATTATGCAATAGTTAGTTTAATTGTTACTTTAATAATATGTTAGTTTGATAAACTTTGATATAATTATGAATGCTGAAATTATGAAAATCATCTAATCGATTTCCCACAGTTTTCTCCACGTTTCGTGCAATTATGAGTTAAAATTACTAGGTGGATAATTTATTTCAATTTCGCGATCCAGTGTGGAATATGCAGAGAATTCTAAACACGCATAACGCAACTCGTCTCGCGTCGTCGACTATTTCGAACATTCATTTATCTGATATCCCCGAATTTAATAACTTTAACTCTGTCACTGGATTATCTGGTTCAGGTGAAATTAATTTTTTACTTAATTAGAATTATAAATGAAAGAAATTGAAAAGCTCTGCGATTGTATTTCAATGTAGTTCTGTCGCGGTACCGGTTAGGTTATGGGACGCCATTATGGTAACCTTAAGTCCCTTACACAATCTTAATAATAATTAAACTAAACCGTCGTTCACATATAGATGAAGCTTTTCATGTTAAAATGTTACACTTGAAAATTTAGAAATTTAAATTATTTTTTTCATTAATAAATTAATATTTCAGGTAAATATTTTGATCAATGCAAATTCTTTAATATTTACAATTAAGTTGCTGATTGAAGTGTCAGTTCGTCATTTTGGGTTACCAATGTAATTTTACTAAGATTCAAAATTAATTTGCTTATTAACGTTTCAGTTAATCATTTCAAGTTATCAGAAAAATTGTATTAATACTAAAAATTAATTTCTTTATTAACGTTTCAAACAATTATTTCAAGCTACCAGTGCCATTGTATTAATACTAAAAATTAATTTCTTTACTAATGTTTCTAACAATCATTTCAAGTTACCAGTACAATTGTATTAATACTAAAAATTAATTTCTTTACTAACGTTTCAATCAATCATTTCATATTATCAGAAAAATTATATTAATACTAAAAATTAATTTCTTTACTAATGTTTCTAACAATCATTTCAAGTTACCAGTGCACTTGTATTAACACTAAAAATTAATTTCTTTACTAACGTTTCAATCAATTATTTCAAGTTACCAGTGCACTTGTATTAATACTAAAAACTAATATGTCTACTAACATTTCAATCAATCATTTCAAATTACCAGTGCAATTGTATTAATTCTAAAAATTAATATGTCTATTAACATTTCAATCAATCATTTCAAATTACCAGTGCAATTGTATTAATAATAAAAACTAATATGTCTATTAACATTTCAATCAATCATTTCAAATTACCAGTGCACTTGTATTAATACTAAAAACTAATATGTCTATTAACATGTCAGTTAACGGAGTCACTAGTTGATTAATATTCAAAATCAATTTCTCAATGTTAGACTTCAATTACTCCCTTCAAGTTACATCTATGTACAATGTAACTTAGTCACAACGAAACCCTATAAAATAACCCTTAGTCACAAACGAACCTTATTCATCCTTAAATAATTAACCCTATTCATCAAACTTAAGTACACTTCTGACCCATAACATCACTATAATCCCACACCCAAATACTTATATAATAATAATATATTTAATATATTTAAGTACTTAATATACAAACTAGTCTAAAGTACAACAAAATATAAAAACAGCAAAAAGTACACAAGAATAAGTACACCAAACACACATGTACAATATATAATACCGTCAAAATATTTTCATATTCAACTCGCAAAGATGCAAAAGTCAACTCACCGTGATAAATGAAATCGCAGAACACGTATCCTTTTCTATTCACAGTTGCCAAACAATCGTTGTCTATCTCCGCTATCTAATCGCCAATAAATCGATAAGTGTTCGCAGGGATTCGGATCACTTAGATTTCGATCGAACCTCCGTGGCGAGGAGAGCACCTTCGTGCTTGACCACCTTCGAGGAAACTGAGCTACCGCCATCAAAACCGTGTTTTATATCGGCATAAGCTGGTAACACCTGTGCGTGTATACCGGTGTGCTAGCACGCTGTCACACCGTGGGGTAACAACACCGACCCCACCAGCCATCTCATGCCGATTTCTGCCTTCTTACGATCTCTGTCGATCGTTCTCGACTGTCCAAGGGTCGTTCGCGTGCGCGTGGTCGTTCCTCCAGCTTAGCACCGATCTACCAAAATTCTTCAAATTCGTTTGCTCGAACTCGTGTGTGCAAGTGTCAGTGGAAGTGTTAGAAATACGAGTCTGTGGACCCTGGTCTCAATGAAACTTTTCGAACTTTTAATTAATATGGAACTTTCATGGTTTTGAACTTTCATTGTCGGAGAGAAGCTTGATAATGTAACAGAGTAGTAAAATTGTGGTGTGGTGGAAAGAGTAATAAAATACGACGATGATAGAATAGGAGCGCTTGGTGGATCTGGACTAATAAAGCAGTGTGATCAGTATAACAAAATTGTCGAAGATATTGTAGATATTGTAAGATACTGTAGATACTGTAATAATCCAGTGAAAACATTTCAAGATTTCTTGTATCCAGTCAGAGGTAGAGGTTGTACTATTTATGAGGAGAGTCAGAATCGTGCAGTATTAAGACAAGGTTGAAATTTCATGTCAATTTTGTAATAACTAGCAAATGATTGAACTCCAAATTCAAGTATCAAAACAGTCGAATAATGATACTGTTGTAGATATTGTAATGGAGCTCAGTGAAAATGTCCACATTTCTAAATTAGCTTGTATTCAGTCAGATGTTTAGTTCAAGCTCTTGTACTATTTATGAGGAGCGTCAGAATCATGCAATATTCAAAGTTGAAATTTCATGTCAATTTTGTAATAACTAGCAAATGATTGAACTCCAAATTCAAGTATCAAAACAGTCGAATAATGATACTGTTGTAGATATTGTAATGGAGCTCAGTGAAAATGTCCACATTTCTAAATTAGCTTGTATTCAGTCAGATGTTTAGTTCAAGCTCTTGTACTATTTATGAGGAGCGTCAGAATCGTGCAAGATGTTTAGTTCAAGCTCTTGTACTATTTATGAGGAGCGTCAGAATCATGCAATATTCAAAGTTGAAATTTCATGTCAATTTTGTAATAACTAGCAAATGATTGAACTCCAAATTCAAGTATCAAAACAGTCGAATAATGATACTGTTGTAGATATTGTAATGGAGCTCAGTGAAAATGTCCACATTTCTAAATTAGCTTGTATTCAGTCAGATGTTTAGTTCAAGCTCTTGTACTATTTATGAGGAGCGTCAGAATCATGCAATATTCAAAGTTGAAATTTCATGTCAATTTTGTAATAACTAGCAAATGATTGAACTCCAAATTCAAGTATCAAAACAGTCGAATAATGATACTGTTGTAGATACTGTAATGGTAGCTCAGTGAAAATGTCCACGTTTCAAAATTTCTTGTATTCAGTCAGATGTTTAGTTCAAGCTCTTGTACTATTTATGAGGAGCGTCAGAATCATGCAATATTCAAAGTTGAAATTTCATGTCAATTTTGTAATAACTAGCAAATGATTGAACTCCAAATTCAAGTATCAAAACAGTCGAATAATGATACTGTTGTAGATACTGTAGTGGTGCTCAGTGAAAATGTCCACATTTCTAAATTAGCTTGTATTCAGTCAGATGTTTAGTTCAAGCTCTTGTACTATTTATGAGGAGCGTCAGAATCATGCAATATTCAAAGTTGAAATTTCATGTCAATTTTGTAATAACTAGCAAATGATTGAACTCCAAATTCAAGTATCAAAACAGTCGAATAATGATACTGTTGTAGATACTGTAATGGAGCTCAGTGAAAATGTCCACATTTCTAAATTAGCTTGTATTCAGTCAGATGTTTAGTTGACCCCCTTGCATTATTTATCAAGTGCAAAAGTCAGAAACATGCAATATTAAAACTGACAAAGAATAGTTCTATTCTACTAGAACTAACATATGTTCACTACTAATAGACTGTGCGAATAATTGAATCCTCAATGATTGAGTCTTCTAAGTCCACCTAATAGAGTCCTCCAAATTCACTCCTCAGAATTAAATACTAGAACTATGTTCACTAGTAATAGAACAGACTGTGAAAATAATTGAATCCTCAATGATTGGATCCTCCTAAGTCCACCTAAGAATTAGAGTTCTCCAAATTCACTCCTCAAAATTAAATACTGGAACTTCGTTCACCAGTAGTAGAATAGATTGTGCGAACAATTGAATCCTCAATGATTGGTTCTCCTAAGTCCACCTAATAGAGTCCTCCAAATTCACTCCTCAGAATTAAATACTAGAACTATGTTCACTAGTAGTAGGATAGACTGTGTGAATAATTGAATCCTTAATAATTGGGTCCTCCTAAGTCCACCTAATAATTGAGTCCTCCAAATTCACTCCTCAGAACTAAATACTAGAACTTCGTTCACTAGTAATAGAACAGACTGTGCAAAAAATTGAATCCTCAATGATTGGGTCCTTCTAAGTCCACCTAATAGAGTCCTCCAAATTCACTCCTCAGAATTAAATACTAGAACTACGTTCACTACTAATAGAACAGACTGTGCGAATAATTGAATCCTCAATGATTGGATCCTCCTAAGTCCTCCTAATAATTGAGTCCTCCAAATTAAGTCCTTCCCCAAAATTAAAAATTCTAAAATCGATCACAAAGTCCGACACGAGTCAAATAGTGCAAAGGGTTGAATAACCTTCTATATAGTAACAATGTTGTCCTAAGTCCACCTAATTGAGTCTTCCCTCAAAATTAAAAATTCTAAAATCGATCACAATAGTGCAAGGGGTTGAATAACCTACTACACCGTAACAACGTCCTGCCAACAATTTATGGAAAAGAGTAACCTAACCTTTGTCTCGATAAAAGACGTCAACGTGCTACTGAATAACAAACGATAAGAATTTGGTTGATATTATTTTCAACTGCGTGCAACATCGATGTAAAGTGTCTGACAAAGAATTTATTTTCATTGTAGTATACGTGATACATTTGTTAATCTGCTGCGATTTTTATTTAGATTCGTTCTTCAAGGTTTTCGAGGTGAATCTCAAGTGCAAAGCTGCAATTAGTGGATATTTTTTAAGAGGTGAATTTTGTGGTATGAATACAGATTTGCTGTTGTGTGTTATTGTACTTTATATGAAGCTTGGAGAAACTGCGTTGTAATGATGTACAAAAATGTAACAAATGTTAAAAAAAGTTCAAGGTGAGCTACATATTTATTGTAGATCGCCTCGCAGGTGCAATAAAACCGGTACACTTTGCAATCTTTTTTTTTATTAGACACCTTATTGTATAAACTTTTTTCAGGGAAAAAAATGTCTGACAAATGGATTTATTTGTAACTGTGCTTCTACAATTATTCACTGCAATTTGTATAACATCATGACATTTTGTTTATGTTTCTTAAACATGTTTTACAACCTTGGTATGCATATAATGTGTTATACATATAGTGCATGTAAAGTACACAGATTTAGGTACAAGTTGAGGAAGCAACCCCTAAAATTCTGATCACATTTTACATTTCGATCAATCATGTTATTACTAGTTTTATTCTTATGGTGTTTATTTGAAGTCATGAACAATCATTTCAAATATATTTTTTGTTAAAGTCTCTGTAAAGCATACGCATATTTTTGACATTTTCTTTATGTTTTCTTTTAACATGTTTTGCAACCTTGATATGTACATAATGTATTATATGGTGCATACAGTGTACATAGCTTTAGATACAAGTTGAGGAAGCAACCCCTAAAATTCTGATCACATTTTACATTTCGATCAATCATGTTATTACTAGTTTTATTCTTATGGTGTTTATTTGAAGTCATGAACAATCGTTTCAAAGATATTTCGTGTTGAAGTCTCTGTAAAGCATACGCATATTTTTATAACATTTTCATTATGTTTTTTTTTTAACATTTTCTTTATGTTTTTTTTAACATGTTTTGCAACCTTGATATGTACATAATGTATTATATGGTGCATATAGTGTACACAGCTTTAGGTACAAGTTGAAAAAGCAACCCCTAAAATTCTAATCAGGTATTGCACGTTGGTCGATCATGTTATTACTAGATTTATTATAATGGTTTATTTCAAGTTATGTACGAACAATCGTTTAAAAGATACAATCGTTTAAATTTTGTCTTAAAGTTTCTGTAAAGCATATGCATTGGCCAGGAGCCAGGTATGCCATGGCATGCGATACAGGGTGTCTTAAATCGAAAACGATGCATCTTATAAGAAGATACAACATCTCAGAAGCTTAACAAAAATTGACAAATTGTTACAAAAAACAAATTGACAAATTGTTACAAAAAACAAATTGACAAATTGACAAAAACAAATTGACAAATCGTTACAAGAAACAAACTACGACATAAATACTTCATCCAGCTATAAAACAATGTAGAGAATCTTAAAGACAACGATTTTAAACGAAACACTGTATCTTCCACGATAATACACTACCGTCTGACGAACAAAACCGACGTACATATTTATTCAAAAATATTTGTCCATCCATTCGTCACGAGTTTATCTATTTCCCTCCAATAGAGGAAGTATATTTCTACGTCCGCAAAATATCAAAAGAATATTACGCAATTCAGATGTAAGTGCTTCACGAGCAAAGTTCCTTCTTCGAATTTTGGAATTCGTTGTTTATGACGTAGTCTTTAGCGCGTACCATAGTTCAGCAAATACTTGGGTGACCACGTGTCAACAGTGAATTATTCATTTATACGGACATATACGTATATTAATCGATTTATGGTAATTTGCTGGCACATCCATCACTGCTATTAACTCGTAATTAGACAAATAACGAGGAGACCCATCTCTCGATCACGTTCAAAGACTCCTTAGGTTGCAACCGAACCTATAGTGTTGGATATATACTTGGTTATTTCTGTAATGAAGTCTACTAGATAATTTCGGGTATAGTAAAAGGAAAATTGTTAGGAAACCCTTGCGGTAATTTGATGAGTCTTGTGACGGATTTAGAATTTAAAGGTGGTAAGTTTTACGAGTGAATTTGGGGGAGTGAGAATTTCGGGATGTGAGAATTTTGAGGGTTTGAGAATTTGGGAGATTGAGAATTTGGAAGAGTGTGAATCTGGGAGATTGGGAATTTGGAAGCTTGAGAATTTGGGGGGTGGAGAATTTAGGGGGTTGAGTATTTGGGAGATTGAGAATTTGGGAGCTTGAGAATTTGGGAGAGTGGGAATTTGGAAGTTTTAGGGGGTTGAGTATTTGGAAGCGTGAGAATTTGGGAGCTTGAGAATTTGGGAGAGTGGGAATTTGGGAGCTTGAGAATTTGGAAGCTTGAGAATTTGGGGGTTTGAGTATTTGGAAGCTTGAGAATTTGGAAGCTTGAGAATTTGGAAGCTTGAGAATTTGGAAGCTTGAGAATTTGGAAGCTTGAGAATTTGGAAGCTTGAGAATTTGGAAGCTTGAGAATTTGGAAGCTTGAGAATTTGGAAGCTTGAGAATTTGGAAGCTTGAGAATTTGGAAGCTTGAGAATTTGGAAGCTTGAGAATTTGGAAGCTTGAGAATTTGGAAGCTTGAGAATTTGGAAGCTTGAGAATTTGGAAGCTTGAGAATTTGGAAGCTTGAGAATTTGGAAGCTTGAGAATTTGGAAGCTTGAGAATTTGGAAGCTTGAGAATTTGGAAGCTTGAGAATTTGGAAGCTTGAGAATTTGGAAGCTTGAGAATTTGGAAGCTTGAGAATTTGGAAGCTTGAGAATTTGGAAGCTTGAGAATTTGGAAGCTTGAGAATTTGGAAGCTTGAGAATTTGGAAGCTTGAGAATTTGGAAGCTTGAAATTTGGGAGCTTGAGAATTTGGAAGCTTGAGAATTTGCAAGCTTGAGAATTTGCAAGCTTGAAAATTTGCAAGCTTGAAAATTTTGGAGCTTGAGAATTTGCAAGCTTGAGAATTTGAAAGCTTGAGAATTTCAAAGAGTGAGAAACTTAAGCGACTGAAAATTTAGTCACTGAACGAAGTAGCCTCAAGGACTCCTATAGCACCCTATTAAACTTCCCATACAACCCCCAAATACAAAATCCTCAAATTTCAATTTCCTCACTTTCTCCTACCATAACATCTAAGAACAAATATTTCTGTCGCACCCAGAAAATAAATTATCCATCAAGCTAAAATATCAATACACTAAATATCCACACATTTCATAAAAAAGAAAAGAAATTGCAAAAGAGAAATTGTCACAATCATTCCTATCACCAACGACATGTTTATAAATCCCTCACATTCAAAGATAATTGGACGTGCGAAAATTTCACGGTATGCTAAACTTCTGTTCTCCTGTTTCAATCACAGTGTGGAGTTCTTGTAGGCATTAAAAAGATCGTGACATAAACTCGGTAATCTGGTGACGGGCCTGCGCGTGCTGGAAATAAGTCGAATCGTGCAAAAACCCATCTACCGTTCGAACACGTGCGATACTTTCGACTATCTTCACGGAAGCGATTGGTTATCGCATTGAACGCACGCGTGTCTTACAGAAAACTCGATTCATTTGGGTTATTATTAGAAATTATTGACATTTTTTTGGTGTTGGTATAATTACGTCAAAACCTACACTGTGTTGACGTTTTGAGGGACGAGAAGTGAATTAGTGGAGAATTTGAGAATTTGGGAGATGGAGAATTTGAGAATTTGGTAATTTGGAAATTTGGGAAATTAGGAATTGAGAGATTGGGTATTTGGGAGAGTGAGAATTTGGGGGATGGGGAATTTGAGAATTTGGGGAGTTGGGAATTTGGGGGATTGGGAATTTGTGGAATTGGGAATTTGGGGGATTGAGAATTTGGGAATTTGAGAATTTGGGAGCTTGAGAATTTGG
>NW_003797096.1:3244772-3270064 GCF_000220905.1 Megachile rotundata | reverse complement strand
AGAATTTGCAAGCTTGAGAATTTGGAAGCTTGAGAATTTGCAAGCTTGGGAATTTGGGAGCTTAAGAATTTGCAAGCTTGAGAATTTGGAAGCTTGAGAATTTGCAAGCTTGGGAATTTGGGAGCTTAAGAATTTGCAAGCTTGAGAATTTGGAAGCTTGAGAATTTGCAAGCTTGGGAATTTGGGAGCTTAAGAATTTGCAAGCTTGAGAATTTGGAAGCTTGAGAATTTGCAAGCTTGGGAATTTGGGAGCTTAAGAATTTGCAAGCTTGAGAATTTGGAAGCTTGAGAATTTGCAAGCTTGGGAATTTGGGAGCTTAAGAATTTGCAAGCTTGAGAATTTGGAAGCTTGAGAATTTGCAAGCTTGGGAATTTGGGAGCTTAAGAATTTGGAAGCTTGAGAATTTGCAAGCTTGAGAATTTGCAAGCTTGAGAGTTTGCAAGCTTGAGAATTTGCAAGCTTGAGAGTTTGCAAACTTGAGAACTTGCAAGCTTGAGAATTTGGAAGCTTGAGAATTTGGGACCTTGAGAATTTGGGCTAATGGGAATTTGGGACTTTGAGAATTTTGTAAAGAGAGAATTTGGGAGATTGAGAATATAATTACAAGTGAAGAGTGCTTCACGTAAGCAAGCATCTATCAAATGAATCAATCGAAAACAAATATTTATACCAAAAAAAAAATGTAATGCATCAAACCAATATCAAAGAGTATTATACGCAAATTAAATGAAAATTTCATAAAACATAAAATATTTTATCAACGACCTCCGAAGGATACAGTCATAATTCACAGAAATGAAGGGCGGAAGAAACCCGAGATTCAGGAAGTGAATGATCGAAGTCCATCTAAATGATTTCCAAGGAAGAGGCTCATAAAACAAAATTTATGTACGGCATAAAATGTTGAAGATTCAGAAGGAATTGGCAGAATTTGCTTTTCAAATGCTAATCATTTTTCAGATTGTCATATTCGCTAACGTTTAATATATTATATTTTTTGCGAGAGATAATTAAGATTCCAACGTCCTTCGATCAAAAATTAGTGAGAACATTGAACCTCGTAAGGTATAAATCGTTTGAAGAATATTCTGTAACAAGTATCGGTTGCATTATCGATCAAGGATAATTGTAGAGTACACTAGTTTTTATTTTGCACAGTGCAAATTGCACCACGCGACTGGCACGCGAAAATTATTCATTCCATTGCTAGTCATGTTGCATTCGCGATAAAAATTCGTATTCGAAGAACGCGCGAGCCACCCGCATCCACCGTGCAGAAGACCGCCATTAGCTTTTTATGCAATTTACCGCCTGTGCAATTCGATTTCCGTGGCTGGGTGGTCGTTTGTCAATGGAGGAGTGAATCGAGTGCGATAACATCACGCTACAAAAAGTGTATGACTAGCCTTGTTATAATTCATGCCGCAAAAATATTACACGTACTTAGATATAATTACACGTCCTTAGATTATGTACATATACATGTGTTCTTTGTGGAGTAACATTTTCTGTATTTGTGGAATCTGAAATTCTTTTTAGATGGTCTTCTGTGTAGCATCATAAATATCGCTGTTTTTATCAGACGTCGATGTCACGTAATTTATGATATTATTTTATTATTTTGAATGTGGTGTAAGTTTTTATTTATTTTGAGAGAATTAAAAGTTAAATGTCAATGGAAAAATTAATTATTTCAAAGCTGCCTGTGGAATAATACCGCGATATTATTAAATGAAAGGGCAAATTGAAGAAAAGCATTTGAACTTTGTAGATTCGAATGATAAAAGTTTAGTTCATTCTTCAACTTTAGTTTGGGTCAATGATCATAGCAGTCGAGGCCCATATAAAATCAGTGAATCAATCAATCAATTTTAGTTACTGCAGATGTATATTTGGATGTTTATTTTGAAAGTCCATTTTCATTTATTTTGAGAAAATTAAAGGTGAGCATATATGTCAATGAAAAAATACAGGTTAATTATACGAACTTAACAATTCAGCAATTAACTTCAGCAATTCAGTAATTTGTTTATTGATTCATCAATATGTAATTTGATTGTATTTTGTTTTAGTCCATTTTCATTTATTTTGAGAAAATTAAAGATGAGCATATATGTCAATAAAAAAATATATGTTAATTATACGAAGTTAACAATTCAGCAATTAACTTCAGCAATTCAGTAATTTTTTACTGATTCATCAATATGTAATTTGATTATATAAATTTGTTTTAGTCCATTTTCATTTATTTTGAGAAAATTAAAGATGAGCATATATGTCAATGAAAAAATACAGGTTAATTATATGAACTTAACAATTCAGCAATTAACTTCAGCAATTCAGCAATTTGTTTACTGATAGATCAATATGTAATTTGATTATACAAATTTCTTTTACGTGATTTAACTAAAAAAAATCATGCTTACACCACTTTGAAAACAAACTATAACGCAAAATATTGCGATTCACATATTGCATGAACAAACAAACTATAACGCAAAATGCAAAGTGAATCGATGTTGCAGTATTTACGATGCTTTCCGCGCAATGAAACAGAAAACAAATAGGCAATTAAGTTAATCACAAAATAAAAAAGTGAATTGACGTCTCTGGAGTAATGAAGACGTAATTAATGAGTGTGCGTAAATGCAGCGATAGAAAAAAGTGTCTGCAAGAATTATCTCGATTTTTTAAAGGTAACACTGTATAATTAGATGTAGGCTTCTTCGCGTGACGCTTCGACGAATTATGTGAGAAACCAGCAAAATCGTTAACGATTCAATTAACGGTAAAAAATACTGGCATTCGTCCTCGCGACATTTTACGCATATCTTACCAGGTGTTTTTACAGTTCCATTCACCGGTTCATGGTCCAACCGATTAAACAGAACCTTGAAAAGAACGACATCAACATAATCAGTTATTTCATTCAGGATCAAAATCTATGAGAGTTCAGAAATGTTCTGGAATTATTATCAAGAATGAATTAATCGTATCCTGTTTTAATTTCACTTAATAAGCAGTTGCACTTTTTACGTTTCTGCTTTTTCTGCTATTAATACTTTTTTGCTCGTTTGTTAGATAATTACTTACGCGTAATTACTTAAAACATGAACTCGATAACGCGGTATTCTTCCACTTCTTTTCATCTACATTTCTAAATCTTAATCTTGGCTTATAATTTATTTGTCAAGTCAATTATGTTAATTTTGTATTCAGCTACCTTTGGACTGTGGACCTCTAGGTCTTAAATTTCAGATTGAAAGGTATTCAAAATCCGTGTGTTAAAGTCGCGTGTGGAAGAGAATATTGTGAGAGGTTACCATAACAGAATTGCTAGATAACTGAATATAATTCGACTGATTGGTTATAGAAACGAAAAAGGTATTGAAGGAACACGTGACATTTTTTTTTCACAGTTATACATAATTTTAGACAAAAATAATAGTTAATTTGTGACATTATTTTGGACAAGAATAATAATCAATTTCTGATACAATTTTCGACAAGAATAATTATTAATTTGTGCTATAATTTTCGACAAGAATAATAATTAATTTTTGGCATAATTTTCGACAGGAATAATAATTAATTTGTGCTAAAATTTTCAACAAGAATAATAATTAATTTTTGGCATAATTTTCGACAAGAATAATAATTAATTTCTGATATAATTTTGGACAAGAATAATAATCAATTTCTGGCATAATTTTGGACAAGAATAATAATTAATTTCTGATATAATTTTCGACAAGAATAATAATTAATTTCTGACATAATTTCGACAAGAATAATAATTAATTCCTAGCATAATTTTCTACAAGAATAATAATTAATTTCTAATATAATTTTCTACAAGAATAATAATTAATTTCTGAAATAACTTTCGACAAGAATAATAATCAATTTCTAATATAATTTTCTACAAGAATAATAATTAATTTCTTATATAATTTTGGACAAGAATAATAATTAATTTCTGACATAATTTTTGACAAGAATAATAATTAATTTCTGACATAATTTTCTACAAGAATAATAATTAATTTCTAATATAATTTTCTACAAGAATAATAATTAATTTCTGAAATAACTTTCAAAAAGAATAAATACAATTTTAGACCCCGAAATCGGTAAAGATCATCGTCATCTTGATAAATAAACAAAATTAATCAAAATCGAACCAGTCATCGAAACATCATCGACGAAGTATTTCATCGGGGATTCTGTTGCAGACACCTGAAACTTTTACCTCATTGGACATTTCTTTTCTTCATTTTACTTTCCAGGTATCAAAGAACCCGAAGACTTGATCATGTATCTAATTTTACATTTGCGGAAAATTAGCTTGAATATTTGTAAAGAAAACGATTATGACGTCGTTCGATCCTCATTCTATCTTGCTGATTTATAAAAAACCGATGACATGGATGTGGCTAATTTTACATTTAAGGAAAATTAGCTTGAATATTTGTAAAAGAAATGATTGTGCAATTTCGTCCGATATCCTCATTTTATTTTGTAAGTTCAAAGGTTTCAAAGAACCCGATAATTTGAACGTATGGCTAATTTTACATTTAAGGAAAATTAGCTTGAATATTTGTAAAAGAAATGATTATGCAATGGCGTCCGGAGTCCTCATTTTATTTTGTAAGTTTATAAGTTTCAAAGAACCCGATAATTTTAACATGTAGCTAATTTTACATTTAAGGAAAATTAGCTTGAATATTTGTAAAAGAAATGATTATGCAATGGCGTCCTCATTTTATTTTGTAAGTTTATAAGTTTCAAAGAACACGATAATTACAACACGTGGCTAATTTTACATATACGGAAAATTAGCTCGAATATTTGTCAAAGAAACAATTGTGCGATGGCGTCAATCACGGGAGCAGAGCAGGATATTTGCAGGACCAATATTAGCCCTACGGTTTGCATCTCCTGGTATTCCAAGTTTTTCCAATTAACGACGTTAGAATTTCTTGGTCAAAGAGATTTTCTTCATCTACGTTGGTGCAAAAGAACTACGCAAACTGTTCCTGGAAAAGCGGACTATAGTTAATTTTTTGCAGACCGTAGAATCGGTCAAACAGAAGTTGACGCGATAACTTGTGTAACGTTGATCTATCTATTTATCGATTTTTCTTTGAGCGAAACGATCGAAAAGCAACAAGTGTACTTAATAAATTAGTGACTGTTATTTTGAAAAAGTAGATAAATGTCTAACGAGGGAGTATTTCAGTTTTTGACGCCATTTTAAATATTCCTGAGCAGCCATTTTAAAGTAAAAAGATGAAACGAAAGAATAAAATGATTGATAGTCGTAATACCTGTGATTAGAAGTTGAAGTAGGTACTTAATAGGCAATATGTAAAACGTTTACATGAGATTACTACAAAATGCAATTAGTAGTAGAATAGGTACATACATTCAATTAGTGTCAGAAATATCAATTTACGTTGCATGTTGTATGACGTGAATCGGTGATGACTGTAAGAAGAGCTTTTAATATGTGGAGTAATCGTGATAATTAGAAATTAAATTGTTTCGTTCGTGGGTAGTGAAGATTTTATGAAATAGTGGACACTTTTAATTGCGTGACGCACATTCTTTAATTTCTCGATTTTTTATGTAGTTCAAATCTTCCAAATTCCAGCTCATCCAAATTCCAAATCTCCCAAATTCCAAATCTCTCAAATTTCAAATCTCCCAAGTTCCAAATTCCCAAAATTCCAAATCTCCTAAGTTCCAACTCTCCCAAGTTCCAAATTCCCAAAATTCCAAATCTCCCAAGTTCCAAATCTCCCAAGTTCCAAATCTCCCAAGTTCCAACTCTTCCAAGTTCCAACTCTCCCAAGTTCCAACTCTCTCAAATCCCAATTCTCCCAAGTTCCAACTCTCCCAAGTTCCAAATCTTCCAAGTTCCAACTCTCCCAAGTTCCAAACTCTCAAGTTCCAAACTCCCAAGTTCCAACTCTCCCAAGTTCCAACTCTCCCAAGTTCCAACTCACCCAAGTTCCAACTCTCCCAAGTTCCAAACTCCCAAGTTCCAACTCTCCCAAGTTCCAAACTCCCAAAATTCCAACTCTCCCAAGTTCCAAATCCAAATCTCCCAAATCCCAAATCTCCCAAATCCCAAATCTCCCAAATCCCAAATCTCCCAAATCCCAAATCTCCCAAATCCCAAATCTCCCAAATCCCAAATCTCCCAAATCCCAAATCTCCCAAATCCCAAATCTCCCAAATCCCAAATCTCCCAAATCCCAAATCTCCCAAATCCCAAATCTCCCAAATCCCAAATCTCCCAAATCCCAAATCTCCCAAATCCCAAATCTCCCAAATCCCAAATCTCCCAAATCCCAAATCTCCCAAGTCCCCAATCTCCCAAATCCCAAAACCCAATATTCCCACATCCCTACACCCCAAATCTTAGTATTTCCATATCTCTACATCCCCAAATCCCTATCAGCAAATCACCAAAATTCCGAAACACCGTCATCCCTAACCCATCTCCAAAAACAGACTTCTAAATTTGAAAATAAACATTTCCAAACTTCTCCACACATAATATTCACCAAAAAAAAAAATCATTACGAAACCAAAACGCATAACAGTTCCACAAAAAGTCGTTTCCTCACCCGGCCACGTGTATCCGGTCAAGCTCAAGAATTTATCATCCGAATAATATTGTTATTCAAATTAAATTGAATTGTGTGATCGACCAGAAAGGAAAGTTCCACGTAAACAACGTAGGAAAGAAATATCTGACTCGCGAATAAAACTAACTTTAATGATGATGATGCATTTTCGACCCGATCGTCAGAGCAAGATAGGTAGACGATGAAGAAAGACGCTTCTATAAGGACTCTTGTTTGGTCCCATTTTGTAGACGACCTTGGCCATGATGACAACCTGCTAATTCACAGGATGATCCTGCGAAAGCAAAATTCTCTTTGGACTATCCTTGGAGTCGAAGTTTCATTTATTTTCATATCTCACGGGTGCTAATCGTGCTTTGCGGCACGTAATTTTTACGTCGATGTAAATCGATGTACATACAGATCAATGTATTCCATTATAAATTAGATGCAAATTATAGGCTACACTTAGTGATACAGTGTAGCTGAAGAGGAAATATTCTCAAAATATTCTAATTCTAAAATTTTTTAGTATATTTCCACAATTTACGTTCGATATTATTGCAAGGCTGTAAATATTTTTAACCCTTTGCACTCGAAGGTAATTTGCAAACAGCAACCTTAAAACTTAGTTAAAAAGTTAAATGAATTTTCTTGAGGTTACTAATAATTTCCACTTTTGTTTATTTCACTATGTTTATACATCACACGTGTCATGTTATAGAATCAGTTAAAAAATGCTTATTTAAAATTATTGTATTAAATATAATGGTGACTGTGAGCCACCTCTCGAGCGCAGAGGGTTAATCCTGTCAATTAATATCGGGACCTTCGAAATTTAATAAAGACCTCAGATGAGCAACGCATATTGTCAACTTAACAAGGTCCCAATATTAACTTACAGTATTAAAAATATTTACAACCTTGTATTAATACAACCTTGTTACATGCGTTGATCACCTGAGGTCTTTATTAAATTTCAAAGGATTTTAACTGTGTTGACGATATGCGTCGATCAACTGAGGTCTCTATTAAATGTCGAAGGATTTTGACTCACTAGTTTTGACTCACTAGTCATTGAAGGCCGCCTCTGTTTTTTGAATATCGTATGTTTTGACTAATAAACTTGGTCACTGTCTGCAAGGAAGTGTTATACTGTTTACATGAAAAAACTTTTACATAATTCATGAGGTTTTGTCATTTTAATATGGTGCAATGATATTCCCAATTTTATGGTGATGCACGTGGCAATTACGTCTCATGGTTTTGCGAATGTTAGTTTAATTTGTACGGGAATTTGTTCGTTTGGTAATTGTATTATGTACTTTGGTTGTACAAACATTTTTGATAAATCATGAAGTAAGATCATAATTTTTAATAAATTATTACTAAACATTTAACAGTGAATAAAATCTAATATTCTTAGCATACGTTCAGGACAAGTATCAGAACTTCAGAAACGCTAAGAAGTTCGCAAGAAACTTCTACAAACTGCAAGTTATCAAAACCCAAAGACAACGATAAAAATACATTTAAACACAAGGATATACTCGAAATAATTTCTAAATTCTAAAATTAAAACTTGACCTCCAAATTACCAAAATGTGATCCTCATAAAATTTCGTACTTTGCATGAAATAAATCTTCGCACCTCCTAATTTTATACCGTGCGATTTTCTTCAAACTTCCAGTAATTCGACACGAATCGAATGTTTTGAACATCGTGCATTCGCCTTGTACGCGTTAATGAGTTAAACGTATTACACAATACGTACGCGTGACTCCATTCAACTCTCTTTGACCTTGCAAGGGTTAAGCACATTACTTTCCAATTAAAATGAAAATTATGCTGATGAATTTCAAGCAGGTGGTTCGTTACGATTATTTTTAAATGTCTTAATTACATACAAAGAAGTTCACACTACGTCAATTTATTGTCTGCAAGGAATTAATAGATAATTAACAAAACAGAATGAAAAACAGCTGAACTCGTTGCAATCCATTCGAATTTATTAGCGAATCACGGACGCGTTTTTTGTTATCGAATGACGTAAATGAGTGAAATACGGGACGTGGTCGAGGAAAGTCATTCGATATTGTTTTCCCAGTTTTTATCACGAAAATTATTAGTATCCGCAAATAAAACGCTATATTTGATCATACAAAGTATTCTATTTTAATTGTAAACGTTACGTGCACGCAATCGAAATGTTTACAAAATTTCCTAGACGTAAGCATGAAAGAAATCCGAAGGTCAACTTCTTTGATGGAATAATTTCATTCACGTTTTTCAGATGGAAAATTGATACTACGCAGCAACTAACGAATACGTCAATATCGAGCATTTCAACTATATCTTGTTATGAAATTACAAATTATTATGCAACAAACAGAATCTTACGTCTTTACAAAAGAAATCATTCTAAAAGGAAAATATGTTATTTTATATGGCACTCGTTTGACGTCCCACAAAAGAAAAAAACATAAAGAACCGTTCTTCTTTTTTATCGATTTGCACTGTGTTTTTTTAAAACGAGTAAACGGTGCATCGACGCGGATGCAATGACCATCCTGGTATTGTCTAGAATGGTATTTTCCAAGCTTTTACGTCGAGAATGCAAAACAAGGTAAACTGAGGTCATCAGGTGTTAACCAAACATCTGGCGTGAATTTTTTTTCTCTCATTAAACTTTCATCGCAATCGATTACATTTCTTGACAATAATTACTGCAAACATTATTTCTGTTTCGTCTAGATTGGTCTTTTTGCGTCAAACGAGGAACGCGTATTAGCATTATTATGCGTTTAGCATCACGTGCAATTATGTTCATTATTTTAAAAAGCACATCGTTAAAAATAGCTTGATGTAGTTCTATTTTGCGTGGGATATCAAGTTTTTACGAGGTCAAAATATTGAGGATGTTCCTTCTTGTTTGCAATTTACAATTAGCAGTTTGGGGTTAATTTTTAGTCAATTTTGTGTATTAGCTTTTTTATGACTTAGTTAATATTAAGTTACTTTTGAATCTATTAATATATACTGTATATATTATACAATATACAGGGTGTCTCATGATTAGTGTAGGTCCCTGAAATGGTAGCTGACGTGATTCTGAATAAGATTTCCCTTTGCAAAAATTGGGTATTTAATACTGACTTAACGTTAATTCGAAGGATATTCAAGAGTAATTTAAACATAACATAAAGGTAACTTACAGGTTACATAAAGGTAATTTTTTAGATGAAAGTTAACTCGGAGATAGATCGATCTCAGAGATAACCTAACTTGAAGACAGCTTGAAGATAACTTCAGATTAATATATAGTGATAGACTCACATACAAGGTGTCTCATAATTCGTGTAGGTTCCTAAAATGAGGGGTAGCTGATCTTGAATAAGATTTCCCTTTGTAGAAATAAGGTTTGAAGCTTCGTTTTTGAATTATTAAAGAAAAACGCGGACCAATCAGAGCGCGAGGATTGCGCATGCGCAGTCACGACAGTTTCGAGCCTAGCGGCTGAGCGCGCGCAATCTTCGCGCTCTGAGTGGTTCGTGTTTTTTTTAATAATTCAAAAACGAAGCTTCAAACCTTATTTCTACAAAGGGAAATCTTATTCAAGATCAGCTACCCCTCATTTTAGGAACCTACACGAATTATGAGACACCTTGTATGTGAGTCTATCACTATATATTAATCTGAAGTTATCTTCAAGCTGTCTTCAAGTTAGGTTATCTCTGAGATCGATCTATCTCCGAGTTAACTTTCATCTAAAAAATTACCTTTATGTAACCTGTAAGTTACCTTTATGTTATGTTTAAATTACTCTTGAATATCCTTCGAATTAACGTTAAGTCAGTATTAAATTTATCGCAATACTCCCATAAACGAGAATCGTTTGTTGAGCAACGAAATATCTTCGTGAATAGAGAACGAAATGGTTGCAAGAGCGATCGTAAAAGAACCGGTAAGAATCGACCATTTCCGGTACCAATTCTAGAAGAAACGAGTCATTTCTGAATCGGTGTTAAATTATTGCAATGGTGATAATAACGATCGCAAGATGGGATTATTATCTCGCTCTCGATTTAACGAACTTGATGACAGCAACCGTGTAGCAAAAAATGTGTCGTTGCGTAAAGTAGTAGAAAAAAAACTAGACTAATCGAATCTTTTTTATAGTGTACAACATATTTTACTTACAAATCGCAAATGTTTACATACTCATGTATTCTTAAATTAAATTATGTACACATGATTAATTCTGTAAAAAGAATAGGTTTATCACTTTATAACTGTAAGTGTACAAATTTTATTCAGTTTGATGAAACGTTACAATTAAGTGTTAATAAAGTTATGTACACGACCATTTTTATTTTGTAATCATAGACGAGGAACTAGACAAGCTTTTTTATAGAAGCCAGAACATGTTTGTAATCAACAGTCTTGATGATGTTAAACTGCTTCATGATTATTCAACGGTTACTTGTAAAATGTTCATAATTTTACTCTTGATATGTAGCAACAACAATAATTGAGTTATAATTCCTCCTATATATTCTCTTTTCCGGTAATGTTGCGTAACATTATTTTTCCAGTAACGAGTAAAATGTCGGAGAAAAAGTTGGCAAGCAGTTTTTTTATTGTCTAATAATATGGCGAGTAATGAGACGATATTTTATAGAATATAAATGTTGCTGAGACATTCTGGTTTAATAAAATACAAGTCTTTACATATTTTTTCCTATAAATAATATTCAGATGAATGAAAAACTTCTGGAATTTATAACCTTATTTATTTAGTTGACCTTTATTATTTGCTAGTGAACCATAACATAACCTAAATAACCATGAAATTATTAGTAGTTTGACTACCAAGTCGCTTCAAATGTAAATCATAATCGGAATTTACGTTGTATAACAACTATAATTAAAACATGAACTACAAATGCACACAGGAAAATGAGAACGCGTAGGTTTAATATTTTAATTATTAATCAATTGATTATCCCTTAATGGCTTTTTAATCTAAAACTTAGAATCGCTAATATTGACCTATTTACCGGAATGCGTGACCTTTTTAATCGTTCGGGTTAAGTTGCAGATTTATATTAATCAAGTCCATGTGCCTAAGATTTGTAAATCTTTTCCTTTGTTCAATGCCACTCTAACCTCGTTATTTATTCGTCTGACTACAAAATTCAATAAAAATGGAAGAAAAAGCGAATTTACTATTATGAATTATGAAACGTTGACGGTCATTGACAATGTCGTATGGAAATTTGTTTTATTTATTCGTAAATCAATTTGCAGATACGTTAAACAGACAAGCTCGTCGCTATTGAAATTTACTGTAAATCACAGGTGGAAATTTTTTACTTACATTAATTACTAACGCTGAGCCTAATGACGCTGAAAAATGACATCATGTGTTCTTTCGAAATAAAAATATTGCAAGTTATTTAAATTTACACATCAATTAATTAATTCTGTTTAACGAAATTTCACATTTACATTTTACGAAATTTAAAGGTCATTAATAGTTGTAAAATATATTAGACTCATAACTAAATCTATATCATAAAATTTAGATTAATTTAAAAATAGATGTCCGCTAGTTTAGTATTAAACTTATTTTACGCAGATTCGAGAACAATAAAGAAGGTTGTACCATAGGTCAATTAAAACACATTTAGTATTTCAATATTCATTTCTAATGAGCGTAATAACCTTCACATTATGTCACCTGTATACATTTATTTGGTTTTTCGTTCGT
Organism: Megachile rotundata; assembly: GCF_000220905.1. Classification (NCBI taxonomy): domain Eukaryota; kingdom Metazoa; phylum Arthropoda; class Insecta; order Hymenoptera; family Megachilidae; genus Megachile; species Megachile rotundata. The sequence continues at coordinate 3,257,651 of NW_003797096.1, read as the reverse complement.
TTTCATAACTGATTACGAAATAGCATGAATATCGCTTTATCGAATACTTTGTTGTCACTGCACCGTTTTGGCGCCAAGAATTTAGGTGGACCCCGTCGTTTACACAGAAGCGTTAGATCAGAGAGAGTGGGTCCTTCTGCAACAGAACACATATGGACGTAAATGATTTCACCTACTTCGCTTCCGCATTGGAAAACGCCAATTACTTAGGGCAAAGTGTTTCGACACATTGACGCGAATACCGGTCTCTCACGAACATTCTAGAGACGACGCACTACCGATCGTTCAAGGTTAGAAATGTGAAATTCCACTACCACATGCTACTGCAATTACGAAGTTCGATTTCAATGCAGACTTTGTATTCACATATTTTCAAATATTTTCAAACTTTATACAACTTTCTATTTTACATTATTTTATTTTATTTAAACGTACGTCTTTTTGAACAGTGTTCGAACTATTTCATTATTCTATATTGCAACGCACTGTTACATTGCATTTAATTATTACAATGATTATGTATTAGATTATCTTCGCGCGTGACAATCATGCGCTGCAATCGCCGCATCTTTAGGCGCTGCAGTCGCCACGCATTATAACGCTACCTGTTGTAATTGTTACGCACTATGATCATGAGTTATAATCGCTACAATTATTTCCATGATGATGGTGTATCATTCGTGCTTTCTTTCGCTGTGACTCATTGTCAAACAGGACCTTGAGGTGAAATCGGAATATTCAATGTGCATCGTAAAGTTTTTGGACTTCGATATTGACGTTACATTAAATATTTGGATAATGCACGTTTTAACATATACAGTGGCCACGAAGATCAATGATAATAGAATTTTATAAACACGAGCTAGAAAATTAGTGGTGGAGGACGAACTTTGCCGGTGGCGATACTGCAATATGTCTTTTTTTAGCGGTTCCTAGTGTTCCGTTGATTTTTCTCTTTTTGCCTTAACGGTCGGTCGTTTAGCAAAGAATGTAACTGGACCTTTCTAAATTCTGTGCTCGCACGTTTTACTCTGTTTTTATGAATCTTATTTGCCAATCTGGTTGACCAGATTTTATGCCTAAACGATCGGATCACTTAAGATCCCTTTATTTGTATTTCAAGATCATCTTTTTTTCGACACGATTTTCAACTTGAATAACATTTTTTGAGTGAAAGGAAAATGCTAAGATATTTTTGCTAACTGCGAACTCGTTATGTCTTACAACCGGAAGATTTATATTTTAGGTTTGCCTGTGGGAAAAAAGTAACTGGCGAAAGGAAAAGTTAAACATTATTACCTCCATAGTTTCGCTAAAGTCTTCCAACTATTTTCTCGAATAATAATTTGCAACATCGTTCCAGTTTTTTTCTGTTCGGTTATGTCATCGTTGTTCTTTCTGTTTATTTCGTTTTTTAACATAAGTTAAGATTCTAAAGAATAATACAGCTATTTGTTTAACTTAAATTTTTCAAGTTGCCAAATTAAAAAATTTTTAAATATTCAGATTCTTGAATTTCCAAATTCGTAATAGAGTATGCATAAAAGTTATGCGATCTTGCAATTACAATAATTTGAACTTATATTGGTATCATTGCGCGCTGTTTCAAAGCCAGTCTCGCCAACAAAAGAATATCAAACTTGCGTACCATTTTATGCACTTGTTGTTGTTGTCTACGAGATACTCGTGTTAGATTAGTTTGCGAGGTCATAACAAATAACAGTATTATTACAAAATGGTTAAACTAACGCCAGAACTAATACAGCAGTCTATGCAATACATAAATCCTGTAAAGGATCGTGAATTGGATCTCAGAGGTTTGTAATAAAGTATAGTGATAGGATATAACCACAAAATTCTTATTAATTCTACGTTTATCAACGTTGCAGGATACAAAATACCTACAATTGAAAACTTGGGTGCAACATTGGTTGGTATTGTTCTTGACAGTTAGTGCATTTAATATCAACTTCTTTTTACTTAAATCATATTTGTTATTTATATTGTCTGTACATGATTATTTTTAGGATCAGTTTGATACTATTGATTTCTCTGACAATGATATTAGAAAACTGGATGGATTTCCTCTTTTGAAACGAATCAAAACCCTCTTCTTCAATAATAATCGTATTGTTAGAATTGGCGAAGGCTTAGAACACTGTATACCAAATTTGGAAACTCTTATGTTAACGGGAAACATGATTCAAGAGCTTGGAGATTTGGAGCCATTAACACAACTGAAAAATTTAACCAACCTGTGTTTGCTTCAAAATCCAGTCTCTGCGAAGCCTCAGTACAGACAATATGTTGTATATAGGTTTCCACAACTGAGACTCCTAGACTTTAGAAAGATTAAAATGAAAGAACGGGAGGCTGCAATTGCTTACTTCAGAAGTAAAAGAGGAAAGGAAATGGTTCGTGAAATAGCTAAGAAGGTGAAAACACAGAGTTCTGGTGCATCTGTAGATAAACCATTAACCACTCCAGAAGAACGTAACAAAATTAGAGAAGCTATTACAAATGCTACTTCTTTGGAAGAAGTACAACGCCTGAGTAAATTACTTCAAGCTGGACACATGCCTAGTGAAGAACGTTTACAAAATGGTACACTAGGTTATATTTGAAAGATAGTGCAATTAATGTATATTGTGCTGTACTTCAGTGATTATTTAACATATTGGTACTTTTATTGTTCTAGGAAATACAATGCCTGAAGCAATGGAAGAAGAGGATGATTAAATATTTTACATGTTATTTGAGAACTTAGATTAAAAAAGATTAATCTTTTTTATTTCTGTAAGTATTTGGTTAGTACCATAAGTGGAATTAAAAACAGTTTGTTAAGCTAATAAGAAATTGTATACTACACAAATGCAATTTCACCTGAAGATAACTTATATTTGTAAAAATAAAGCCATTAAACCCAATTGGCCTGAAGCGATTTTGTAAGGATATGTTATGCCATATAAGATTAACGATTTTTCAAACAAATTTTAATACACGTGTATATTTCTTTCAGTGGCAGTACAATAAATTACTTATTCAAAAATGAATTGATTTTTCTTTACATAAACGATCTTTCAGCATAATGATTTTTAGTTTTATTTGTGTTTTTATTAATAAATGATAATCATGTCTAAAGTTTATTATTTATGTAACGTTGTTATTATTTTTAGTGGCAAAAAGAATTACATATACCTTTTTTATGTTGTGTATGAAAATACATACATACACCAGCTTTACACGAGTTACGTAAGGTACCATTCCTAGATGTCAGCATCTCACCTCGAACTGTATATTATTTCTGTAATTTTTTAAATTGCTGTAATACAAATGGGAAATACAGTACAGACTTATTTTCATCCGGGTCCATACCCAGAAACTGATGGACCTCCACAATTTGATCCCATGCTCGGATTTCCTAAAGGTCGTAAACAGAGAGGTAAGTATTTCATTTTAACTTAACCTTCAATAAATGTACGTTCCTTTCCATTGTTTTATATTTACTTAAACAATGTCTTATATTCATTTCTTTACGATCGTTTAAACAGTGTACTTGGTACTTTTCATTATTGTTTTTTGTTTTTTTTTATTATATTGTCATATTTTTTTTTGTATTATATATACTCTATCAGTGACATAACTATGTTGAGAATACTTTCAATTTATCTTTCTCAATTTTGTACAAATAAGAGTTGTACAATAAGAGAAAATTAATTGTTAAATAATTTAAGTCTTTTAAAGTTAAGATTAGTTATTAATTTATGATACTTAAAAATTTCACAGTTATGAAAGCGACAGAAGAAGAAATGATTGCAGCAAAAGTTCCTTTAGATCTACGGGATTATTGTGCTCATATCTATTTGGATTTTGTTGGTTGTATGAGACTTAATTTTCCATTCTACCTTCCTTGTGAGAAATACCAGCACAAGTATGCAGACTGCGAATTTGAAGAGTAAGTTGTTTATAGTTTTGTAAATATATTTAATATAAGTATTAACATATTATAATTGTAATAAATACGTGTTGCAGCTATGTCTTGCGGATGAAAGAGTATGAAAGAGAACGTAGGCTTCTTGTTCGGCAAGAGAAGAAACAGAAAGCTCTACAAGCAGCTGCTTAGAAGTTGACTCTATTTACAAATTATTTATCATTAGAAAATATTCAATACTTACGTATACAAAGTTCAGCTTTTTATCACTGTAAATAAATCTTAATAAAAAGCTAAGTGGTATAAATCAGTGAATATTGTAAATATTATCATGGCTGTTAGTATTATCATTGTTATTGTTACTGTTATATACTGTTTTTTCATTACATGCTAGATAAATGAAATGCTATTACTTTTAATATCTCCTAAATTCTTGAAATTAGACTACCTAAGTGCTAACACATATGCAAACTACACTAATCTGAAAATGATTTCAACTTTACAGATAGATTCTTAAAAAAATAATACTCGTTCAATTTACTTTTCTATCAGAGCTCCAGGGTATTTCTCTCATAAAGCTTTATTATTTCAAACACAATCAAAAGACAGGTTCCTGAACATACGTGTAACTTAATAGTATTTATTATTTGTCATTACAAAAGCAGAAAGAAATATAAGGAATTACATATTTACAAGAGGGTTTCGTCGCTTGTTTAATAAATTACAATCATGGGATCAGGTCCAACGAAATAAACTCCTAACAAAATAAACGTATCGCTAATCGGAGCAGTCTCTCCCCTAAATGAGCATCCCTGTTCATCCCTCTGAGATAGGGTGTATCCAGAGAATCGATAAGGTAGAAAGTGTCTATGCTCTGCCAGCTTTTAGCTGGAAGCTCACGTGTCTACGAGTGACTGCTCCTTATGGTTAACAATTCGTCGTGTCACGACCAACCGAGTAAGTGTTATTTAAGTTGTACGCAGCGTAGACTTCCTTTAGTTAAAAGAGTGTCTATTACGTGACAGGTGGTTCGAGGTTAATCTTTACCAGGAGGGTGGTTTTCACCCCCCGCCCTAACCGAAGGAAGCCTACGTTGTACTCGGTCTTTGAAGATGTTCAGCGAGAAGCGACTTGTCTCTCCCTTCGCTTATCGTCAAACACATTCGCGTGGCCATCGAACGTTTACCGCATTGCGGAGTCGGCAGCGGGAGAGACAAGACCTTGTGACGCTTTCCTCAAACAGTTCACGTACGACAAAGCAAAGCTTTCGGCTAACTGACTTCATCAGCTATTCCTTCAAATGAGAGGAATTTCGTACTTTTGAAATCGTATGCAGTGTGTGTATGTGTGTGTGTATGTACACGTGTGCGTGACTTTGTCGTCTATTTACGTTTCTGCACTTTATGCTGACATTGTCACTATTGTTATCATAGCAATTCTGTATAGAAGTTTCAGAGTAGAAGACTGACTTTTGGCATCTTTAGCGCGGACTGCGGGGGTTGTTTAGTAAATAAAATTCGCAATCCTGAATTGAAGTATCGTACAAATTAATTTTAGCAAAAGGGTATTTCTTTCATGTTGAATTCTTCTGAATTCATTTTCAATATCTGTCGTGTCAGTGACTTGGGGTGCAGCAACGCGAATGTCACCTATTTACGACTCATCGCTTAAGTACTTTCAACAATACATTAAGAACCGTATAAATTATTGTAGATACAAGAAAAGATTGAGCTTGGACGTTCGCGAGAGCCACCTCGGCTAACAACTCATCCATAGATTGCGCGATTTCTTATTGGTGAAATATTTGTTTTTTATAACCTTCTTCCTTTTTTTCAGTAGACTTTGGTTATATTGCTATGGAGGGTAGCGGTAGAAATTCTTTGAATAAGGCAAATTTTTTTATAGCGCTCAATAAAATTAAATTCTATTATAATATTGTAACAGTTGTACAATATATTGTAACATTTTGTAACAGTTTTTGTGGATTTTATGATTTTATGTGGCATCGCTACATAACGAGAGTCTACCGTATTTTTTCGATAAGAAACGCGCAATCCTTTCGAAACTCGCGATATTTTAAATAGATCCGTTGGGTGTTATTATTCCAACATGCTAATACTACCCCTATATTTACAGTAACCTTAATTACAGACCTGGCGATGCACAAGCATCTAGAATACGAAAGAAGTAATTAAATTAACGACACCAAGGACCGATCGATGTACGAAGCTACGTCGATACTGGGGTTTCGATGCACTTTCTCGCGGTCAGACAAACCGAGCCAAAAAGCAAAGAGAAACTGTATTTACTTAAGGGTTGAACTTATTTAATTACGAGAAAGGTCAAATACTTGAAAGCATATTTATTATTAAAATTACTGTTTCGAATTTGAAAAGTCGAGTGCTTCGGAAGCCCTGGTCCGAGCTGTTCGCGAGACCTGAGATGTTCTGATTGATACAGCAACCGTTCGATAATTCCATATTTCCTGATTAACATTCTTCACATGACAGTGAATGTTTAGTATCTCGACATTTTTCTTTTACATAAAATTTTAATTAGAAACACTTCATTTGTACTTTTTGACTCTTTGTAAATCGTTCACCTTTGGAGCCCTCAGCGCAAGGAAATACCGAGACTGTCACATTTAACTCGTATGAAAATTTCAAATCTTTGAAAACTTCAAAACTTCAAACCCTCAATTCTCTACTTTTCAAAAAAGTCCACTTTGGAATATTTTGTTTCTTTACAGCCCTGTAAACGAGAAATTATCGAACGACAGCTGTACTAGATATAACGAGTGAAACTCTCCCTAACGGAAGAAAAGGCTGTTTTTCAAAACATGAGTGCTCACCAGCACCCATTATCACTACCCCTCAAAATCCGATCAAATTCTGAAAGACTAATGACCCATTCTGAAAAACATCCCAAATATTTCACTTCGAGTATTATATCAAATTCGGCACGGTGTTCGTTAATGTTGCTTCCTTTATTCGCCCTTCAGTTGTTTCTTCGTTGTGCTCGTGTTATACGCCCGCCGGTAGAAGTCGGAGAAGAGGACGAAGAAGATGGTCGAGTGAAGAAGAAGAAGAGCTGCGACCAGCTTCGGATATCCGCAATCGAAGATCAAGGCCTGGGCACTGTGCACGAACACCAGGAAGAACTGCAGCTGGAAATGAAACGGAAGATTGAGCTGTGAGACTTTCGGTGAGTTTTATATTTTATTAGTCTGTGGTAACTTAGAAACTAAATGTTATTTTCTCCACCGATTGCTGAAATATTTTCGCTTTAACTGAAATTGAGTAACATCGTAGAAGCGTTTCTATTACTTTTTCTTTGAGGATCTCCTTCGCTGTTATGACTCTTGAAATTCTTTTTTTGTGGATCATTTTAAAATTCAGTGATAGTGATGTCATTTTATTTTTAAGACTCTGTCTTTCTTAACGGGTCTCTTAAGCATTATTGTCGTTAAACTTCTTCAAGAATATTTTGGAGAATTTTGAAGCTATCCTGAAGAATTGACCCGCATCTTGTTTAGCGACGATCTTTATCCTGTCACATGATTGCTGCAAAATTTTGTCAGTACGTAAACACGCTGCAGTTTATAAACGTTAGTTCTACGTTGTTTGCAGTACTTTTTCTCCTCATTGCTAAAACGTTTACTCGTTAAGTACCTTGCTACGGTAGCTCGCAAGTTAGCATTAAGACCATTTATAGCAATAATTGTTTCCTCTGACACGATTGCTGAATTTGACCGCTAAGTATCTTAAAATTGAGTGGCATTAGAGGTGGTGATATGTAGCTTAGAAACAGTTCGTGCCTTTCTCCTCGCATGAAAAGTGCAAAGTGTCGCAAGCCAAATTGTGCCACGAGGATACGCGAGTTTACTCGTACAAATTAATGGACTCCGCGTTATTTACCACGGTGAAAACGATCAGGAATAATGGAAAACATTTTGCGTTCGTCCTGTTTGGGCAAACGGGTGTCCTTTAAAATTCAGTCGTATAGAAAGTACATTCAACATGTAATTACAAAACGTACAATTTTACCGACACTCGTAAAATAATTATCGTGCAAATAGACGGTTGATGCTAAAAGGAACCTTGACCTTTTCTTCAGAGTCAAGTGAAGGGGAATAATGACAAAATTGTTTTTTATAGGAGTTATTTGTCAGTAATTATGCCACTTAGTAACGCATGCGGTACAAATAGCTTTGGTGATTGGCAGATTGGTATCTTGTATATCGTTCTTCTTTGATTGACAAAATCGGGAGTTTTCTGTAGAGATCTTCAAATTTTCAAATGTTTCAAGCTTTTGTGGAGTACGTCCGCGAGGGGCGCTATGGTAGTGTGCACTCGCGAGCATCGATATGCTGTAGCCACATTATGTTTAATTGTCAGAAGTGGGGAAGTACCGCTCTCTTTCTCACATGAACTTTTGTACCGATCTGCCCATAAGTGATATAAAACATTAAGAACTGGTCAGTCGGTCGATTGGACGTTGGTCGATGTCGCGACACCGAGGACCATAAGTCCGTTCGCAACCATGCACCAGTCACAAGATGTTTCGGAGCGAGCGAATACGTTCTATTTCCCAAGTTAGACTCTCTATTTAGAAAGTTAAAAATTTACTGTCCATAAAGTTTGAAATCGCATCCTAAGTACGAAGAACATTTTCATCCAATTCCCAAACTCCATCATTCAAATTTAATCTCTCGCTGCCATCTACTTCCTGTGATCATCAATTCTAATATCAATAAGTCTCCACACTATTTCCACACCGACGAATCGACTTCTTAGACTACCTCAAATTACCAGATTCTTCGAACATTCAACACATTAACGTGCACATGGCATTCATATTGACCCAAGCACCCGGTCTGAAACAGCGTAAGCTTCAATTTTGCCAATCAAATCGATTGCACAGTTCCGCAGAAAATTTATGGATATTATATGGTTAAATGTGATCGTTTGGCAAGTATGGTTTGGGCAGCATGAATCGAGAGATAAAGGTAAATAGGCGGGCATGTAGGTGAGGCTTCGTAGGCATGCAGCCGGTTCATGGTAGCTCAGAGCCGACGATGGTGATGGCGATGGTGGTGGTACGGTGCTACATGGCATATCGGAATGCCAAATTGTTGCGCCACCGTAGTCGGTCGAGTCCGGCCAAAGCAAGTTAGTTGCCCAACGTTGTACTTTTCACTTTTCCCTCACTCCTGGGCACACGTGAAATTTTGTCCAACAGACTTGCACCGTTGGCCCAGAATCCGCGACCACAAACCCGATCTTCTGGATTCTTCTCGCCTCTTCCTACGCGTCCTTGCGTTTCGCGAATGCGATTGTCACATCTTCTGGGTTTCTGGACTTTGAATCGAGCTGATACAGGATAACGAGCGGCTAACGACTATTTGATGGTTAACGTTGCGACATTTTACTTGGATCAAAGTTCTCGAAAGTGTGGAAGAGTTAATCGATTTCGAAATAGTTTAGAGTTAGAGAAAGGTTTAGAAGCGGGAGATCTGTTATAAGTCGTTCGAATTTGACTGGTTAGGTACTTTGATAAGCGGGGTTTGAAAATAGAAAGTTGCGTTTGTTTGGAGAGGTCGGTTTTTCTTGCTACAGTAGACTCTTGTTTTATTGTCACCCTCGGATTTAGCAGCGCCCTCTGGATATACTGCATACGGCTCTTAAAGCTGACACAATATTAAGGGTTCTTTTCTAATCGACAGTGCAAGTTTATAAACTCTTGATGTCATAAACAGTATTTAAAAATTTTCAACTTTACGAATTTAGAAATTCTCAAAGTAATTTTTGAATTAATAAATTCAGGAATTGGTAGTGTTGAAATATAAGAATTTTAAAGTTGATATTTGCGCGATGTGCGGCGCCTTTGAGACTGCAGTTACCAGTCACTGGTGTATGCAGGTCGGCAAACCGTGGGTAGTGAACAACAAAAGTTTCGTAAATCTTTTGTGGGTCACGCAGCGCTGCAGTCATTTTGACTTTCATATGCTCGGATTTTTATATAAAATATGACTCCATATAAAATAGTGCAGTATATAATTTTCTTATGTGTAATTATACTTGTGTGTACAGTTGGAAATATTTCAAAACATTTTATGACTCAAAATTTGAATAAAACTTATTCGAGTAATTTTAATAAACAACTACAGATTCAGAGAATTATTCGAGAACTATATGTGTTTTTTAACTGAAATTTAATTTCATGTAATGCAAGAGTTATTGTATTTATTGTAAGACTTTTGGATGAACTTCTGAAAATATTTCAAAACATCTTATGACTCAAATTTCGAATAAAACTTATTCGAGTAATTTTAATAAACAACTAAAGATTCAGATAATTATTCGAGAACTATATGTGTTTTTTAACTGAAATTTAATTTCATGTAATGCAAGAGTTATTGTATTTATTGTAAGACTTTTGGATGAACTTCTGAAAATATTTCAAAACATCTTATGACTCAAATTTCGAATAAAACTTATTCGAGTAATTTTAATAAACAACTAAAGATTCAGATAATTATTCGAGAACTATATGTGTTTTTTAACTGAAATTTAATTTCATGTAATGCAAGAGTTATTGTATTTATTGTAAGACTTTTGGATGAACTTCTGAAAATATTTCAAAACATTTTATGACTCAAATTTCGAATAAAACTGATTCGAGTAATTTTAATAAACAACTAAAGATTCAGAGAATTATTCGAGAACTACAGGTGTTTTTTAACTGAAATTTAATTTCATGTAATGCAAGAGTTATTGCATTTATTGCAAGACATGGCTTGAACTTTTAATCAAACAGAAAATTATTCTTGTTTTATAAACCCCCTCAATTTACTCAAAACTGGTTTCAGATAATTTGAAATATTATCCAATATGCCCCATTGTTTGTCACATAATCTTACATAGAATTATAAACCAAGAATAGCACCGTATCCCAATATTTTCCGCTCCCATAATCTCGATGACGCGATATAACGAGAGTCAACTGTATTCTGCAACATTCACTCCGCGGAATCTTGTAATTCATCGAGCAATGACTGATCTTTGAAAGTGTCTGAAAAAATATTAATCATTACCTCCACCTAAAGCGAAATCGCACCGAATATTCAATTTTTTCCTAACGGAGCATAACGATATAATGATTGAGCCAAGTTTCAAACGTTAGTCATAAACCTTAAATTTAAAGTGCACGTGGCGTGAAACGTGTTAACTTTACGGCAGTTACTCAATGGTAGCCAATCAGCGCTTCAGCGTAATTTGCACACAATGACGAAAGTCTAGGTTTTGGTCCAGTAGACGTTGGATTCGTTTCCTTCTCCCGTTATTCGATCATCGATTGTCGCAATGTTTATTCGTTGAACCGGTGTTGTCAAAAGCGGCCGTGCATTCGATGCACCCTGCGTTCCCGTCCGCTTAGGTCCGCTCACTTTCATCGAAGCGGATTATTATCCAGCTTGGCGAGTTGTGCAAGAAGAAGGTATCGCGAATCTTGGTCTGCGAAGTATTTGCTCGTTGCGCGATCTGGAGTCACGTGTACGGTGCACAAATGCTAGATCTGATTCCGTTGATTCAACTTCCGAATCTTGTAACTTCTGATACTCGAGTACTTTTTATATTCAAGTACTTTGTCTGTTTCTATTACTTTGTTTCATCAAACTTTTCTGTTGGTATGCATTTTCAAACAGGATGAGAGTTTTCTCATTTTCAATGAGAAGTTTCATCAAGTCTTTTCGAACGAGAGATCTGAACGTCTGAAATATTTGGAAGTTTCAAACAAGTTTGATTTAATTCTACATGTTGAGTAATTTGAACACTTTGCTGTTTGATGTTTGTCGAGTATTGTTAGCAGCGACAGGTTAAAAATTAAGGTTCAAAAATAAAGAAATCCATCGGTGTAGTACTGTGGAGCTTAAAGAAAATATAGTAATTAATGTATCAAGTTGTGAATAGTCGATCGCATTCACCATGTATCATAAGGAATTTGAAAGATTTCGATTAAGCAATATGGTTACCAGTTGCACAGTGGTCAGGTGTTTCTTCCACCACAGATACTTCTGGTACTCGGGTCCCATAGCGGACACCATGTAGTACAAGTACATTATCACGTGTACAGCGTTGTTTATAAGGTTTCCAAGTGTACCATGTCCTCCAGCGATAAATTTTACGCAGATCCACGTCTCCAGAGGCGTCAACGAGTGGTGGTACAAATGCAAGAACGTCACCTGACTGTCTTTCTTGCGCAGAATGAAGAATATCTGAAATGTAGAACGAATTAGTCGCATAATCATTGAAAGTTTGATAAAAGCATAATTAACAATCTTATGTTTCATCGAATTAATATCCTATGTAGATATAATGTATTTCATTTGCAGTAAAATATATCTAGGTATAATGTATCCTATCTAGAGTAATCCAACAGTAATACAATGCATGGTGATATAACGCGTAGTTATTTAACGGGTTGCGATATAACGGGTGGCGATTTAGCGGATTGTAATATAACGCGTGGCAATTCAGGAGATTGCAATATAACGCGTGGGAATGCAACGCGTGGTGATTCAAAGGATTGCAATATAACGCGAGGTGATTCAGAAGATTGCAATATAACGCGTGGGAATGCAACGCGTGACGATTCAAAGGATTGCAATATAACGCGTTGTGATTCAGAAGATTGCAATATAACGCGTGGGAATGCAACGCGTGGTGATTCAAAGGATTGCAATATAACGCGAGGTGATTCAGAAGATTGCAATATAACGCGTGGGAATGCAACGCGTGGTGATTCAAAGGATTGCAATATAACGCGAGGTGATTCAGAAGATTGCAATATAACGCGTGGGAATGCAACGCGTGGTGATTCAAAGGATTGCAATATAACGCGAGGTGATTCAGAAGATTGCAATATAACGCGTGGGAATGCAACGCGTG
>NW_003797096.1:3217362-3239964 GCF_000220905.1 Megachile rotundata | reverse complement strand
GACGCGTGGCGATTTGACGCGTGGCGATTTGACGCGTGGCGATATCACGCGTGGCAATCCGACACATGGCAAAATAACGCGTGGTGATTTGACGCATGGCAATATAACGCGTGGCAGTATAACGCGTGGTGATATAACGCGTCTTCTGCTTTGATAGAAAGTTTCTTACAACTCCATATTTCACGATGCGTCACAAAAAATCTCTAATTCATAAAAATTGCAATATGACGAGAGTCCAATAATTTCTTTCCACACATCATCCGCTGACCTCTAATTAGGTCGCTCAATCGACCTTTCGATTAAAGCACTGTTTACAAGCGCACTGTTCTTCGGAATCTAAGAGCGAGCGTCTGATGGAAAGTCGAAAACAGGATGCTTCGCCTTTAACGAACCGCGCGCTGAAGTGTACAAATCGATTGAGAAATCTGATGGAAACGCTCGCCGAGAATCGGGTTTACGCAGTTTGTGTTTCTTTTTTTCATTTTGTTTTTGCAACCGCGCGAGTTTCGCGAATCACGCTTTCCCACCCTCTGCCGTTCGTAATCGCGTTGGAAATTCGCGAATTCCGTTCGCTCTGTCTCTTTCAAAATCGACGCGAAATTTCAAGTCGTTTCGTTAGACCAGCTTACAATGCAATCGCGAGTGTTGCAACGCGATTTCCTCTTCTTTCCGTTTGCCTTTGCAAAAATGAGCGCCGGTAAGACTGCAAGTTGAAGTTTCCTTTTTATCTGCGCCAAGTAGTTGCCCTTTTACAAGCGGACTGCTTGAAACTGCTATTGTGGAATTTATTGGAGATGTTTGTCGCTGTTGTGGAGGATAGACGCGTGGAGTTGGAAGTTTAGGGATTTGATCATTTGGAGATTTGGGGATTTGGGGATTTGGGAAATTGGAAATTTGGGACTTGGGAGATTTTAGAAGTGGGGATTTGGATATTGGGAGATTTTGGAGATTTGGGGATTTGGGGATTTGGAGATTTGGGGATTTGGGGGTTTGGAGATTTGGGGATTTGGAGATTTGGGGGTTTAGGGATTTGGGGATTTGGAGATTTGGGGATTTGGAGATTTGGGGGTTTAGGGATTTGGAGATTTGGAGATTGGGAGATTGGGAGATTGGGAGATTAGGAGATTGGGAGATTGGGAGATTGGGAGATTGGGAGATTGGGAGATTGGGAGATTGGGAGATTAGAAGATTGGGAGATTGGGAGATTGGCAAGTTGGGAGATTGGTAAGTTGGGAGATTGGCAAGTTGGGAGATTGGCAATTTGGGAGATTGGCAATTTGGGAGATTGGCAAGTTAGGAGATTGGCAAGTTGGGAGATTGGGAGATTGGGAGTTTGGGAGTTTGGGAGATTGGGAGATTTAGAGATTGGGGGATTTGAAGATTTGGAGATTGACAAATTGGGAAATTGGCAAATGAGACGAGGAGATTGCAAGATTGGGAAATTGGCAAATTGGGAGACGAGGAGATTAGCATATTGGGAGGTTGGGAGATTTGTAGCTTCAAAAATTTGAAGATTTAGATATTTGAAAGTTTAGCGACTTCCAGATTTGAAGATCTGAAGATTTACAAATTGGGAGATTGTAGAGATGTACAGATTATATGAAGTAAAAATTTAGGAACTTTTGAATTGGAAGATTTAGAAGTTTCAGGATTGTGTGATCTATAAATTTGAACATGTAGAGATTTTCAGGTCTGCAAATTCTATGATTTGACGATTTAGAAAATTACATATTTCAAGATTTCACAATCTATAAACTCTACGAGTCACAGATTAAAGTTTCAGATATTTGCAGGTTTAAAAATGTAACATTTTAAACATTCACTTAATTGAACGATTGATCGATAGATAATTATATGGGCCCCGATTGCTATGATCATTGCCCCACATTCAATTAAAATATCAAGTTAATAATCTTCTATGCTGACTCCTCCCCTATACCTGTCCCGTTAAAAGAAGTCCTACATCGAAGTGCACCTGCTTCATTCACTTGCTCCTTATAGCTCCGTACATTCCAATTACCAGTATGAAGATACACTGTCTCGTGTACCAGTTGCTTTCACTGTTATACTTCTCGTTCCAAAAACGCTACGTCCCATAGGTATTTGACGCCGACGGCGACTCTATTTTTTTCGTCATTCTCTGACATTTTCGCCCGTTGGCCTACTTGCGTTTGCGGAGAGAGGTGATCGTTGTCCGAGAGCCATGAACTTTGGATCTTATTGAAGAGTCGCATCGATCTCTCGCAAACCTTTCATGTGCATCTGGTCGTCAGTGTTTAGAGAAAGCTTGTGCCGTTTCGAAACGTTCTCGAAACCTTGGAACCGAGTTAGGTTCCTTCTTTAGGGTAAATCCCGGGAGGTGTTTTTGCGGACATAATCGTGTAATTGCTTAGGATTTATTTCTACAACGCTGCATTCTTAAAGGAAAATTGTTGGGGACACTCGGTATGTGGAGATGTTGTTCACCCACTCGTTTAGTGGGGTTTGTGATGAGATAAATTAGGTTCGTTGAATGAGGGTTCGTTTAGGTTTGGTGTTTGGTTAGGTTGAGGCTTCAAAGTGAAAATCTTGAAATAGTATGTTCATGAAAATGTTTATAAATGCATTATAGTCTTCTTATATTGAGAATGTCTATAAATGTGATTATTATGTGGGTTCATTTAAGTTTGATGATGTTTGTTCGGGTTGAGACTTGCTCGAAATGAAAATCTTTAAGTAGTATGTTCATGAAGATGTTTAGAGATGAATATTTGTATAATCTCATTGTATTGAGAACGTCTTTATAAATGTGATTATTATGTAGATTCATTTAGGTTTGATGACGTTTGTTTAGGTTGAGACTTACTCTAAGTGAAAATCATTAAATAGTATGTCCATGAAGATATTTAGAAATGAATTTTTATATAGTTTCATTATATTGAGAGTGTCTTCATAAATGTGATTATTATATGGGTTCATTTAAGTTTGATGACGTTTGTTCAGGTTGAGACTTACTCTAAGTGAAAATCATTAAATAGTACATTCATGAAGATGTTTATAGGTGAATTCTTGTATAGTAGGTTCTCATTATACTGCCTTAGATGATCAGTTTTTGCTGTAGAATTATAGAAGATTATTCAGAAAGAATGTTCTTATAAATGTAATTATGTGGATTCATTTAGGTTTGATGACGTTTGCTCAGGTTGAGACTTACTCTAAGTGAAAATCATTAAATAGTATGTCCATGAAGATATTTAGAAATGAATTTTTGTAAAGTTTCATTACATTGAGAACGTCTTTATAAATGAGACTATTATGTGGGTTTGCTTAAGTTTGATGATGTTTGTTCAGGTTGGGACTTCAAAGTAAAAATCTTTAAATAGTATGTTCATGAAGATATCTATAAATGAATTTTTGTATAGCCTCATTATATTGAGAACATCTTTATAAATGTGTTTATATTTGGGTTCGTTTAAGTTTGATGATGTTTGTTCAGGTTGAGACTTCTTCAAAATGAAAATTCGTTCGAATACATTCAAAAAGAATATTCTTATAGAATGATCGTATGAAAAAAAGATAATTTACCTCGTACATCATTCCAAGCGAGAAGACCACCTGAAACGCATTATAGGCAAGCAGAGCTTCCCTCAGTTTGAACGGTTTCCGGTTAGCCATCACTCGCGGTCCGAATATCGTCACCCCGTACAGATACAAGACGACGATCAAGAAGGTGGGTATAGGCGAGTCCATCAATGGCCAATCGTTGACACGAGGGTCTGAAACTGTTGTGAGGATTTCCGTGTACTGATCCAGGGCCATCCGGACCAGTCCTTGAGCACCTACGAACGTTCGATTCGTGTCCGCCATCTCGATCCTTAGCTCGGGCTCCCTCTCGGCAACCAGTTCCGCCGCTGCTGACGCCATTTCTCTTAACTACAACATTTTTCCTTAATTTCAACTTTCTGTTGAGTCAGCGAAATACGGGAAATTTGCTTAAGAAACTTTGATAGCTACTTGCTAAGACATTTTGTGTTATATTGGTAATACTGAGTGTGTTAATTTTTATTCTGGAGCATCACTTACTTTATTGGACATTCATATTCTTTTGTTTATTCGGCTGTATGTAGTTAATTCTGTATGTGGTTAATTCATTTCGTGCAATAGGTTCAATGGAGGAAAGTTAGTTTCAAATTTAGTATACAGTTATCACATCAATAATAATATATTACTTAGCTGTCTATTTTTTCATATGTACGTTCAACTAATAATTATTTGGGATCTCATTCACACAGATAACTAAGCATAGGAAACTCAGGGATGTTAGGGTACCAATAAAGCTTGAGAAACCTAGTTTAAGGTAATTGAAACGCACATGCAATTTTAATTGTCCTAACTAAACAACTATCTAATAAATACAATAAGAATGATACTGATAGGTCAGAAGGTTTATCTAGTGTCTCTGTGTTAGACAAACCGTCGAACTCATAATCATCCGATGCTCGAAAGATGACACCAGGTACCACTGAAGCGACAGTTTCATAGTGCCATAAGCTTTCAAATAAGCTTTCATAGCCACAGTTCATCTGTGACTATGATTCCGACAGGATTTACAGTGCGAAGAAGAGTACAATAGCCCAACCCAAAAAATCGCAATAAATTGAAGGTTTAAATTTCGCATTAATAACTCTGTCGAGACGCGTAACCGGGTCTCCTTGGATCCGGTCGTCAACACGTTCAAAATTTCGTTGAGGTTATTTTATAGTCCCGCCTTATAAACATTCACGATAACTGAATGGAATCCTATAATACTTTTGGAGAAACCCACGATATATTACGTCAACGACGATACGTTGGTAATATATAAGTAAACGATGATCATTAACGTCGGAACATGTGAAATAGTACGTCTGCATCCTGATTTCAAGGGCGATTCATAGGTTTATTCGTATTTTTCCATATTCTTTGCTGGTCATCGTAGGTAGATTTCATTTAAAGGTCAAATCTCTGGGTGTTTTTTTGTTACTTGCTGAAATTTGTATATGGTATAATTAAATTGATGTTAGATAGCTCGTTATATGGCCACCATAGCTGTAGTGTAGTAAGCATGGCAATTACTATGATTTAAAATGATCACACGTTTATTATGTATATTATCACATGTTAATTATTGTATGTTATATTTTCTGTTGGCTGTATGGTCGTGGATTATAATTTCCACGCGTTGTAATTACCACGCGCTGTAGTCACCACTCGTTATAATTACCACGTGTTGTAATTACCACGTGTTGTAATTTGTATATGGTATAATTAAATTGATGTTAGATAGCTCGTTATATGGCCACCATAGCTGTAGTGTAGTAAGCATGGCAATTACTATGATTTAAAATGATCACACGTTTATTATGTATATTATCACATGTTAATTATTGTATGTTATATTTTCTGTTGGCTGTATGGTCGTGGATTATAATTTCCACGCGTTGTAATTACCACGCGCTGTAGTCACCACTCGTTATAATTACCACTCGTTATAATTACCACGCGTTGTAATTACCACGCGTTGTAATCACCACGCGTTGTAATCACCACGCGTTGTAATCACCACGCGCTGTAATCACCACGCATTGTAATCACCGCGCGTTGCAATCACCACGTGTTGTAATTACCACACATTGTAATCACTACGCGTTGTAATTACCACGCATTGTAGTCACCACGCGTTGTAATCACCACGAGTTGTAGTCACGCGTTACAAGTATAACATATTGTAATTACCACGTGTTCCAATCATCACACGCTGTAATTCTCACGAGCCCTATTGCCATGGATTATAATTTCCATGCATTGTAATCACCACGTGTTGTATTACCTCACGTTGTTTCTCGTGTGATGATTCACAAACATCACCATCACATCAAAGAAGAAAATTGTCCATACATCTTCGGCCCAATCCAACACACCAACTCTAAACGTTGTCTAAAAGTTGTCTCATAACGTGATCCGTGATAATATAAAGAGAGTTTACCATCGTTGAGAAACCAATACTACATCGTCCTTGTTTCAGCGACCGGTTCCCGAGTTAAAGAGAATGTAGTCGATAGACAAAGAGGATTCTTCATGATTTACAGCCATGTTCTAGTCAAATTCGAGTCAGGCGGATCCTGAAAGAGCTACTCTATCGTTCTAGGCACGTTCACGCGAGGAAACGTTGCAGATACATAAAACGCGACAGGTCAGAAAGTTCGAACGGACGTCATTCTCTCCTTGAATCTCGTTGCAGCGCAGTAATATTTAATATTTGAATTGCACTCTTGGGTTATCGACTAATATCTCTATGGTCTTCGGTAGACTGCCAAAGACCTACATAGATCTACAAAGACCTAAATCATTGTATATGATCTGATAAACTTGTATACTTCGTTGCAGTCATAATTTTTGTATAGTCGATATGACGTGTGGACGTAAAATAAGTTGACTATAAAATTAACTGAAATCCGAGGAGTAAAAATGTGAGTTTGTGAACACTGCATTCTTTCTATAAACTGTATGTAGTGATGGGTATGAACCGTCGCGGTGCTCAATCAGCAAACAAGAATTTATTTAGAAGTTTGTGGGCGTAGGAATTCGGAGATGCGGAGATTTGGGAATGTGGGAATGTGAGGACGTAGGAATTTGGGGATTTAGGAATTGGGGTATTTAGGAATTGGGGGATGTGGGAATTTGGGAGACGTAGAGATTTGGGAACGTGGGAATTCGGTGGCGTAGAGATTTGGGAATGTGGGAATTTGGGAGACGTAGAGATTTGGGGACGTAGAAACTCGGGGACGTAGGAATTTGGGAATTTAGGAATTGGGGGACGTGGGAATTCGGTGGCGTAGAGATTTGGGAATGTGGGAATGTGGGGACGTAGGAATTTGGGGATTTAGGAATTGGGGGATGTGGGAATTTGGGAGACGTAGAGATTTGGGAACGTGGGAATTCGGTGGCGTAGAAATTTGGGAATGTGGGAATTTGGGAACGTAGGAATTTAGGGATTTAGGAATTAGGGTATTTAGGAATTGGGGGATGTGGAAATTTGGGAGACGTAGAGATTTGGGGACGTGGGAATTCGGTGGCGTAGAGATTTGGGAATGTAGGAATTTGGGAACGTAAGAATTTGAGGATGTAGGAATTTGGAGACATAGGAATGTGAGGACGTAGGAATTCGGGGACGCAGAGATTTGAGAATGCAGCTCACACTGCATTTAATTATACTATACTATTTCGGTTAAGTTGTCCTATCACAAAAGCCCAAGATTAATAATTCCCAAAGAAAATCTGAAGACACCAAAATAACCTATAACCACAATACCCAAAATAATTACCAAGGAAGTTTCTTCTCAAAGCCAATATTTTTAACACCATAAATAACGAACACCAAGGCAGTGTCCTTTCGTATAATTTTAAATAATAAAAGGACGTAATTGAAATTGTAGTCGTGTAACACTATATTTCTTCGAGTATAACGTCGATCACCCAGAAAAGACATTTTTCTTGTTTCCGATTGTCACGATAAATCAACCTTTCAACGGATGCAACACGGCACCGATTGCAGTCGCAAAATGCATCAGAGACGGTTTGATAAAACTCGGTCGACCCTTCTTTTGAATCGCTGATGGTATTCGCCTTTCTCTTTTGTCTCCTCAGTCCGCTTGTTCTTGTTCATCGTTCCTTTTCATTTTTTGATCGCCCGCTGACTTCTACGGGGAACATAACGTTTGTGGATGTTTTTAACGCTTCAGTTTCCTCGATTAATCTTACGACCTTTGCCAAGGATGTTTTCGGTGAAAAACACTGTGGTTTTGTGTTTGCGAAGGAAACGTTACAATATTTTTATCCAACATATGCTACATTTTTTGGAATAATTTTCCTCGGGTCACATTATCGAAAACGTCTCTTCTTTACTTCCAACAACACGCCCACAAATTTGTATTCATCGGCCACACATTGAATCATGATCTCCCCACGATGAATAATTTTCCATTGTATTCTTAATTCCCGCTTCTTCGCTTCGTTGGACCAGTTCGATTTATCACGCGTATCACGAAATAATGCATCATGAAAGCGCAATCCTGAATCTCGTTGGACACGGCGAGCCGATCTCATAACTAGACCAGAAAGTCAGACCATGTGTACGTCATCGTTCGAAGGCCACTGTTGGTTGATGAGTTTTTTTTTTTTTATTTTGTAAAACAGATCTAGTTCTTAGCAACAAAAACTCCAATAATGATCAAGTGTGCTTAATTTCAGTAGAGAGTTATACGATGTTGCGCGCTTGTTTTCTCTTCGCGGAATTACGAAGAGAAGAGGCTGTTGTAGCAGAATATTTCTCTGCGAATATATTCTGAACTATTCGGTTGAAACACATTAGCTTGGTTATTGGTTAAAAATTTTAGAGGACATGTCACGTGTAGATATTTTGGTTAGATATACATTGTAATGTATAGATGATATGCTTGATGATATAACGCATGTTGGTTTGCTTATGGTGATATAATGAGTGGCGATTTAATTCATGGTCATTTGACGAGATACTATGCAATGCGATGTAATGTGACACGAGGCGATACAACGCGTTGGAGTAGAGTACGTGGTGGTACAATGCGTGGCGATTCAAAGGATTGCAATACGACGCGTGGCGATATAATGCGTGGCCATATAGTGCGTGGCGATATAACGCGTGGTAATACAACTCGTGGCGATACAACGCGTGGAAATATGACGAGTAATAATACCACGCGTGGCGATACGGCGCGTAGTAATACAACGCGTGGCGATACAACGCGTGGCGATATAACGCGTGGTAATACAACGCGTGGCGATACAACGCGTAGAGATATGACGCGTGGTAACACCACGCGTGGCGATACGGCGCGTGGTAATACAACGCGTGGCGATATAACGCGTGGTGATACAACGCGTGGCGATACAACGCGTGGCGATATAACGCGTGGTAATACAATGCGTGACGATACAACGCGTGACGACATAACGCGTGGTAATACAACGCGTGGCAATACAACGCGTGGCGATACAACGCGTAGTAATACAACGCGTAGTAATACAATGCGTGACGATACAACGCGTGGCGATACAACGCGTGGTAATACAACGCGTGGTACTACAACGCGTGGCGACATAACGATTGCAATATAACGCGTGGCGATATAACGCGTGGTGATACAATGCCTAGCAATATAACGCGTGGCGATTCAGAGGATTGCAATATAACGCGTGGCGATATAACGCGTGGTGATACAATGCCTAGCAATATAACGCGTGGCGATTCAGAGGATTGCTATATAACGCGTGGCGATATAACGCGTGGTGATACAATGCCTAGCAATATAACGCGTGGCGATTCAGAGGATTGCAATATAACGCGTGGCGATATAACGCGTGGTGATACAACGCCTAGCAATATAACGCGTAGCGATTCAGAGGATTGTAATGTAACGCGTGGCGATTCAGAGGATTGCAATATAACGCGTAGCAATACAACACGTGATAATTCCACAAATTGCAATATAACGCGTGGCGATACAACGCGTTACAACGCATTGCGTTCATCGTATCATCGAAAAATTCTCATTGTACAAAAAGAAAAATCATAACTATAAAATTAATATTGTGTTTCGAAAAAGGTGAACAATCTATCAAACTTGTTTCCCTTGAGGTACTACGCACCAAAGGAACTGGATTTTTGGCTTCACGAAACGATGCCGAAAGTCTTTGTCCTTCGAAGCGTTCATTTGGCCAGTCATGGTCAAATTTAATTAAACGTGAATGACCACCCATAGTTCCTTAATTTTGGGCAATAAAAAAAACTGACAAGGACATCAAAAGTTAAGTGATGCAATTGACATTTTGAAATATTAGGTACCAAAGTCCAAAGTTTAATTTTAATTTTAACTTTGTGTTGTTGACTTCCTGGACCCATCTCTGGTATCTGTAAGACAGTATGGAGCGAACAAAATTAATTGACAGGTATCGAAGGATCTGATTTATGAAAGCAATTGTTAAAAAGTAAATTCGGGTAAATAGGTTAACGCTATTATGCTTTATCGAATAGTTGGACTAGACCTTGTTCAAGTCCGAAGAAAGCTGTCGTAGATAATGTAGTAAAGCGTGTTTATACAACGCCGCAATTTCCTGAGATTCCTCGCCGTCAGCGAAGAACGGTACTCGTTACAGAGAAAGTCTCGATTATCTTGAGAAGCTGCAAAACGCTGAAGGATGGGCTTATTATTACTACATACGTTCTGGTAACATTCTGATTAACTCGCGTGCTAATAGTTCGATAATTAAATGTTTATGAGCTGTTTTGATCTGTTTTGAACGATCACTTAATCTGTATTTCGATCTTAATACATGTCATGAGTTGCAATATTCTTTGTTACTTGATGTTAAGAGTGTTGGATTAGTGGCCTTGGGAATTTTATGTATTGCTATTTTTAAGTTTGAGAGTTTGAGAAGTTTTGAGGTTAGGAATTTTTGAAGGGGCTGGTTTTGAAATTATTTAGGTGTGAAGGTTTCTGGTTGTGGATTTTCAAAGAGTTGAAGAGTTTTGAATTCGAGGTGTTTTAAATTTGAGAATTTATAAATTCGCAAGATTTCAAATTTGAGAATTTTCGAATTCTCACGCTTCCAAATTTTCAAGCTCCCAAATTCTCAAGCTTACAAATTCTCAAGCTCTCAAATTCTCACACCCCCCAATTTCTATTCTCCCAAATTTCCACGCCTCCAAATTCCTACGCTCCCAAATTTCCACGCCTCCAAATTTCTACGCTCCCAAATTTCCACGCCCCGAAATATCCACAACCCCCAAATTCCTACGCTTCCAAATTTCCACGCCCCGAAATTCCTACGCTGCCAAATTTCCACTCCCCCAAATTTCCACTCTCCCAAATTTCCATTCCCCCAAATTTCCACTCTCCCAAATTCTCACTCAAAATTTTACCTACTTTCATGTCAGAGTCTATAACAGCCTATGATTTTCTCCGTATAGAGATTCCCGTGTCCCTAACACGCGACGTTTTATTGAATCCGGACATTTTATGAAGGAATAAAGAAGAGATCTTTGCGAGACTAGCATCGAGCCCCGTTTGTCTCGAATTTTATTGGCAAGTTGTTCGGAGTGTTCGCTACTGTCGCACGGTATTCGCTTAAATCATGAACGTGGAAACATAGTATGATCACGTGATCACAGAAAATAGCAAACTTGCGATCGCAAGAGTACACGTATCTATTGTTGGCCAATGGATTATTAAAAGGGGAAAACATGTATTTTTGACGCAGAAGGTCGTCAATTCGATAATTGATTTTATGGAACAATTCGTCGAAGAAACGGGGACTCTATTTAGTTCTTTTGTCGTTAAACAGCACGGAAAAGATTCAAGGCTGCAGTTAAACGTTCTGAGAATGTTCTTCTTTTCATTGTTTCCTTCGTGTCGAAAAACGATATATTTCTTTTAATATTTCTTTTTAGAGTCAAGCATTATTCCTCAAGTGGAAGAGATTCAGTATGCTAAAAATTTTATTAAATTGTTTATGAAATTTTTGAGTTTTCTTAAGTAGAATTTTTCTAAGTGTAGAGTAAGTGTACAGTAAGTGTAGATTTCCCAAATTCTACATTTTACAAATTCCCAATTTCCCAAATTTGCACTCTCCCGAATTTCCACTCCCCCAAATTCCCACTCCCCCAAATTTGCACTCTCCCAAATTTGCACTCCTCCGAATTCCCACTCTCCCAAATTTACACTCCCCCAAATTCCCACTGCCCCAAATTTCCACTCTCCCAAATTTGCACTCCTCCAAATTTCCACTCCCCCAAATTTCCACTCTCCCAAATCCTCAAACCCCCAAATTTTCAAACCCCCAAATTCTCACTCCCCTAAATTCTCAAACCCCCAAATTTCCACTCTCCCAAACTCTCACTGTCCCAAATTTCCACTCTCCCAAATTCTCACTCCCCCAAATTCCCATTCCCCCAAATTCTCAAACCCCCAAATTTCCACTCTCCCAAATTCCCATTCCCCCAAATTCTCAAACCCCCAAATTTCCATTCTCCCAAATTCTCACTCCCCCAAATTTCCACTTTCCCAAATCCTCAAACCCCCAAAATCTCGCTTCCCCAAATTCTCCCTTCCTCAATTTCTCTCACCACTTCCCCATATCTCCAACACTCATCTTCCAAATTTAAGTATTACAATTAATTCCCAAACGTTCCAATTTCCAACCTCCAAAATCCCCCCCATAAAAAGTTCCGATTTCGATTCTCGATTTCGATCCATTATGCATCGTGACGACACGAAGAGGAGAAAAGGAGAAAGGTGATCGATGAAGTAGCAAAGCACTCTCGAGAGAGAATTCGAACGCGATAATCATATCGACGATGACGACGATGACGAGCGCGATGCTCGCTCGAACGGCACCTACTAAAACACGGTTGCTTGCTTAGAGTTTAGTGGGTAAGTGTGTCAACCATCCGGTTAAATACCGATCAGCCTGTATAACGCGTCTCTTCCGCCTCGTCACGATCTCTTGCGGTATAGACCGTACGTTTTCTTCCTTGGTCCATATCTACTTTGTGCGCTCCGCTCTTCGCCGCCATCTTTTTTTATAATCGTATGCTTTCCGATCTCCTGTTGATTTGTCACTTTTTAACGCGCCGGTGAATTCTGAGGAAATTACCTTTACAAGAACAAGGGAGAGGATAATCGTAGCCAACTTTCTTCCGACATCTTTTCTTCTACTTGTTCTTTCTTTTTTGAAAGGTCGTTGTTTTCTCGTGCGTGTTTTCACGTAATCTGCGTTACTTGCGAATTATATTTTGTAGTAAACGAGATGCACGAACATGTTTGTAGACGTATATTATTATTAATAAGGCAGCTTTTATTTAGCTTGAGAGTGTGTATCGAACTTGAACAAAGAGGAGGAATAGGACGAAAATGTTAGACAATATGTTATTAAATGATCTTGCAATATTAACTTGGCTTATAATGTCGAGACAGACTCGTGACACCTGTTACAGTTCAAATGTGACTTAAATTATATTTGTATGAAGATTGAATTTTTACTTTGATATCAATTGTATTTTTGTATAATTGAAGATAATTGAATTTAAGGTATACTAACATTTTAGCATTCTTTATTTATCTTAACACTGCAGTAATATTTAGCTAGCCCTGGCTGACGCAACTGCCGAATTTGTAGGTTATGAGGTTAAACCAGATTGTATCAATTCGATATAGTTTTAAGAATTTTCCACTCTAACAGCTTCATCCGATAATAAAAATAGTGTCTACCATATACATTTTCTGCCACATGTTCTACCATATGTGTACATTTTCTCTCTACATACGAAGCTTGCATATACAGTTAATTTTATGTATAATTTTGTATATATGTATAGAGACTGTCTCTCCACATATGAAATCTCTATACACATGTACAATTAATTTTATGTATAATAGTGCACATATGTATAGAGACTGTCTCTCCACATATGAAGTCTCTATACACATGCACAGTTAATTTTACATATATGTATAGAGTATAATTTTGCATATATGTATAAAGATTGTCTGTCCACATACGAAACCTCTACACATATGTACAGTTCATTTCTCGTATAATAGTGCACATATGTATAGAGACTGTCTCTCCACATATGAAATCTCTATACACATGCACAGTTAATTTTACATATATGTATAGAGTATAATTTTGCATATATGTATAAAGATTGTCTGTCCACATATGAAACCTCTACACCTATGTACAGTTAATTTCTCGTATAATAGTGCACATATGTATAGAGACTGTCTCTCCACATACGATCTCTCTACACACATGTATACACACATGCACCAAACACAAACTTAACTGTAACTACAAAGTTAAATTAAACAGCCATACAAACTTCTATAAACTACATAACTGTGAAACTTTCTGTTACACACAAAATTAACAATACAAATATCTACTGTAATTAGCCACACAAAATAAATCTTCAGAATGAACCATGAAGCCTGATGAGGCTAGTTTCTTCCACTGTCCGAAACGTGTTCTCTCTGACTCACCTTGTCCTCTGCAATTGGGACGTTCGACTAACCCAAAATTTTCTTCTTTCACTCTCTTTTCGGTTTCTCCGTCCGTATTGCGTTTAACAGTTATGTACTTTCAACGTTTATTTGTCTACACCGTTCATATTACCGTAACTTTGTATAACGTTTTTTCGAAAATTGATCAACAATATTCTAATACGAGCTCAAGGTACTTTCTTCATCTTTTTCTTCTGTCCTTTCATTATCGTGACCCAGTTGCACCTCGTACCGAGTTATGTGAAACGGGTTTCGTTAACAGGTTTCGTCTGCACGTGGATCAACGGATATGGTTATTATAACAGTTTCAGTGCAGAAGGTTCTGCTGGATACTAAATCATGATCTAATAACCGGCAACCGTGTCGGCTTGCAATTTTTAGTTGCGGATTATAGTTTGCTATTATAGTTTGTGTGCGATGGAGTTCGCATTTGGTTTTTTTGGAGGGATCTTTGTGATGGTGGGCTAGGGAGATTTTGGGGGTTTGGGATTTTGGGATTTTGGGATTTGGGGATTTGGGGATTTGGGGATTTGGGGATTTTGGGATTTGGGGATTTGGGGATTTTGGAATTGGGAGCTTTGGAATTGGGGAATTTTGGAATTGAGAGCTTTGGAATTGGGGAGCTTTTGAATTGGGGAATTTTGGAATTGGGAGCTTTGGAATTGGGGAGCTTTGGAATTAGGGAATTTTGGAATTGGGAAATTTTGGAATTGGGGAGGGAATTCTGGAATTGGGGAATTTTGGAATTGGGGAATTTTGGAATTGAGAAATTTGGAATTGAGGAGCTTTGGAATTGGGGAGCTTTGGAATTGGGGAATTTTGGAATTGGGGAGCTTTGGAATTGGGGAATTTTGAAATTGAGGAGCTTTGGAATTCGGAAATTTGGAATTGGGGAATTTTGGAATTCGGAAATTTGGATTTGGGGAATTTTGGAATTGGGAATTTTGGAATTGGAAAATTTGGAATTGGGGAATTTTGGAATTGGGAGCTTTGGAATTGGGGAACTTTGGAATTGGGAAATTTGGAATTGAGGAACTTTGGAATTGGTGAATTTTGGAATTGGGGAGCTTTGGAATTGGGAGCTTTGGAATTGGGGGATTTTGGAATTGGGGAATTTTGGAATTGGGGAATGTTGGAATTGGGGAATTTGGAAATTTGGGAATTTTGGGAGTTTAATATTTCTAGATTTTGTGACTCTCCAACTTTGGAAATTTTGAAATTTCAAGCTAGTAGACTACCATGCAAGGTGGTTCATGTGACTCATACTCCTTGAATAATTTTTTAGGTATTACCTAATTTCTGAAACATTAGCCACCAAAAAAAGTACATGCACCACTACATCATTTTAAATCGTACAATTGTTGTAGCAATTATGTTTTCAAACTTAGCACACTTCAGAAGTTCATCAAGATCTCCTATGTATCATCCCAAACAAAATGGCTGTATCTGAATTAAGAGTTCAATACTTCGACCAACCTAAACTTTGCTAAATCCCCCAAACTCTGCCTATTTCATTACATTATTTATCTCTATTTATTCCTTACTAGAGGAGGAATTCACTATACTTCACAATTTTCCATTATATTATTCATTCCTATTTATTTTTTATTAGAGAAGAAATTCACTATACTTCACAACACTCCATTATATTATTCATTCCTATTTATTCCTCCTCTAATAAGGAATAAATAATACAATGAATCTAATCTAACCTAACAATAACACAAATAAAAAAATAACAGTAACAATAGAAAAGAAAATGCACAAATCTCTCCATTATTTCACGTATAGATTAGAAACCTGTCGACCGATTTCGAACCTTAACCTAAAATCCCTGAACGGAACGTTAAAATCCGAATCATCAAACGATCAAACTTTAGTCGCTTTCTACGCACAGACGCCAGCCAGACTGTCGCAAATAATCATCGACATCTGTACTACCGTTTCTTAGGAACAAGCGGTTGTATAGTTTCCAAGCTGTGAGCCGTGTTCCGTTTGCGCGAAGTTTCTCCTTCGTTTTTTCGACAACCTTAACCTCCTACTTCTGTCGTTCCTATAACATTACGGCCGTATGGTCCGTGAAATTTAACAGCCTGCATATTCATTAACCAGTTAAACGGTTTTTCGTGAAATTTCTACGGTTCTTTCCGAACAAAACGTTCCGAGTACCTAACCTATTTGTTTCTTTCTTCTTCCGGGTTTTTTGCTTCTCATAGATGTGCTACATAATTTCTTTTCTGTGGAAGGAAATTGCTTCCTCTAATTCGGACTTTCTTTTGGAAAGAAATTCTGTGGCGTCGTAGTACATAGTATGTTGAAAAATAGACGAACTTTTTAAATTTAGGGAAAACTAGCGTCATTTATTAAAACCGCCATCTTACATGTTATTTGAAAACAATCCGGCCCTACAAAACACGACAGCAGTTGTTGGAATCGAGCAACGAATTGTAAACTTATAGCGTTTGATGCGGAAGAACCTTTCGTCACCGTGTCACAAAATCATTGCGGTTTGGGGATTTTGGAATTTGGAAATATAAGAATTAGGAATTTTGGAATTTGGGATTAAAAAATTTGGGGATATGGGAATTTGGAAATTTAGAAATTCGGGAAAGTTTGAAATTGGGGCATTTTGGAATTGGGGAATTATGGGATTGGAGAGTTATGGAATTGGGAAATTATGGTATTGGAGAATTATGGAATTGGGGAATTTTAGAATTGGGAATTATGGGATTGGAGAGTTATGGAATTGGGAAATTATGGTATTGGAGAATTATGGAATTGGGGAATTTTGGCATTGGAGAAATTAGAATTGGGAGAATTGGGAATTGGGAAAAGTGGAAATTGGGGAATTAAGGAAATGAGGAAATATGGAATGGGGGAATTATGGGATTGGAGAGTTATGGAATTGGGGAATATTGAAATTGGGAAATTTTGGAATTGGAGAAATTAGAATTGGGAGAATTGGGAATTGGGGAAAGTGGAAATTGGGGAAATTGGGTATTAGGGAATTAAGGAAATGGGGAAATATGGAATTGGGGACTTATGGAATTGGGGAATTATGGAATTGGGAAATTTTGGAATTGGAGAAATTAGAATTGGGAGAATTGGGAATTGGGGAAAGTCGAAATTGGGGAAGTTGGGTATTGGGGAATTAAGGAAATTGGGAAATATGGAATTGGGGAATTATGAGATTGGAGAGTTATGGAATTGGGGAATTTTGGAATTGGGAAATTCTGGAATTGGAGAAATTAGAATTGACAGAATTGGAAATTGGGGAAATTGGGTATTGGGGAATTAAGGAAATGGGGAAATATGGAATTGGGGAATTATGGGATTGGAGAGTTATGGAATTGGGGAATTATGGAACTGGAGAGTTATGGAATTGAGAAATTATGAAATTGGAGAACTATGGAATTGGAGAGTTATGGAATAGGGAAATTATAGAGTTGGGAAATTATGGAATTGGGAAATTATGAAATTGGAGAATTATGGAATTTTAGAGTTATGGAATTGGGGTATTTTAGAATTGGAGAATTTTGGAATTGGGAATTTTGGAATTGGAGAAGCGCAACAAATTGCTAGCGTTGAATATTGCGAGATCTTACCAAAACCGCCAGACGAAACTGCACATTCCTCGAATCAATTGTAACTAGTGATGGGACGAAAGTTTTATTGTTCGGTTAATGTCTCTAAAATCTCCTTGCTGTAATATGGCGATACAAGCGATCACTTGACAGCCACTTGACTGCTCTAACAAATGTAACGCTGTCAGTAGGTTAAACAGTAATTAAACCCGAAGTCGTAACTCATCTCCAACCTTCAATTACCGTTTTATTATTTTAGTTACAGTAATGACTGTCAGTGCGTTCATCAGTAATTAGGTGAAACCATCAACTATTTCGACGTGCCTACTTTGAATAGGAACACAAAGTCATTAATCAGACTGACAATTACGCTTCAGATCACTCGTAATGGAATGTTCTCATTAATCATTAACAATTAATCTGCCTATATTATCTCATTGTCTTCCCCAGTTTTTAAAACGTGTGCACTTAATTGGGTTAACCCGATACGAAGCTTGATCGATCATGGTCTACTTTTGATATTTATACTCCTTTTAAATCATTGACAATACTTCTTTTTGTGCAAAGTGAGATCGTCTAGCCTGTAGACATACCAGCCATTAATAAACCTAATTGCTATCGTGATTTGTCACGATAATTGCCCGAAGATCAGATAGCGTCGTGAGTTTCAAGAGCACGTGGCTGTCATGGTACAGGTAAATAGAAACTTAACGGTATCGGGAACAGTATTGCTTTAAAACCTTGTGCTGGGTACCGGTGGCAAACCATGAGCTGGCGCGGGAAACCAAAGTAGATGCTGTATTTCCACTGTGAGCGGTTTCGGCAAATGAGAGATATTTGGGGGTGTAGGAATTTGGGGACGTGGGAATTTAGGGGCGTGGGAATTTGGGGGCGTAGGGATTTGGGGACATAAGAATTTAGGGGCGTGGGAATTTGGGGGCGTAGGGATTTGGGGGTGTAGAGAATTGGGGAGGGATTTGGGAGCGTAGGGATTTGGGAGCGTAGGGATTTGGGAGCGTAGGGATTTGGGAGCGTAGGGATTTGGGAGCGTAGGGATTTGGGAGCGTAGGGATTTGGGAGCGTAGGGATTTGGGAGCGTAGGGATTTGGGAGCGTAGGGATTTGGGAGCGTAGGGATTTGGGAGCGTAGGGATTTGGGAGCGTAGGGATTTGGGAGCGTAGGGATTTGGGAGCGTAGGGATTTGGGAGCGTAGGGATTTGGGAGCGTAGGAATTTGGGAGCGTAGGGATTTGGGAGCGTAGAAATTTGGGAGCGTAGGGATTTGGGTGCGTAGGGATTTGGGCGCGTGGGGATTTGGGCGCGTGGGGATTTGGGCGCGTAGGAATTTGGGGACGTAGGGATTCGGGGACGTAGGGATTTAGGCGCGTGGGGATTTGGGCGCGTAGGGATTTGGGAGCGTAGGGATTTGGGCGCGTTGGAATTTGGGGGCGTAGGGATTTGGGAGCGTAGGGATTTGGGAGCGTAGGGATTTGGGAGCGTAGGGATTTGGGAG
This sequence comes from Megachile rotundata, assembly GCF_000220905.1. NCBI lineage: Eukaryota > Metazoa > Arthropoda > Insecta > Hymenoptera > Megachilidae > Megachile > Megachile rotundata. Next base: position 3,220,745 of record NW_003797096.1, on the reverse strand, counting down.
CGTAGGGATTTGGGAGCGTAGGGATTTGGGAGCGTAGGGATTTGGGAGCGTAGGGATTTGAGCGCGTAAGAATTTAGGGGCGTAGAGATTTGGGAGCGTAGGGATTTGGGTGCGTAGGGATTTGGGCGCGTGGGAATTTGGGGACCCAGGAATTTGGAAATGTAGAAATTTGGAGGCATGGGGATTTGGGTGCGTAGGAATTTGGAGACGTACAGATTTGGGGACGTAGGAACTCGAGGACGTAGGAATTCATACGCGCAGGGATTCGGTAACGTAAGTATTTCAAATAATTGGAATCATTACTCCTCTAAATCTCCTGGAAATCTCCTACAAACCAATTTCCAACTTTACTACTGTGTATACTGTAGACAACCCAGTTCCTAGCGCGAGAGACTCACCCATATTCAAAAGACCTCCCCCCACCCTACCCCACCTTGAAGTCCCAATATTCTAACCTCAAACGTAACTACTCGCGTTTACCAACTGTCCTCATTCTTTCACTCAATTATGCGTTAATAATAATTAGGTATAATACTAATACTAATTATGCGTGAAAATGCTTGTGAGGCATTTTTCTAGTCCAGTAAACCTAACCTTCACGCGCCCCAAGTAATGGTTTGCCATCGGTAGTTGCTTTGCATAGCGACACCGGCTCCATTCTTCTCACTTTCATCTCGAGGTTTCCGGTTTGAAGAAACGGTATTAGCTTCACAATGTCCCCGATTAACCGTGGAACCTCCTCTTCTTCTACGAATACCATCCAAGAAAGCATACCGTACGATTTCAAGAAAGTTGCTGGCCTATCGTTTATCAACGATTCCTACTCGATACTCTTGTTTCTACCTGTCCCCACGGATGCCCGGTTTTTAAAAATCTTCTTTCTCATCCTACTTACGGGGAAGTATCTTTCCCGAAGTCGAAGCTTTCTGAGTTTGTAGAATAGTTCAATTGCTAGTTGGGATTAACCTTGTTATCTGATAAATATTTATGGATCAGTTCGTTTACGTTTGAATATTAATTTAATAGATAGTAGCAATGAACGACTAAAAATAAACGGAAATGAAGTGAATTATTTATGAATGAGTATTTATAGTCGAGTGGGTTAGACGGTCGGAGTTTGCCTCGGGGAAACTTGCGTGGGGGAAAATGGACGTCATCAATGAATAGTAAGCTGAAAGAAACTTGTCTATAGTTCAGGAAGAATTCGATGTCTTCGGAATTTTAGGATGAGGAAATTTCTTTTAAGAATTCTAGGATGTAGACATTTCAGGAGTTTTAGGATGTGGACATTTTTTCAGGTATATGAAAATTTGGGAGTTGTAGGAATATTCAGAATGTTTGCATATTCAGAAACTTGAATATGTATGGTTTAGATAATTAGGACTTTCGGGAATTTGCTAATTAGGCAAATTTCGAGGCTACAGCTTATTGACTTTTTAAGATTGTCAGTAATGTCAAGGACACTTCGTATGTGACTTTCACAGACTCTCGTACAATATGATAAATATACCCATCGATATCATTTAACTTGTCTGAAATATTTGTTCGTGTCTCTCTTATAAAATTAATTAATTTCCCATGTAAATATATGTATCGTACAAGTGACATGTTATAAAGTTACAGAGACTCAAAGTTACTCTAGCTACAAATACACATGTACATGTGTGCAAGTGTTATACATGTACATGTATGCAAGTGTTAGACATGTACATGTATGCAAATGTTATACATATACATGTGTGAAAGTGTTGTACATATACATGTGTGAAAGTGTCATGCACATACATGTATGCAAGTGTTACACATATACATGTGTGCAAGTGTTGTACATATATGTACATGTGTAAAAGTGTACATGTGTGAACATACACGTGTGCATGTGTGAAAGTGTACATGTGTGAACATGCATGTGTGCAAATATTACACATGTACACATATGCAAATGTTATACATCTACATGTTATGTTCCTTCAACCTGCTACTGTATGCACATTCCCGAATAGATTAAAACAAGAACTCCACATTCCACAACGCCGTCCTCTTTTATTTTCCATTAATCGTATTATTCTTCAAGCATCTTATAATCCTGTTACACGAGAATTTCTCTCAGCCTTGAAGCTCATTTAAGGCTGGACGATCATTGTGGAATTTCTGCTTCATCCTCGTATCTTTCTTTCGTAATATCAGAAGGTAATATCAGAAAAACTTGGTAAAGCTTCAACGATTAACTAACACATCGTTATGACAACATAAAAGTGGGCTGATTACAATCGAATAAAAAGAAACAGACATAACTACAACATCTTCATTTGTAGATACACATATCTCTACTACATGCAACTTAATTTAAATAACATTAAAGTGGGCTGATTACAATCGGTAGTCGAAGAAAAGGAAACTGAACAAAACTTCTACAGCTTCATTTGTACATACATCTCTACATGTAAAATAACATCAACACAGTAAATATTATTTACACACATCATACTTGTATTAACTCTGAAAGCTGATGAATGTGCAAACACAGATATTTGTTGTCATACTAATGTGTCATATGTACATATGTACTCTACAAGAAAGTAGCAAGTCAACAATTTGAACTTTGTACAGCACACTGTTGATCCTCGAACGAAGTTTCGGCGTCCATATTTTGTTTGACGCGAGGCACGCGTGCCAATCTGACCAGCTGGACCGAAAATGGTCCAGCGACCTTGTGCCGAATATTTCAGACGAGTTTCGTTCTGCTGGTTATGCAACGCGACACGTTTTACGCGCTCTGACATTCTCTACAGAGGTATACGATGCCAGGTAGATGACCATGCAGCTTGAAAAAGAATAGAGTCGTAGCTGCGTAGCGGTTCCGTGTGAAGACTTGGGAGTTCAGAGACTAGGGAATCTAATAACGTTTGGAAGTTTGGAAATTGGGGTATTTGGGGATTTGGTAATCCAACGCGTAGTAATGCAACGCGTGGGAATTCGATGCGTTGTAATGCAACGTGTGGTAATTCTGCGCGTAGTAATCCAGCGTGGGGATATACAACGCGTAGTGATCCAGCGCGGGGATATCTAATGCGTAGTAATCCAACGCGTGGATATTCAACGCGTAGTAATGCAACGCGTGGTAATTCTAAGCGTAGGAATCTAACGCGTGGTAATCTAACGCGTAGTTAACCAACGCGTAGTAATCCAGCGTGTGGATATCCAACGCGTGGTGATCCAACGCATAGATATTTAACGCGTAGTAGTTCCACGCGTAGTAATGCAACGCGTGGTAATTCTAAGCGTAGGAATCTAACGCGTGGAAATCTAACGCGTAGTTAACCAACGCGTAGTAATCCAGCGTGTGGATATCCAACGCGTGGTGATCCAACGCGTGGATATTT
>NW_003797096.1:3133386-3217237 GCF_000220905.1 Megachile rotundata | reverse complement strand
GTAGTTAACCAACGCGTAGTAATCCAGCGTGTGGATATCCAACGCGTGGTGATCCAACGCGTAGATATTTAACGCGTGGTAGTCCAACGCGTAGTAATGCAACGCGTGGTAATTCTAAGCGTACGAATCTAACGCGTGGTAATCTAACGCGGAGTTAACTAACGCGTAGTAATCCAGCGCGTAGCAATCAAAGCGCTCTGACTCTGTTCCTCTTCCTACAATTTATTTCCACCTTTAACCGTTTTAAAGATATCGTCCCAGTTACCAGAATCCTATATTTTCTATTCGAATCATTGAAAATCTGAGACATACGAGTTTTCTATGTTGGCGGTAAGGAAAAGCGAGAAGATTGAAAGTTTCATCACCTGGGTCAAATTCCTCCATCCGTGTAGCGCATTGTTTATAGGTTAATTTCACTCTGAACACCTGGTGAAAGAGAGGTGATAAGGAAGCGGTATCACTGCAATCCTGATAACGTTCGTTGTTTCAGATAAATGATAACTTGTTTCTATAAATTTCACGGTAAGGAGGTCACATGCGTTCTTTTTCTATTTCGTGTTCTTTAACGATGCTGTTAATATTATCTGAGAAGATGAGTCGTAAACTTTGTTGTTCAGTGCACGTGTCTGCTTGCGGAATAGTAACGAAATCATAAAATGGTAGATGGGAGAAATGGAAGACATGTTAGATATGTTAGAAATGATGCGAATGTAGAAATATTTGAAATGTTAAAAATGGTGGAAAGAGTAGAGACTATAAAAATGAGAAATATACCGAAAACTATTTAAATGATCGTGATAATAAAATTGTCAAAATATTTTAACAAAATGTTATGCGAAATCATAAGTCGTTATGTGAGATCATAAGGTGCAGTGTCAAATTTGTAACTTTGCTTACTAGACATAAGTGATTAAATTTTATATATTAATTACTAGATACTAATAATATATACTTGAATAAATGACCACTGAGAATGATCACATTCCTTTAACAATTTTTCCAAAACTTTCATCTGTCACTATGAAAACAAACTTTGAAACTTCCCAATATATTGAGCTCTTACTTTGATCTTCTTACTCGAATGTTCATCCTGCTTAGATTATTTATACCATGTTTATGCATGCGACAAGATGAAATACACGAAGTAGCCAACATCTCGACAAAGGAAAATCATTGACATGCGCACGTGACTCCGAGCGATTCGAAACGATTACTAGCCCAGAGGTACGGCGACCCACTTCTGCTTCCGCGGGATGTGCGTTTTGTTTCTTCACTCTTCGTTCGAGTGCAATTTTCGATGACGATGAAATCGATCGTGGATCACGTGAAAGCGAACCACTTCCATGATACAGCTTCATCTTCGATCGATTTTATACTGTCTATCTATTTTATACTATCATAGAATGGTTTGTACGTTTAATAATTTAGTTCGAAAATATTTGGTAGTCCAACGCGTAGCAATGCAACGAGTGGTAATTCTAAGCGTAGGAATCTAACGCGTGGTAATCTAACGCGTAGTTAACCAATGCGTAGTAATCCAGCGTGTGGATATTCAACGCGTAGTGATCCAGCGCGTGGATATTCAACGCGTAGTAGTCCAACGCGTAGTAATGCAATGCGTGGTAATTCCAAGCGTAGGAATCTAACGCGTGGTAATCGAACGCGTAGTTAACAACGCGTAGTAATCCAGCGTGAGGATATCCAACGCGTAGTGATCCAGCGCGTGGATATTCAACGCGTAGTAGTCCAACGCGTAGTAATGCAATGCGTGGTAATTCCAAGCGTAGGAATCTAACGCGTGGTAATCTAACGCGTAGTTAACCAATGCGTAGTAATCCAGCGTGTGGATATCCAACGCGTAGTGATCCAACGCGTGGATATTCAACGCGTAGTAGTTCAACGCGTAGTAATGCAACGCGTAGTAATTCTAAGCGTAGGAATCTAACGCGTAGTTAACCAACGCGTAGTAATCTAGCGTGTGGATATCCAACGCGTAGTGATCCAACGCGTGGATATTCAACGCGTAGTAGTTCAACGCGTAGTAATGCAACGCGTAGTAATTCTAAGCGTAGGAATCTAACGCGTAGTTAACCAACGCGTAGTAATCTAGCGTGTGGATATCCAACGCGTAGTGATCCAACGCGTGGATATTCAACGCGTAGTAGTTCAACGCGTAGTAATGCAACGCGTAGTAATTCTAAGCGTAGGAATCTAACGCGTAGTTAACCAACGCGTAGTAATCTAGCGTGTGGATATCCAACGCGTAGTGATCCAACACATGAATATTCAACGCAGGGTGTTTTGCGCGAGCGTCTGATCAGTTAGGGTAGTATTCTACTTGCGAAAGCGAAAAGGAGAGTCATTGCTGATAAATTCTCTTACCAACTAGCGCATAACGTGTTCTCTCTGTCAGAAATTACGACTTTTCCTACATTCCTTATTTTCGCACATTGTGTTTCTGAAAAAGAGGCCATAAATCTGTGTCTGTTTCCGATCGAATGAAATTGGGCTGTGTTATAATAATTCCGCTGCACGTTGTAAATCACTGTGCAAATGATTTTTGAAAGTGTTCCCAAACACCTTAAATTGAAGTTAATTAATTAAGGCGTGTATTTGCATAAACCGGTTTATTTCGTTTCCATCAAACGCGGTTTTTTTATATGTTTGTTAATGCGTTTAACACTTGTTTGCTTTTTGTAGGTCAATTGAGATGAAACTTTTTTGTCATGTGTATAACACTTCTGATATATTTACATTATATTAGAGATGACTGTTTAAAAATTATGTCTGGGTATCTTTGATGTGTGTAATTATGAAGCTATGCTAGAATGAAGAATGTCTTCTAATGAAAAATGTCATATAACAAAAAATGTTTTATAACGAAAAATGTCTTATAATGAAATATTTTTTATAATGAAAAATGTCTTATAATGAAGAACGTCTTGTAATGAACAATGTCTTATAATGAAGAACGTCTTGTAACGAAAAATGTCTTATAATGAAAAATATTTTATAAATAAGGAAAAATGTCTTATAACGAAAAATGTCATATAACGAAAACTGTCTTATAACGAAAAATGTCAAATAACGAAAACTGTCTTCAAAAGAAAAATGCCGTTCTGAGTGAGTTAACAAATTTTGTCAAAAAGAGCAGCGTTGCTTCTGAATTTTGTATTCAAAATTGAGCTTCCATTGTCAGTGCCGATACACAAATAACACTTATCCCTAATTTCGAAAATTAAAAAGATACATGAAAAAGCCATTCGGAGCGCGTTTAAACACGCGATAAATATGCAAGGATAACGAGATAGTAGTAAAATATGCAAAGCAGGAAAGATAAAAAATATGAAAAATGATTACCTAGGTCCCTATTCTTGAACAATTTTCTTTAGAAATATGCGCATGCATAAATATACATAATTTAACGGTGATCAAGCGAATGTTACAAATGACACGCTGCCGAGTATAAAAGCTTGATACGATTTGATAAGATAAAATTACCTACTGTCTAACAGCACTTATGACACTGAAGTTTAAAATTGATCGTATAAAATTCTATAATTTAATCAATATTCTTAATCAGCTCCAGATGAGGTATAATCATTCGAAAATTGCACGTTCGTTTATTAACGAACGATCCATTAATAATTTCAAGCAGAGTTCATGTGAAAGTAATGAAGTATTAATTAAAACCTAAGCCTCAAATTAATATACCATAAGTGCTGTTTTCTGTTACTTTTAAGTTAAATTTTAATTTATTTGTAACGTGACATTGCAGCATCATAACATCTTAATGATTCGTTAATAGATTTTTGATGCGATTAATTGAAAAATGATTAAGATGAACTTCTGGTCATCAATGCTTCACACAAGAAAATTAATATTAAAATCTACTTTAAAATCGAAGATAAAGACACTTATATAACATTTTTTATGTGGATGGAAATATTTTAATAAGCACTTCTCGTGTATTAAAATAAGTGCACTGCAAATATGTGATTATATGCAAATATAAAATTAAAATTATAAAATTGCTAATTTTCCTAAAAGCATCATTAGCTTTACAAGACATAAATAACACCTCGTAAGGTGTGCATTGTGTAAATTTGATCGAATATTTGGTAAGATATATGTTTTCTAAATATCAAATAAGTGTCCTTAATAAGTCGGTCTCTACTTTCGAAGTTAGCACGTCAACGGCATAGCACGTTGCGTTCTACTTGTTTAATGCACCAGTATTAAGTGTACCATATCAATGATGATTCACAGGTTTTTGGATTAAATCGATAGCTGCAAGTTTTTACCGACGGTTTTTTGCCTGTTGGAGTTCTTAAACACTCGATCTATGAAGGTTTGATGATCTTTCGGATTTGTGGACTTTGAAATTTTTAGAGTTAGGCACTTTGGAAGTTTCGAACTTTTAAGAAAGCCTCAAGTCTCTTTTGAACTTTTAAGAATTTGGGATTTTTGTCATTTGGGACAGAGAGTGAAATTTTTACAGTTTGGGACATCGAGAGGCTCTGACAGTTTATGATGAAGTGATAATGGATCGAATGAAAATGCACCCGGTACTTCTTTGAAATCGATTAAATAGCGATTTAGTTTCTATCTTCGTGCATAATGACAGTCGTTGTTGAAGCGTATCGATAAATGAAAAACGACGAAAGTGTTGGGCGAGACCTACGTTGCCTTATGGATGAATATTGCAAATTCATTTGAACCACTCTCACTTTTCTATGTTTGCTTCGATGATATTGAGAATGATCGTATTAAGTCGGTTTTAATAGACTGTGATGCAAATTGTGAATGGAATCACATTTCCACTTATGATACATTATGCATAAACACACGTGTATTAGTTTTAAAGATATAAATTGTAAGGATTTTGAGGATGCAAGTAATTGTAAGTAACTGTAAATAATTGTAAGTAATTGTAAGTAATTGTAAGAAAAATTTCTTATCAAGATCTTCGATACCAAAGTGCATAAAATTTTGATAAAAACTTTGCCAACAAAGTGCACAAAATATAAATTCAATTCGAAGTACCTCAGCAATTTCATAACAAATGTGACATAAGCAGTTCAGCTCCATTTACGTACCAATGCACAATAACAATACACATTTTCTGCATATCATCCAGATAAATTTCCCTCCAGAAACCTTGGATAGGAAACATGAAGGTACAAGAGAAATAGTCACACGAAGAAACTGCAAATTACACCGAAATAAAAGCATCAATAAATATAACCGCAAAAACAGCATCTTTCGTTCAACATAACATTATAAACGAGGATATCAATGAAAACATGTGGCTCATAATGACCGTTTATGTCCATGCGATACGAGGACCACCGCCGGTACTCTTCCTCTCAATAATTAGACTTTCAGTACGTCTATTTTCACCTCGCTTTAATAATAAGTTACTGCCGCTTTCGAGTCTTCAAATCGGTTAGTACATCGGTATGTGTCATCGGTACCCGGTTTCCTAACTGCGACTCTTCTTTTAACAGCTGGTATTTACTGCGTTAGAGAATATGTGTCATTCCTGCAGATTTCGTGTTGCTCTAGATACCGTTATTTTAAATTTGCTAGCTTTTAAATTAGCTAGCTTTTAAATTAGCTATGTGTATTTTTAAGCGGTTGGCTGACAAGGTTTTTTGTGGATGTTGGAAGTTTTGGGGTATTTGGAAATTTGGAGATTTGAGGAATGTGGAGATATTAGAGTTTTAGAGATGTAAGGGATGTAGTGATATAGGGATGCAGGAATGTAGGGATACTCTGCTCTGTATCTACTCTGAAGTGGTTGGCTAACAAGGTGTTTTGTGGATGTTGGGATTCTGGAAGTTTTGGGGTATTCGGAAATTTGGAGATTTGAGGAATGTGGAGATATTAGAGTTTTAGAGATCTAAGGGATGTAGTGATATAGGGATGCAGGGATGTAGGGATATTCTGCTCTGTATCTACTCTGAAGTGGTTGGCTAACAAGGTGTTTTGTGGATGTTGGGATTCTGGAAGTTTTGGAATATTCGGAAATTTGGAGATTTGAGGAATGTGGAGATATTAGAGTTTTGAAGATCTAAGGGATGTAGTGATACAGGGATGCAGGGATGTAGGGGTACTCTGCTCTGTATATATTTACTCTGAAGTGGTTGGCTAACAAGGTGTTTTGTAGATGTTGGATTCTAGAAATTTAGGGACCTGCAGAAATTTAGAGATCTGAGGGATGTGGAGATATTAGAGTTTTGAAGATCTAAGGGATGTAGTCATATAGGAATGCAAGGATATAGGGATACTCTGCTCTGCATATTTCTACTCTGAAATATTTGGTTATCAAGGCATGTTGTGGATGTTGAATTCTAGAAATTTAGGGACCTGCAGCAATTTAGAGATCCGAGGGATGTAGTGATACAAGAGTTTTAGAGATCTAAGGGATGTAATGATACAGGAGTTTTAGAAATCCAGGAGATTTTGATTTTAAGGATCTGAAGGATCGAGGGACTCAGAGTTTGGATCATTGTTTCTAAGCACTTAGAGAAAGTCACAAGCGTTCCAAGAGAAGGTCCTAACCATTTAGAGTTTCAGAGATCTGAAGATTCTATAAATCCAAAGTTCTGAATAAAATTCTATAAATCCAAAATTCTGAGTATGAACTCCTAAGAATGTAGGAGGTCATAAGATCTAAGGGATCTTGAAGTTTAAGGATCCAGTAGCTCAAAGGATTCGGAGCTTGAATCAGAGTTTCAGGAATCTGAAGGCTCTTAGCATTTAGCATTTTATGAATCTGAAGGTTTTATGAATTTTATTGACTCTTAACGATGTAAGGATTTCTGAGATGTACAAGTGTTAGGTATCTAGAGGTTCTAGCTGCTTAGAGATTGTGGGAGTTTGCAACTTTAGAGATGTAGGATTCAAAGCTTCAGACGGGTGCACTAAATATGTGTTCTACATAGGTGTTCTGGTGATCCAAGCTTATTAGAAATGTATAGGTTTTAAGAATATATCAATTAAGAGATTCTAGAGGTCCAGTGTCTACCTGTGTCTACCTGTTCAGTCAGGACCTGAGTGTCTGAACAATGAAACTCTAAGGATTCTGGGGCCTACATAAAATCTACATATTCCAGGTTGTAGAAATATATAGACGTACGAATAACAAACATAAACTTCTCACTACATATCAATGCATCTGACCACATTCGTACAAAGCATTCGAACTCCAGAACAAAGAAAATTGAAACACTTCTCCGAAAAGAGTTACACATCCACTCATAAAAGGCGTATCAAAATCCGATTTACCTTGTTGCAAGTAAAAAGTCGCGTTCCAAAGTAAAAGTTCGATCACTGCACCGTTTCCGCCGACCTCGATAATCCAGGAGCAGATATCCCACGAAAAACTTTTTCCACCAACCGGAGATCTGATTCGAAGTCCTCACTCCGAACAGAGTTCACTGACTGCGGCTATTTATCAAGTTGACGATCACAAAGTGTTCCCCACATAAAATAGTCACACTCGAGACGAACACAAGATCACAATTACGATGGGACGCGTTCGCGAGGACACACGCTCGTTTTCGGCAATGCGTGCGTGTGTGTGTTTGTTCGCGAGCGTGTGCACGCGTGTACGCGAATACACATGTACAAAGTGTGGGTCGAACGATCGATGCTGCGTGAATAGTCCGCGGCGGAGCGGACTGACGGCTTAAGTATTGGTTAAGCAAGTGGGGTTCGGGTAAGAGCGGCGAGTAGGGTGGGAGCGTGTGGGCCTTAGGTGATCGCCTAAAATCCTGTGCCACGGGGAGTCAAGGTCTGTATCCCTTCCTTGCCGAGTAGGTCGCGAGAGAGGGGGTCACCTGTGTACACCCTCCGGCCAAGGTCGTTCGGCTGCTACGAACGCGTTCCTGTACGCACCTGTGCCCGAATGGTGCCTCTCCACCGATCTTTGACCTTCTTTCGTAACCTATTTTGTACTTATAGTAACCCCATTGTGGCAGATGATTGAGGAGAGGCATTTTTTTGGGATATATTAATGGTGGAATTTTGGGGATTTGGGGATTTGGGGATTAGGAAATATGGGGATTTGGGAATTTGGGAACTTGGGACTTGGGAATTTGGGAATTTGGGAATTGGGGAATTATGGAATCTGGAAATTATGAAAGTGGGGAATTAGGGAATTGGTGAATTAGGGAATTGGGGAATTGGGGAATTAGGGAATTGGGGAATTATGGAATTTGGAAATTAGGAAATTGGGGAATTAGGGTATTGGGGAATTATGGACTTGGGAAATTATGGAATTGGGAGATTATGGAATTAGGAAATTATGGAATTGGGAAATTATGGAATTGGGGAATTAGGGAATTGGGGAGTTATGGAATTAGGAAATTGTGGAATTAGGAAATTATGGAATTGGAAAATTGAGAAATTGGGGAGTTGGGAAATTATGGAATTGGAAAATTGAGAAATTGGGGAGTTGGGAAATTGGGAAATTGGGAAAATGGGAATTGGGGAACTATGGAACCGGGGAATTAGGGAGTTAGGAAATTAACAAATTAGGGAATCAGAGAATTAAAATTGTGCAAACGTAACTAAGTAACCTGTCAATTTACCAGCACATGAATTGCTCACAAGTGATATCATTCTACAGGTCTATGAATGATTTAAATCTCTTTTTTTTATTAATTACGCTACTTTAACACCGACACACTAGTTTTTCTGTATCTCCTCTCAACCATGGAATGCATTCATTCATTTATTGTACGCAAAAATAAAAACTTGAAATGTCACGCCAGGATTGTACAAAGAAATGTCTTATCGAATATTAATATACTTCATGCAATACATTGAAAGCAGTAAAAGATCACGGTATGCTGTCTCGAATAGTTCAGTTTACGACCTCGCGCTGTCATGGTGGCGATCAGCGTTGTATTTGCGCAGGAAGCTGAAAGAAATCCTTTTCATTCGGTTTGTTTGATATTATCACACGTGTTATTCACTTTGGAACTTGTCGAACACGTCAATTTTTATTATTTCCTGTTTACGTCAACTTGACCAATCAAATTTTACGTTAAATTTGACCAATCGAATTTTAATATTATATTACGTCAGTTTGTCTGATGTATCTTTGTTTATTCATCTTAATTAGTTTTATTGGTTATCTCATTTTTTTGAATCTACAAAATTGTGACTATGCAAAATCGAGTTTCGAAGTCGAAAATTCTTGCATCGATGTTACGTGTTGATGAAGTAATGTGACGAAGCTAATAGAGTTGCAGAGTTAAACTTGGACTATTTGTGTACCTCTTGTACGTCACGAGTCTTGGGAAATTATAGAACTGGGGAATTATGGAATTGGAGAGTTATGGAATTGGAGAAATTAGAATTGGTAGAATTGGGAATTGGGGAATTAGGGTATTGGGGAATTATGGAATTGGGTAATTATGGAATTGGCGAATTATGGAATTGGGAAATTATGGAATTGGGGAATTAGGGAATTGGGGAGTTATGGAATTTGGAAATTGTGGAATTGGGAAATTATGGAATTGAGGAGTTATGGAATTAGGAAATTGTGGAATCTGGGAATTATGGAATCGGGGAATTATGGAATTTGGAAATTAGGAAATTGGGGAATTAAGATATTGGGGTATTATGGAATTGGGGAATAGTGGTTCGTGACTTATACTTCAGCTGTGATTAATTTTAATCGAATTTTGAATACGTTCAATTTGAGTTTCAAGTCCGATTATAATTTACACAGTCAACAATTGACACAGCATTTAATATCAAGTTGACATAACATTTCTTTGTCTGTTTTGATATTGTAAAGATTAGTCAGTTGTGACGCATCTGACAAATAAATCATAGCGCAAGGGGTTATACGAGTGTTGTCCACGTCAGCTGTATAATCACTCGTATAATTATTTTACGTTTGAATAATCATTTCTTATAAGAAAAATATAGCAATTAGAGAAAGAAACGAGAGTTGACAGTGAGTGGAACGATGAGTTCGCAGAAGAAGATAAAAAGAGGCGATCAATGATCACCTTGAACTTGTTTGGGACAGTGTCATAACTATCCACGTTTCGATCTTTGATCTCCAGAAATATACATATGTATATTTATATATGTATGTATTCTAAGAAACATCACAAGCACTTAACATGAATCTCGTTTTCATTCTATGGAAATGAGGGAAAATTGGATGTCAGTAAAAAATTGCTATGTTAATATTAATTCTATTAATTTGCGTTGCGACATCTCGAATGCAACGTGATCTTCCTAGTAATTGAATAAGAAAAAAATTGATCACTAATTGCAAAATGGCTGTACTGGATATTATTCTGAATAATTAGTAAAATGTATCATACATGTCTCTCTCTCGTTTAAGTCACAAATTAGATTTTCAAATATCAATAATACTTGGGAAATTGGGAAATTGAGAAATTGGGAAATTGGGAAATTGGAGAATTATGGAATTGGGAATTTATGGAACTGGGGAATTATGGAATTGGGAAATTATGGAAACGGAAAAATGTGGAATTTGGAAATTAGGAAATTGGGGAATTAAGGTATTGGGGAATTATGGAATTGGGAAATTATGGAATTGGGAAATTATGGTATTGGGGAATTATGGAATTGGGAAATTATGGAATTGGGAAATTATGGTATTGGGGAATTATGGAATTGGGAAATTATGGAATTGGGAAATTATGGTATTGGGGAATTATGGAATTGGGAAATTATGGAATTGGGAAATTATGGTATTGGGGAATTATGGAATTGGGAAATTATGGAATTGGGAAATTATGGTATTGGGGAATTATGGAATTGGGAAATTATGGAATTGGGAAATTATGGTATTGGGGAATTATGGAATTGGGAAATTATGGAATTGGGAAATTATGGTATTGGGAAATTATGGAATTGGAAAATTATGGAATTGGGAAATTATGGTATTGGGGAATTATGGAATTGGGAAATTATGGAATTGGGGAGTTATGGAATTAGGAAATTGTGGAATTGGGAAATTATGGAATTGGGAAATTATGGAATTGGGGAGTTATCGAAGAATCCCACATTCTTTCCAGTTATTGTTTAATTAGGATATCTATATCTGTGTCTACATGAATAAAGCAGTAATCAGTAACTATTTATCTACAATATTGTTATTTATCTGAGCTATCAATCGCTGGGAAAATAACTTTTCTCAAAATCAATATTTCCGATGATGCTCAGATATTCCATCATTAACACCTTGATTCTACATCGAATTGAGCCATGCAGCTTTCTCTCGTATTCAGTGCAGTAGATTAAGGTCGCTTCTTCTACATAGTAGATCAAGATATGAAGAAGAAGAGTCACGTGTAATTCTTTAATATTTTATTTTACGTCACACTTCGAACAGGGGTGTACCCTGTGTATAGGATCATACATAATATTATAGAATTTATATGCGCAACTTACTTTGCATTTCGGTTTCCATTATAACTTAAGTGAGTTTTCCAGTAACAATTTTTTACATTTTCAAAATTTCAGATAAGTCCTTACGTGACTGCTTTATGCCGTAGTTAAGTTTATCTACCTTTCGTGTATTATTTTCGACGTTAAATAATATTTGATAAGTCCAAGTAATGTACAAACTATGTACCTTGATGTACTGATTACAAGTTTTAAGGAAATGTGTTATTTTGTCGGTGCCTGTATCGAAAAAGAGAATTGCAACCATCACGCAACTCCTTTTTCGAAAAGAAAGATAACAGTTACTTAAAATTATCTGAATAACAAATGATTTGAGAGGTAATTGAGTGAAACATTAGTGAAATATTAGGGCTTTGAGAGTTTAGAATTTTTATGATTTAGAACGTTACGAGCTTGGGGCTTTGAGAGTTTAAAATTTTGCTAATTTGGGACTTTGAGAGTTTAAATCTTTGGTAATTTGGGACTTTGAGGGTTTGGGGCTCTGAGAGTTGTGGACTTTGAGAGTTTGGAGCTGTAAGAGTTGTGGACGTTGAGAGTTTGGGGCTCTGAGAATTTAAATCGTTGGTAATTTGGGACTTTGAGTTTGGGGCTCTGAGAGTTGTGGACTTTGAGAGTTTGGAGCTGTGAGAGTTGTGGACTTTGAGAGTTTGGAGCTCTGAGAGTTGTGGACTTTGAGAGTTTGGAGCTGTGAGAGTTGTGAACTTTGAGAGTTTGGATCCTGAGAGTTTAAATCCTTGGTAATTTGGGACTTTGAGAGTTTGGGGCTCTGAGAGTTGTGAACTTTGAGAGTTTGGGGCTCTGAGAGTTTAAATCTTTGGAAGCTTCCTACTTTGAGAGATAGGTGCTTCGACAGTTTAGAATTTCCCTAAGTAGGGACTTTAGAAGTTTGCGACTTTGAGAGCTCAAGTCTTTAGAAGCTTGGTACCTTGACAATTTATGACTTTGAGAGTTTGGAATTTTGGTCAGTTCAGACGTTAAAATTTTGTGACTCTGTAAATTTATCACTTGAGTTCGTGTGAATTTAGGAATATAGAACATTGCTAGATATTGAGAAAGTGTGACTGTAGAAGTTTGGTACTGTAGGCCACTGAGAGTTTTTTTCCTAAGTTTGGAAGAGTTCCTCGTTTCTCTATATTCTAAAATAGTATTTCAATCGATAACATAAATCTATTTTCCCTCTCTTCTCAAATTTTCCTCAAATCCTTCCAAAACACCATTTCATTCTAACATAGTTCTCCTAACATACCTCTAACATAGTTCCCACAATTATCGACTCCATACTGTCGTCCCCAAGCCATCATCCATCCTTCCATCACTCCCCGATAAGAAAACCCCAACTTTCACTATTCCCGAAATCGCGTTAACGTTAATTACCGGGGCGAAATTCGATCCACATACACGGTACGTGACCAAATATGCATAATCCGTGGAAGCGCGTTTTGCAATCGAAATATCGATGACAAGAAAAGTGGACTGTGAACCTGTACCTTTCTTTTTCTTTTTTCGAGTTGAAACACAATTAGCCGTGGCGGACGTTTAAGCTTAATAAAACCGAGATTCCGAGAAACTTGTCGTTTACAGGTGGATTAGGGAATTGTTATGTAATATTTAGTTAACTGTGTCACGGACGCATTAACTGCGAGAGATGAATTTCGTCGGGGAACACGCGGTGAACTTCGTTCAGCGAGGACCGGTAACTTCGGACAGAAACCAGTTTGACGTTTTTTTCGAGGTCGAGAACATCGATGTCATCGATAATGATATCGCGGAACGTGGATCCGTTATTTTGTTTAAGAAGATTAACTTTCTTAATACACGATTTCATTCGTATTTGTTGTTGATTAGGTTAGGTGAGGTTAAGTTCGACCGGTGAGGTTAGTTGCGACCGGTGAGGTTAGGTTCGATTGGTGAGGTCAGGTTCAAGGGAATATTTACGCTATGATTATATATTTTAACTTTGTAGGATGTTTTTAAGAATTATTTTAAGAAGTACGTAAGTAATATAATGATTGTGGTAAATTCCTACGCCTTCAAATTTCCACGCCCCCAAATTCTTACGCTATCGAATTTCCACGCCCCCAAATTCTTACGCTCTCGAATTTCCACGCCCCTAAATTCCTACGCTCCCAAATTTCAACGCCCTCAAATTCCTACGCTCCCAAATTTCCACGCCCCCAAATTCCTACGCTCTGAAATTTCCACGCCCCTAAATTCCTACGCTCCCAAATTTCCACGCCCCCAAATTCTTACGCTCTGAAATTTCCACGCCCCTAAATTCCTACACTCCCAAATTTCCACGCCCCCAAATTTCCACGCCTCTAAATTCTTACGCTCCCAAATTTCCACGCCCCCAAATTCCTACGCTCTGAAATTCTCACGCCCCTAAATTCCTACACTCCCAAATTTCCACGCCCTTAAATTCTTACGCTCCCAAATTTCCACGCCCTCAAATTCTTACGCTCCCAAATTTCCACGCCCCGAAATTCTTACGTCCCTAAATCTTTACGCTTGCAAATTTCTACGCTCCCAAATTTCTACGCCCCCAAATTCGTACGCTCCCAAATTTCTACGCCCCCAAATTCGTACGCTCCAAAATTTCCACACCAGATTTGGTATATGATTTTAGTTAGATTACCTTGTTGCGTAGGTCAAAGTAGGGGACACTTAGAGTCTTCCTCTGCTGCAATAAGAAAAATAAGTTTCAAAATTAACTTAAAAAATCAACTAAACAATAGAAATTGTAGTAGTGCAACATAGTCATATTTTTTCATTATCTACTAATAAAATATTGGAATCAAGCCTCATTATTTTTTTCCTTGCTCTTACAAAAATGATGCGTTTATGCATTAAGATTTCTTCAAGTTCTAACAGCATTTGAGGGAATCTAAATATGTAAGATTTCCAACGTTTAGGTTCCGTATCTTCAGGTCGCACATTCCGGAATAAAAAAATTTGTACATCTAATACAAGTCCTGTGTTAAAATTATACTTACAATTTTTGCAAGGGTTTATTCTTAGCTCATAAAATCGTGGATCTAAAAATAAAAACATTAACAGAACCAGTTCCTTAAGCTTCAAGCTAATATTACAAATCCTATGTATACTTCAATTGTATAATTTTACTCTATATTATTACATAATATGTAACTGTATATTAATTTTGTGAAGGACCATGTATTCTCAGCTCACACAATCGTGGATCTAAAAATGAAAACACTAGCGGAACTAGTTCCCAAGCTCGAGGATAATGAAACCAAGCTTCGTTACTCAGGAGTCCATTTTCATGCTGCTCACGTTCTGCCGGTAATAGAAACGCGGAGATTCCCGCGATACGCGATTACTCTTCCTTTCGTATACGACAGTAAATTCTGTGACAATCCACGACGAAAGGGAACACTGCGACCTACCACAAACTCTAATGCATCAGTGAACACTTTCTTCCAAAAATTTCAAAGACTTTAGGAATTTTCAGATGTTTACCAAGTGCGCGAGTGGACTCGAACCCAGGTGGATTTATTCGAACGTGTTTATGGAGGAGATAGAGATCTTTCTCCATTTAACATGTCTGGTGTACCAGTATTTTGTGTCAACAGAATAGAATAATTCCGATTCTACTCACGAATCAAGGTCGAGTTTCTTGCAGTTCTTGATGTAACCGAATTCGCTGTTTGTTCGAGTTTGTCTAGGCTTTTGTTACTTAATACAAGACTTGTTTATTTTATGGTAATACTGAAGATAATGGTTTATTATAGTTTTTGCAGGAAATATTTCATTTAGACATTTTCTAAGTGACGAATTAGAAGTCCCTCACTTTTTTTATTTTAGGAATTTTATTTTAACAGATCATTTTGATCTTGACAGGTCATCTTTTAAATTCTTAAATTGAGAGTTTTTCAAAGTTACAAATCTAGAAATTTTTAAAAGTCATGAATTTGTAACATCTTCAAATTTTGCAAATTTAGATGTATTTGATATTTTAAACAATATAAAACCACTGTATGTTTAACATTATCTAGTGGATTATTTCTTGTGACATATAAAAGCTTCCTATATGGAGGAAACAGCTTATATTTCTTTTTTTAATAAGATGAAGATGAAGGAGCGCCTAATGAACAGCTACCATCTTGCGCTTCAAGATGGCGTGAAAGGTAACATCTCGGCTCGTCTCGCAATTAGTGAACTCTGTTAACATCTCGTGTTACCTACATGTTATACAAAATAGTACTTATTGTTATTATTTTTTATATTACTGACACTTACATATTATCAACGAAAAAGTACTAAAATCTCATGTATTTACTATTATCTTAAAATATTGGTAATTTGAGAAGTTGAGAGTGTTGAGCTTTGAGAGTTGTGGACTTTGAGAGTTTGGGGCTCTGGGAGTTGTGGACTTTGAGAGTTTGGAGCTCTGGAAGTTTAAATCTTTGATAATTTGGGACTTTGAGAGTTTGGGGCTTTGAGAGTTGTGGACTTTGCGAGTTTGGGGCTCTGAGAGTTGTGGACTTTGAACTCTGAGAATTATGGACTTTGAGAGTTTGGGGCTCTGAGAATTATGGACTTTGAGAGTTTGGGGCTCTGAGAATTATGGACTTTGAGAGTTTGGGGCTCTGAGAATTATGGACTTTGAGAGTTTGGGGCTCTGAGAATTATGGACTTTGAGAGTTTGGGGCTCTGAGAATTATGGACTTTGAGAGTTTGGGGCTCTGAGAATTATGGACTTTGAGAGTTTGGGGCTCTGAGAGTTCAAATCTTTGGTAATTTGGGACTTTGAGAGTTTGGGGCTCTGAGAATTATGGACTTTGAGAGTTTGGGGCTCTGAGAGTTATCTTATTATTCCTATTTATATATTCCTATTTATATTATTTATATTATTTATATTATTCCTATTTATTATTCCTATTTATATTATTCCTATTTACTGTTTCCTATTGACTGTTCTTATATGTATACTTCTTACTGTTCTTATACAGTACACTTCTTACTGCTCTCATTTCTTTAATTCTCGTCATAATTAAATGTACCACTATTACCACTTACGAAAATTCACGAATACATTTTTGTAACTCAACAAAATCATCAAACAGTCAAATCAAAGTCTATCAAAAAGTCAAATCAGTCAATCAAAAAGTTAGTAAACAAAAATAATTATCAGGAAGTTTCATCGAACGTCTTCCAACATGTGACACTTTTTTCCCCAAGAATAATAGCTCTGAAAGAAATTATAATTGTATATAATTACCCTAGTATATTGCACAATTATATGGACACATTTTACTTTTTTCTACATTATTAGAACTTGAGGTACAAAAAAGTAAGTGTCGATGTAAGTGATTTACCACCGGTACTTTCCATACATAAATTGCACGATGTTAGACCCGGTATCATCTCGTAATTTACTGCGCAGAAGTCATTGACGTAAACTGAATTTCTAGAAGAACATTCAGCTGAGATGTCACCTGCAATTAACTTTGATGCACACTTTTTACAGGTGACATTGCGCAGTATATTTTCCCTGCTGAGTTAGGTTAAAACATTTGGTATTTTATAGATAACATAAATCATCGAATACATATGTGTTTGACTTTTCAATTTTATTTGTCTTCAAGTTGTAGCAATAACACTTGAACTGAAGCAGTTGAAAATTGCATTAGGTAGCATTTTTATTTTTAACAAATCTTATAAAATTTTTTTACAGTATCTTGTTATATTTATTTTTCATAGTTACAAGCAGTTAGTACGAGCGTTTTCAATTAGGTAAGAGGACATATTTTTAATAATGTGGATGTTAGATCTGTAATGTAATTGATGTGCCACCCACATAAGGGTGACATGGCAGTAAAAGTGATAATTAGTATATAACTTATTAGGTAGATAAATAGTGGATAACTAGTAGATAATTATACCTGAATGATAACGTAAAAAAAGTTGCCTGCCCACATAAATAAACTAACACTTCATAAAAAAAAGTAAAAGGAAAAATTATTTCATTCAAAATTATTTATGAAACCACAACGATAAAGTAATGCAAAGAAAAGTTGTTTGTTCATACATGAAATAGTTGAAAGTATCATTTGCATTAATATTTGCCTTTCATTACTGTCATCGACTCTGCGTAAATCAATGATTAATTATAACGCTCTTCGTTCGTTTTTTTTCTTGTTATTTACAAAAAATTTTTGTTATGAACATTTACGTAATATAATAAAAAGATACTGACGCAATGAAACAATCGCATAATTTCAGTGTTAGATTGTCAATAAATTTGACGAAGCCAGAAGGCGAATACGATTTTCAAGTACGTAATTCATTCACTTCTTGTGCACTTTTACGTTGATTTATCTTTGCAAAATAAGTTCTTTGAATATTATAGCTTGTCACAAGGATGTAAATAATTAAAATCATATAAAATAGTTCGGGATATTAAAACCTTTTACTGGAACAGATTACTCGTTCTTTGATAATAAATAAATTTTTAATTTGTAAATTTTAAATATTACAGAATTGAGTAATTTATAGAAAACGAAATTGTACATGGTTAAAATATTTTCTGGTTATAGTATTATCTAATCATTCTGTGAATATAAATTCGGTGAATTGGAATTGGGAAGCTTTGGAATGGGGGAATTAGAGAATTGGGGAGCTTTGGAATTGGGGAATTAGGGAATTGGGGAGCTTTGGAATTGGGGAATTAGGGAATTGGGGAGCTTTGGAATTGGGGAGCTTTGGAATTGAGGAGCTAGCACTTTTACGTTGATTTATCTTTGCAAAATAAGTTCTTTGAATATTATAGCTTGTCACAAGGATGTAAATAATTAAAATCATATAAAATAGTTCGGGATATTAAAACCTTTTACTGGAACAGATTACTCGTTCTTTGATAATAAATAAATTTTTAATTTGTAAATTTTAAATATTACAGAATTGAGTAATTTATAGAAAACGAAATTGTACATGGTTAAAATATTTTCTGGTTATAGTATTATCTAATCAGGGAAGCTTTGGAATTGGGGAGCTTTGGAATTGGGAAGCTTTGGAATGGGGGAACTTTGGAATTGGGGAGCTTTGGAATTGGGGAGCTTTGGAATTGGGGAGCTTTGGAATTGGGGAGCTTTGGAATTGGGGAGCTTTGGAATTGGGGAGCTTTGGAATTGGGGAGCTTTGGAATTGGGGAGCTTTGGAATTGGGGAGCTTTGGAATTGGGGAGCTTTGGAATTGGGGAGCTTTGGAATTGGGGAGCTTTGGAATTGGGGAGCTTTGGGAATTTTGGAATTGGGGAGCCGAAATTGTACATGGTTAAAATATTTTCTGGTTATAGTATTATCTAATCAGGGGAGCTTTGGAATTGGGGAGCTTTGGAATTGGGAAGCTTTGGAATGGAGGAATTAGTGAATTGGAGAGCTTTGGAATTGGGGAGCTTTAGAATTGGGAAGCTTTGGAATTGGGAAGCTTTGGAATTGGGGAATTATGGAATCGGGAAATTATTTAGTTAAAATATTAAAATTTGCATTGAAACAGACTACTCGTTATTTGATAACGAGTTAATAAATTTTTAATTATATAAAAATTGAAGTCATACTTAAAAGTATGTTTAAAATATGTCGTGGATATAATTATCAACGCTTTTAGTGAGGAATTTAAAAGCAAAAGTGTGTATTTGTTTTCGAGAAAGTATACGTAGTTTTTAGACAATAACGCATTCGATCGATCGTTCGAGCGCAGCGGTCGAACCACGCTTCGAGATTGATCGAAATCTGAGCGCGAGGAAAGTACACGATATTTTGCAATCGATGTGAAATGTGCAATCGAGCCGTATGAAAACAGGAATTCGCTTTTGTCGAGCGTAGTAAAGTGCATTCACAAATTCGAACGCACTTCGTTGCTCCTGAACGAAAATGGAAGAAAAATATTTATGCTAACATGGTTAACTCATTCAAGAAATATTCTTGTACGTAAGAAATCTTCAGTTCCTTATTGTTACAATATTTTAACTTTGTAGGATGTTTTTAAGAATTATTTTAAGAAGTACGTAAGTAATATAATGATTGTGGTGGAGAAAACGTAAGACTACATTCTTACATTCTTAAATTTCTACGTCCCTAAATCTTTATATTTCCAAATTTCTACGTTTTCATATTCCTGCATTTTCAAATTTTTACGTTGCTAAATATTTACGCTCGCAAATTTCTACGCTCCCAAATTTCCACGCCCTCAAATTACTACGCTATCAAATTTCCACGCCCCAGAAATTCCTACGCTCTCAAATTTCCACGCCCCTAAATTCTTACGCACTCAAATTTCCACGCCCCTAAATTCCTAGGCTCCCAAATTTCCACGCCCTCAAATTTCTATGCTCCCAAATTTCCACGCCCCAGAAATTCCTACGCTCCCAAATTTCCACGCCTTCAAATTTCTACTTTCCACGCCCCTAAATTCTTACGCACTCAAATTTCCACGCCCCTAAATTCTTACGCACTCAAATTTCCACGCCCCTAAATTCTTACGCACTCAAATTTCCACGCCCCTAAATTCCTACGCTCTGAAATTTTCACGCCCCTAAATTCCTACGCTCCCAAATTTCCACGCCCCTTAATTCTTACGCTCCCAAATTTCCACGCTCTTAAATTCTTACGCTCCAAAATTTCCACGCTCTTAAATTCTTACGTCCCTAACTCTCTAAGCTTGCAAGTTTCTACGCTCCCAAATTTCCACGCCTCGAAATTCTTACGCTCCTAAATTTCCACGCCCCTAAATTCTCCTGTCCCTAAATCTCTACGCTTGCAAATTCCTACGCTCACCAATTCCTACGTCCCTAAACTTCTATGTTCCCAAGTTCTTACACTCCCAAATTCCTACGCCCCCAAATTCCTAAATCCTCAAATTTCTGAGTCCCTAAATCCCTCAATCTTCGAATTCCCAAATTCCCAAATCCTTAAATCCTCAACATGTTTCGGTCCGAAAATTCCCGGTGCTCAGATACGTCTAAAAACAAACGAGTGCGAGGCCTATGCCCCTTCACTTGCCATACCTTCCGTGAGAAAGTCAGATTTGCTCTCGAATGTCCACTATGTAACGTGTGACACACCTGTTGCGTCGTCGACTGTACCATATAGATAACATATGATGCATCCGTTGCGTTCTGAATTATAACATAATCCAATTCTTACATGACACACCTGGTGCGTCTTTCCTTGCAGTCCTCCAAAGCACAAATAATGCTTCAACCATATTTCACCATGCAAATTCTACATGACACACACGGTGCGACATACATTACGTTTTTGTGCATTACGTTATGTTACGTTTTATGCCGAGGAAAACGTGGAAGTATAAATAAATTTTCTATCATCAGTAAACAATTTAGTTTGATTAATGCACCTCGAGTCTGAAAGGTTACTTTTTACGAAGAAATGAATAATTTTGTTCGGTTTTACGATGCTTGATACGTCGACGTATTTGATACGCGGTGACCTATCGTTTCTGTCCATCACTCTTAAAAATTTTTTCACAATAACATGTCGTATCATGTGTTATCTACGAATAAATTAACCTTTTTGTCAATTGCACGGACTGCATCCACGGATTTGCATAGTGCAGGATGAAAAACTAGTAGAACCGCATTTAGAATTGCATATCAATTCACAATTAATTATTCGCAAGTACGATACATTTACAGGTGTATACTCTAATTAGGATATGGTACGTAATTATAATAGTTTATTAGGAGTGCTTGTTATCATAATTGAGAATCGATTAAGGTTCGAAATCGCTAATTGTCGATCATAGTAATTTATATTCTTAAGATGAAGGAATTGGAAAATTTGAATTTGGAGTTGGGGAATTTGGGAATTTGGGGACCTGGAAATTTAGAATTGGTGAATTTGGGAATTTGGGAATTTGGGAATTTATGAGTTTGGGAATTTGGGGATTTGGAAACATGAAATTTGGGAATTTGGAATTTGGGATGACAGAATTTGGGGGTGTAGGAATTGGTGAATTTTGGAATTGGGGAATTTGGAAATTGGGGAATTTTGGAATTGGTGAATATTGGAATTGGTGAATTTTGGAATTGGGGAATTTGGAAATTGGGGAATTTTGGAATTGGTGAATGTTGGAATTTGGGAATTTGGGAATTGGGGAATTTTGTAATTGGTGAATTGTGGAATTGGTGAATGTTGGAATTGGGGAATTTGGGAATTGGGGAATTTTGGGATTGGTGAATTGTGGAATTGGTGAATGTAGGAATTGGTGTATTATGGAATTGGTGAATTGTGGAATTGGTGAATTTTGGAATTGGTGAATGTTGGAATTGGGGAATTGTGGAATCGGGAAATTTAGAAAATTTACACTAATCGTCTCTTATAAGAAATAATCACGTATAAATCAGCCATGAATAAACTAAAATAACTGAAAATTCCGTCAACAAACCCTAGAGTATATTGCTATGTTATCTGTGACTTTTCTACTAGAACATATCTTAATTACTGTTAAATGTTAGATTATCACGTGTAGCTTACACTCACGTGTAGACCACACGTTGCGTTGTCATGCATTATATCACCACGTATTCACACACTGTATAATTACGTGTTGTGCATCAACTGCACTTTCACGCGTTCATACATTATTGCTCCCTATTGCATCGCATCGAAGATTCGTAATTGTTTCTGCAATGACAGACCAGTTTACTAAAAGAGTTCAATTTCAAAATGATCGTATCCTGAATCATCGCGATACGTGCTACTTAAAATTCACTGCAATAACAGTTTTCGCAACAGGTTACGGATTGTTGCTTCCTATTAAGATTTTTGCTTAACCTTAATTCGAGTAACTTGAATACTGTCCGAAATTTACGTCTAATTAACAGTGTCACCTATTATCCGGTTCACCTGACAACTGCACTGAAATGCAAGAGAGGTCATTATTTAAATTAATCAGATTCAGTATTCGTACCAGTATTACGCAAACCTTGGCTATTTTTATTAAAAAGAACGACATTTATTCGGTGAGTGCAATGACATCTGACCTTAACGAATGTTTTTGTATTTCATTAAATTTTCTTCGGGTGCACTGTGTATCACCGTTTACTGGCAAATCTAGATGACACATTTCTGAAACTAAATTTCCAAATTCTAAATTTCCAAGCCCCCGAATTCCCAAATTCCCAAATTTCAAATTTCTAAATTCCCAAATTACCAAATTTCCAAATTCCTCAATTCCAAAATTCCCCTATTCAAAAATTCTCCAATTCCAAACTTCCCCAATTCCAAAATTCCCGAATTCTATAACTCTCCAGTTCCATAATTCCCCAATTCCATAACTCTCCAGTTCCATAATTCCCCAATTCCATAATTTCCCAATTCCATAACTCGCCAATTCCATAATTTCCCAATTCGATAATTCTCCAATTCCGTAATTTCCCAATTCCATAATTCTCCAATTCCTAAATTCCCAAATTTCTATATTCCCCAATTCCATAACTCGCCAATTTCATAATTCCCCAATTCCATAATTTTCCAATTCCTAAATTCCCAAATTTCTATATTCCCCAATTCCATAATTTCCCGATTCCAGAATTCCCCAATTCCAAAATTCCCCAATTCGATAATTCTTCAATTCCATAATTTCCCAATTTCATAATTCCCCAATTCCATAATTTTCCAATTCCTAAATTCCCAAATTTCTATATTCCCCAATTCCATAATTTCCCGATTCCAGAATTCCCCAATTCCAAAATTCCCCAATTCCATAATTCCCCAATTCGATAATTCTCCAATTCCGTAATTTCCCAATTCCATAATTCTCCAATTCCCAAATTCCCAAATTACTATATTCCTCAATTCCATAATTTCCCGATTCCAAAATTCCCCAATTCCAAAATTCACCAATTCCAAACTTCCCCAATTCCTACACCTCGAAATTCTTTGATCCCGAATTCCAAATTTCCAAGTCCTCAAATTCCCAAATTCCCAAATTCGAAATTTCCAAGTCCTGAAATTCCCAAATTCCCAAATTTCTAAATTCAAACACCACTTTCGCAAAGGGAAATCTTACTCGAAATCACATCAGCTACCCCTATTTCATGCACCCACTCTAATTATGAGACACCCTGTAGAACTGTCGAAAGATAGGAGTCCAAGCAAGGCTATCTCGTTTCGTAGTTAGCATAATAACGTAAGTACGTGTATTCGAATCCTCGCAAACTCACCACAAACGGTGACTTTTTGACATTTTCACCAGATACACATCGTCGTTTACTTTCCAGGAATTGCAAGATGCAGTCAATTGCGGTCATCGCGAACATACCGCTTTATTGTCGCTTACATTGTTTTATACCAATGATTCTATTTCTTTCAACCTATTTTTTTTTGTCTTCAAATTCTTTATAATTTTTAAGTCAAAAGTTTGACTTTAAGTCAAAAGTATTGACGTCAAAAGTTTGACTTTAAAATATCAAGAAGCTTGGACATTTGACGAGTTTTAAATAAAATCTTCCACACCTGCCAGACAAAATTATTAAATTCAAGGTTATTTAATTCGTCTGGATGTCAGGTGTTTTAAAAATATGGCATTTTAAAACGTCGAATATCTCACCGAATATTTTTGAGTTAATTTATAGCCAATCAAGTGGTATATTTTTATCGAAGACATTCGTGAAATGGCAGTACACTGAGCATTCGAAAATTTACATCGACTGCGGTATTTTAGGATCAGCGGAATAAATGGATACGCAAGAGTCGTTAAACGGTCAAACAATCGGTCGACATGATCGACGGTCGACATCGAGATTGGCTAAGAACGTCGTTTGTCAGCGAGTTTCTGGTCGGCTGGTCACGCGTGGAATCGTTCGAGCGGATCTCAGCTTCACGCTGATTCTGAACGTTCGAACTTTGTGATGCAATTCCGTTGTCGTCGAGTTTTCGTCTTCGGGGACTCGAAGATGGAAGGAAAATGGCGAATGGGGGGAACAGGTGTTTGGTAACAGACTAACTGCTTCTGAAGATCGGCTCTCTCCCTTCGATTTTGCAATCGAACGTTGCGAATACTCGCTGCCCGTGCCAACTCTAATTAATATTAGTAATCGTGTGTGACGAAAGATGAACGCTCTGCGATTTCTATTAGAAAAGATTACGAACTTTATGGTTTATTTGGAGGACGATGTTAACACGTTTTGGACGGGGTTAATACGTTTTAAAATGGTGACTGCGATTTGAATGATTTTAACATTTTTGGGTAGCAATTTAGACAACCTAGATTTAAACTTCAATATCTTTAAAGAGTAGTTTAGGCAACTTTACAATAGTCAAATAGTCGTGTGGACAATTTAAAAATTATCAAACAGCAATTTACGGAACTTCAAAATTGTTAAACAATAATTTGGACATTTTCAAAATTGACAGACAGCAATTCAGACAACTTCAAAATTGTCTTATAAAGATTTAGATTATTTCAAAATTGATTGCAAGATGCAGTCAATTGCGGTCATCGCGAACATACCGCTTTATTGTCGCTTACATTGTTTTATACCAATGATTCTATTTCTTTCAACCTATTTTTTTTTGTCTTCAAATTCTTTATAATTTTTAAGTCAAAAGTTTGACTTTAAGTCAAAAGTATTGACGTCAAAAGTTTGACTTTAAAATATCAAGAAGCTTGGACATTTGACGAGTTTTAAATAAAATCTTCCACACCTGCCAGACAAAATTATTAAATTCAAGGTTATTTAATTCGTCTGGATGTCAGGTGTTTTAAAAATATGGCATTTTAAAACGTCGAATATCTCACCGAATATTTTTGAGTTAATTTATAGCCAATCAAGTGGTATATTTTTATCGAAGACATTCGTGAAATGGCAGTACACTGAGCATTCGAAAATTTACATCGACTGCGGTATTTTAGGATCAGCGGAATAAATGGATACGCAAGAGTCGTTAAACGGTCAAACAATCGGTCGACATGATCGACGGTCGACATCGAGATTGGCTAAGAACGTCGTTTGTCAGCGAGTTTCTGGTCGGCTGGTCACGCGTGGAATCGTTCGAGCGGATCTCAGCTTCACGCTGATTCTGAACGTTCGAACTTTGTGATGCAATTCCGTTGTCGTCGAGTTTTCGTCTTCGGGGACTCGAAGATGGAAGGAAAATGGCGAATGGGGGGAACAGGTGTTTGGTAACAGACTAACTGCTTCTGAAGATCGGCTCTCTCCCTTCGATTTTGCAATCGAACGTTGCGAATACTCGCTGCCCGTGCCAACTCTAATTAATATTAGTAATCGTGTGTGACGAAAGATGAACGCTCTGCGATTTCTATTAGAAAAGATTACGAACTTTATGGTTTATTTGGAGGACGATGTTAACACGTTTTGGACGGGGTTAATACGTTTTAAAATGGTGACTGCGATTTGAATGATTTTAACATTTTTGGGTAGCAATTTAGACAACCTAGATTTAAACTTCAATATCTTTAAAGAGTAGTTTAGGCAACTTTACAATAGTCAAATAGTCGTGTGGACAATTTAAAAATTATCAAACAGCAAGTTAGACAACTTCAAAATTGTTAAACAATAATTTAGACAACTTCAAAATTGTCAAACAGCAATTGAGACAACTTCAAAATTGTCTTACAGCGATTCAGACTATTTCAAAATTATTAAATAATAATTCAGACAATTTTAAAATTGTCTCACAACAATTTAGACAACTTCAAAATTTTCAAACAACAACTTGAACTTAAATATGTTTAAAGGACAATGATTTAATTAATTCCTTAAATGAATCTATTTATTGTTTGATTCATTTATGATCAATTGTCTAAGCTGATCGATGAGGTGGATTTTTTCTGTGCACAACGTGAAGGGATGCGATAAATTCGTAATTAATTTCATTTTGTTGCGCACCAGGCGTAAAAATGTGTAAGCCTAAAAGAAGTAGAGCGCAAGTGCATTTTGCAATGTGTTTTCTTTTTCTTTCGCAAACAATCGTGAAAGGGTAAAAGCGAACAGCTGATATCGCGAATTTTTAGTTATATAAACATTGATGAAATTTTCAAGTCGTAAACGGTTGACTAATTGTAATAAGGAGATAATGCGTTTCATAAGTGGTCGATTAAATTATTAGTCGCGAGGAAGTCTATCTATTGTGGTTGGTGAGAATGCATCAGACTTTCATCCCTTACATCATTTTACTTTAGAAAAGACACTATACTTGTCACTCTATTCAGGTGTCAATATTTACAAGATTCTTACAAAAGTTTCAAAAAAACTCCTGTTCCATATTATTTTTAATTACAAACGCGAAAGTGTTTCAAAAGAGGAGAACACGTGCCAAGACAATGTTCTCAAGATTTTTCACTTGGCCTTACAGAGTTCCGTTCTTTCCCTCACCCTTTCTCTCGAACTGCGACACGTCTATCAAGGTTCTGGAAAAATATCCGAAGAGTAAGTGAACACAGG
Organism: Megachile rotundata; assembly: GCF_000220905.1. Lineage (NCBI taxonomy): Eukaryota > Metazoa > Arthropoda > Insecta > Hymenoptera > Megachilidae > Megachile > Megachile rotundata. Next base: position 3,190,317 of record NW_003797096.1, on the reverse strand, counting down.
CTAGATGAACACTAGAACAAGCAACCAGTCAAAATGACTGGTTTCAGATTTTTCATTTTATATTACAAAATTTTATTGTCGTGATTTTATGGAAATGTCTGTCATATTTTGTTGAAGTAAAGACTAGTTCTATATATTACTTGATTACTATTTATTTATTTCTCTTTTCATTTCATTTTTCATTCTTCGATAAACGTGTATTTAGTGTCGGTAGTTCTAGTGTTAAATAATAATATAGGCTTTGACTATATGTCCTAGTCGAAGTACAGCTTCACGATATTGAGGTAAGCAGTCTCCACTGGTAGTTGTACACATGTCACCTCGAAGACGAATGCAATTTTCTTAAACTGTCAACACGCGGAAGCCACTAACACCACGAAAGTCATCATTGAAATTAGGTAACCTTAATGTTTTCTCTTTTTCGTCTGTTTGACGATGAAGCAAGAATTTAATGATTCACAGCAACCTGATCTTCCAGCGACCTTGAGCATATTTACTCTTGCTGCTATAACGTGTATACTTCAACAAACTTGTTGAAAGAGACGATTTAAATAAGACGAAATGAAGAGTATCTTCGATACAGGTATCGTGTTAAATCGCGCTTAACCCATGCGAAATAACTCCATCGTTTTATGATGCCATTTTACATTCCTTTACGACGGTATTCGACCATAATTCGTTACTACGACGTTATTGAAACATTAGGATATAGGGAATTTGTGGGAATAAGAAGACACGTGAAGTTTATGTAACCTCATCAGTAATATTGGCAAATCCATTTCGTGACTAAATTCGATGCTATAAAGTCGATTTAGTAGATGATTTGCTGTGTCCAGTTATTGTTATTGAGCAACGATGTAAAACGTCAATGTGGATTAATACATTGATAGCTTTTACGTCGTTCAGGATAGACTTATGGAAGAGAGTTCTCGGAACTTGTAATTATAAAGTTTACTTCTAGTGGCGATGTAACAAGCGTATATCTTAACTATCTAACCTTAATTATCTATAATTTATTCTAATTATCTTAATCTAGTTTTCTCGGGAATTTAGGAATGGAGGAATTAAGGAATTAGGGAGTTAGGGGATTGGGGAATTATAGAATCGGGGAATTATGGAATTGAGAAATTTGAAATTGGGAAATTAGGGAATTGGGAATTTTGGGAATTGAAAATTTTGGAATGGGGGAATTAGGGAATTGGGGAGCTTTGGAATTGGGAAGCTTTGGAATTGGGAAGCTTTGGAATTAGGGAATTTTGGAATTGGGGAGCTTTGGAATTGGGGAATTTTGGAATTGGGGAGCTTTGGAATTGGGAAACTTTGGAATTGGGAAGCTTTGGAATTGGGAAGCTTTGGAATTGGGAAACTTTGGAATTAGGGAATTTTGGAATTGGGGTGCTTTGGAATTGAGGAATTTTGGAATTGGGGAGCTTTGGAATTGGGGAATTTTGGAATTGGGGAGCTTTGGAATTGGGGAATTATGGAATCGGGGAATTAGGGAATTGGGAATTTCGGGAATTGAAAATTTTGGAGTTGGGGAGTTATGGAATTAGGAAATTGTGGAATTGGGAATTATGGAATTAGAGAATTAAGGAATTGGGGAGTTATGGAATTGGAAAATTATGGAATCCTGAAATTGTGGAATTGGGAAGTTATAGAATTAGGGAATTATGGAACCGGGCAATTATGGAACCGCCCAATTTCATAAAAATTATCCCAAATTTTCGATTACAAACAAGTTTGCACTTCGTCACTAAAACAGTGATTATGCAAATTGTCACAGTATCTCATTCCGTGCAGCAGGTTATTGTTTATCAAACGCATTCAGGGTACGATGACGTAAATATGTGGTAAATTGGTATCAAGTTAAAAATTCGACGACTCGTTAATATACAGTTTGGTTATCGTTTAATACCCCACTTCTTGCAACTTTTCCTACTCTGGCTTGGTAGAAAGTAACAGCGTTGTGGCTCGATCAAATCGGCAACTCAGTCCATCAGAAACATCGGATCGCGTAAGATCGAGAAACGTGTTTCCTGCATCTGTACATATTCACGTATACACATGCACACTGATCTCCGCTAGTAACGTTCGTTACATATACCTACTCTCGTGGATCCTTCGTCAATTTCAATATTTTTGTACACAAAAAATATCGGGACAGATCGACGGACAATTTCGATTATGATGGTGTGACGTGATATTGTTCGGAAGCTGATTGATCGTTGGTAAGAATTTTTGGACTTTAGTTACTTTCACTTTTGCTGGTTTATGGAGTTGTACAATTTTACTTTCTTATGTATTATATATAGGGTGGCTCATCTTACACATATGGAACTTGTAATGTGTACGTTGTAGAAAAGAAGTAGGAAACTTATTGTTAGTAGGAAGTTTGTAGGAAAGTTTTATGAGTCAGAGGGGTGAAATATTCTTCTTTTTAGATGGAGGCATTTTGGAGATTTCAAGGTGGAGAAACAGGGTGGAAGTACTCTACTAACTTTACTATTAACTATTAGTGTTAATCATTAGCTGTAGGACTGATGAAGGTATTCTTATTTATTCACTGTACAAAAAATATAAAATTATGTTGGAATCAGTGGAGTTGATCTTGAAATCTCTGAACTGTCTACACTGATAAGAACATGCAATGTGCATCATCATGCATGCATTATGACACTATGTAATGTGTAAGGAAGTTGATATTGTTTTTAAAAATTGACTGCAACACCTGTATAGCATAATATATGTGTATATACATGTATGTGTATATATGTGTACATATGTGTATATGTAGGCTAGTACTGTATTCATAGACTATACTATAATGTACAGTACATTGTATACTATTGACCATAGTAAAGTACTGTGTACATTAATTTAGTAACAGCATATGTGTACATTAAGTCAGTAACAGCATGTGTACATTAATTTAGTAACAGCTTATGTGTACATTAAGTTAGTAACAGCATATGTGTACATTAATTTAGTAACAGCATATGTGTACATTAAGTTAGTAACATCATATGTGTACATTAAGTTAGTAACAGCATATGTGTACATTAATGTAGTAACAGCATATGTGTACATTAAGTTAATAACAGCATATGTGTACATTAATGTAGTAACAGCATATGTGTACATTAAGTTAGTAACAGCATATGTGTACATTAATTTAGTAACAGCATATGTGTACATTAATGTAGTAACAGCATATGTGTACATTAATTTAGTAACAGCATATGTGTACGTTAAGTTAGTAACAGCATATGTGTACATTAACTTAGTAACAGCATATGTGTACATTAAGTTAGTAACAGCATATGTGTACATTAATTTAGTAACAGCATATATGTACATTAATTTAGTAACAGCATATGTGTACATTAACTTAGTAACAGCACATGTGTACATTAAGTTAGTAACATCATATGTGTACATTAATTTAGTAACAGCATATATGTACATTAATTTAGTAACAGCATATGTGTACATTAATTTAGTAACAGTATATGTGTACATTAAGTTAGTAACATCATATGTGTACATTAATGTAGTAACAGCACATGTGTACATTAAGTTAGTAACATCATATGTGTATATTAATTCATTAATAACATTAATAATATAATTTAAACAGTCCTGGCTAATAATAATGACCTAACTTAACTTACAAAAAATAATAATAATTTCATAAGCAATTCAAACTTGCACATTACTTAAAAATCGAACCTTACATAATAAATAAAATATGCATAATAACAAATCGTTTCGTTTCGCCATCCTGTATACAACGAACGTGAAAGAGCAAATTTTCTCCAGCAGGTTCCGCCGATTTTTATCAACAGCAAATTACTTTCTGAAGGAAGTAGATTGTTGTAATAAGTTCCGCAGATAATTAGAAACTAGACGCTAATCGATCAACGAGATTTATGACAGGTCTAGATAGAGGATCCTTTTTATTTTTTTTAGTTCTGATATTCCTGACGGAAATGTCCTTGCAAGGTTCTTCATTCAGACACTCACTTCCTGCTACAATTCTCTAACCGGTCTTTCTCTCTAACGCAAGACAGCATGACACGATTTCCTACGATCCTGCTGACCGGTTCCCTGTACGTTTCATTGGTGCTCTTCTCTGCGATCCCGTTACTACGAAACTGATAGCAGTTGTACTAGTGAGAACGTAATTTTGTAACGGAAGCCTGGAATTATTATTGTACTCGGACTTTTTCTTTTTCTATTTTAAACTGGAGCAGTGAATCTCATGCGAGACTTCAGTGTTTCATAGCATCGCTTGTGAGATCTGAAATATTTTTTTTTCTTATACGTTTTCACTGTTTTTCTTCGTCTGAGTCAATGAAAATGACATTAACTCAATGAAGTAAAGACACGATTAGATCTCAATGAAGTAAAAATAGATTAGATCTAAGGTTAGATTAAAATTCAATCTCACGTTTGTTCAGAGTAACCTTTTAAGCAAGGGTAGATTTTAGGTTAGGCTAAAATTGACGTTGAATGGTTAGCTTCGAACGTTACGATTTCACTTTCAGTCTGACATTCAATTTACCTTTCAAAGGTTCAGTACAATTAAACTTGACTTTGTTCAGTTAAGTCCAATATAATTATACTTTGACAGAATAGGGTTGGTACAATTAAACTTCACTTAGGAGGACTACTTTTGCTTTGACAAAATAGGGTTGGTTAAACTTCACTTTGAAATACTAATTTCTGCTTTGACAAAATGCTTTGACAAAATAGGGTTGGTTAAACTTCACTTTGAAATACTAATTTCTGCTTTGACAAAATAGGGTTGGTTAAACTTCACTTTGAAATACTAATTTCTGCTTTGACAAAATAGGGTGGGTCAAACTTCACTTTGAAGGACTAGTTTCAGTGCAATTAAATCTGACTTTGATCATTTAGGTACATTAACCCCTTGCCTACAATATTAATATTAATATAGCTACAATATTAAAACAAATAAAGAAAATTAAAATGTGGTATTTTATATTTAGCAATCTCTGACTACATATATTATAGTTGGATCTAAATTTAAGGTAGAAGAATATCACAAATTTCAATAGGGTTTGTCATATTTGAACTGTGAGTGCGTCACGAGTGACTCGTCAAATTACAGCAAGGGGTTAGTTTGACTTTTGAAGTCAAGTGCTATTATTTTAATCGTGTGTTGATTTATGAAGACGTTTCTTTCTGCGTGTTTTCCCATAACGTTAAGTTAGGTTAATTATATTAAGATTAAGTTAGGTTACTCGTCAAATTACAGCAAGGGGTTAGTTTGACTTCTGAAGTCAAGTGCTATAATCTCAATCGTGTGTTGATTTATGAAGACGTTTCTTTCTGCTTGTTTTCCCATAACGTTAAGTAAGGTTAGTTATGTTAAGGCTAAGTTAGGTTACTCATTAAATAACAGCAGGGGGTTAGTTTGACTTCTGAAGTCAAGTGCTATAATCTCAATCGTGCGTTGATTTATAAAGACGTTTCCTTTTGCTTGTTTTTCCATAATATTAAGTTAGGTTAGTTATGTTAATGCTAAGTTAGGTTACTCATTAAATAACAGCAGGGGGTTAGTTTGACTTCTGAAGTCAAGTGCTATAATCTCAATCGTGTGTTGATTTATGAAGACGTTTCTTTCTGCTTGTTTTTCCATAATGTTAAGTTAGGTTAATTATATTAAGATTGAGTTAGGTTACTCATTAAATTACAGCAGTGGGTTAGTTTGACTTCTGAAGTCAAGTGATATAATCTCAACCCTGTGTTGATTTACGAAGACGTTTACTTTTGCTTGTTTTCCATAACGTTAAGTTAGTTTAGAAGTGGTGGAAGCAAAGAGCTGGAATGTGTCATTAGCCATCAGTAATTAGCATCACTCTCTCATCCTTTCATGTAGAAATGGAAGGTCCAAGATTTCCGTGACAATCCGAAGTCGAGATTTCCGTTGTCCATTTCCCGGAACACTCGTTCCCTTTCGAGAACGAGTCGATTCCACGGGTGAACGACCACCATTTGAACTAGAAATCTAATTGCGAGTCGTACGTTGCAATTTCACTCTGACCGGTACTGGGCAACGTCATAGGCGTAGCTACCTTTGGTACATTCGATCCTTCGACTCGATATAAAACCAAGTTGTAGAATTTCCTTCTTCGTGGAAAATGTCTACATTGCTGCCTCGACAAGAAAGAGTAGCTGAAATACCACTTTCCGTTTCCACTCATGTTTCGAACGTAACCTCTTCTTATTTAACCTCTTCTCTTCAGGAGAGGTTATGTGGTTATGCGATGTAGCGGTTCTAACGGGTTTGTTTTTAGATCGATTTGAATGTTTTCTGAGGCTTCTTCAGGTGTCGAGGTGTCTTTGCATACTTTTAGATCTGCCTCGGTTGTCGAACTCGGATGGTCTTGTTACTATGGTAACAAAATGTAGGTGATTATGGCACTATAGAAAGGATATTGTAATGCAAGATGCAGGTGACTATACAGGGTGTTCAGAGATTTACTAGCCAGCGTTTTTGTCGTAAACGACTGGTACGAGAAAAAAATGAAAGAGGAAAAGGTTTTTTATAATCAACATAACGAAGTATATAAATTTTTCGTGTTTATCATTTTTTCCTCTTTTATTTTTGTCTCGTATCAGTCGTTTGCGAGAAAAACGCTGGCTAGTAAATCTCTGAACACCCTGTATACATATTGAGATATATAGTCAGTAGAATTTTTTTGTACTTCGTGTATTTCTTTATCATTAAGGTTATCGTAGTGGTCAGTTACAATTTTGCTTCGGTTAACAACCCAATTTGAGTGTAGTTTGATATCTCTGAGCTGATCAATAAATATTCTAAATTGTTAAGTTTGTAAATCTCCAAATTTTGTAGTAGTCAAATGTCTGAATTTCTGTACTTCAAAATTTTTATTGAAAACATAAAAATATTAGAACAAAATTGCTTAAGAAATTTATGAAACAAGATTTAAAAATTTGACACTTCTATGGACCTCAAATATTTCAGCACTAAATGTAAATGAAATATGCAAGTAATACATAATCCTCAGAAATTATATAAAAGCTTGAAACTTAGTAAACCAATAAGAAAAATCTGCCTACCCATAACTAATTAAACGATGTAATGTAATAGAAACCAGAATTACGTCGATAGAGTAAATGAGACCAGTTAGAAAAATCCGCTTACTTACATAAACAAGCACGTGGTCAAGTAAAGCACAGTTCACAAGCAACGTAAATAAACTCCTTACATTCCTGAATTACAATTTCCACCAAACGGTGCAATTAAAAGTCAAAGAAGCGTAGAGAACAAAAATTGATTAGCATCGATCAAGGTCGCGAATCGTAGAAGAATCGCGCAGAATTACATAAGCGGGAAAGCGTTAGAGCAACTCGAGAAAAGGTCGGTGTACCAGCGTTAACAAGTTGTCGTTTAACTTTCATTTACTCTAGGCGCGAGACTTCCTTTTGCCTTGTAATAGATCCTTCGTTATTAAAGTTAATAGCAGTTTTAACGGGAGAAGTCTTTTGATAATGAAGCTTTCGTTCTTCTTCCGTTTACTGTGTATCCTCGAATAAGCAGGTGTTTTGTCGAGTTCATATAACGAACACTGAGAATGATTTGATAATTTATTTATTTAATAGCGTTTTGAATTATTTTTAGCTTCAGTCATGAAAAGTTTCAGAAGAAATTAAACGATGTTCATTTTTATTTAAAATTGCTGAATCAGCATAAATGTCAAGGAGACACGTCAAGTCTGTTGTGAGAGTTGAAGTGCACTCTGTATTTGTCATCTTCAGTTTTTGAAGTATTCGATCATCTCTACATCATTGTTATCTCTGTGTATATCACTGTTCCTCTGCAGTGAGTGTTTATAGGGTGCCTCACAACTAGTGTAGGTCCTTGAAATCTTGAAATCAGGTCCCTTGAAATGGGAGGTAGCTGACGGATAACGCGTAGTTATTCAACGCATGGTAATTCGACGCGTAGTAATCCAGCGTGGGGATATCCAACGCATTGTAATCCCACGCGTGGATATTCAACGCGTGGTAGTCCAACGCGTAGTAATGCAATGCATGGTAATTCGACGCGTAGTAATCCAACGTGGGGATATCCAACGCATTGTAATTCAACGCGTAGTAATCCAGCGTGGGGATATCCAACGCATTGTAATCCCACGCGTGGATATTCAACGCGTGGTAGTCCAACGCGTAGTAATGCAACGCATGGTAATTCGACGCGTAGTAATCCAGCGTAGGGATATCCAACGCATTGTAATCCCACGCGTGGATATTCAACGCGTGGTAGTCCAACGCGTAGTAATGCAACGCATGGTAATTCGACGCGTAGTAATCCAGCGTAGGGATATCCAACGCATTGTAATCCCACGCGTGGATATTCAACGCGTGGTAGTCCAACGCGTAGTAATGCAACGCATGGTAATTCGACGCGTAGTAATCCAGCGTAGGGATATCCAACGCATTGTAATCCCACGCGTGGATATTCAACGCGTGGTAGTCCAACGCGTAGTAATGCAACGCATGGTAATTCGACGCGTAGTAATCCAGCGTAGGGATATCCAACGCATTGTAATCCCACGCGTGGATATTCAACGCGTGGTAGTCCAACGCGTAGTAATGCAACGCATGGTAATTCGACGCGTAGTAATCCAGCGTAGGGATATCCAACGCATTGTAATCCCACGCGTGGATATTCAACGCGTGGTAGTCCAACGCGTAGTAATGCAACGCATGGTAATTCGACGCGTAGTAATCCAGCGTAGGGATATCCAACGCATTGTAATCCCACGCGTGGATATTCAACGCGTGGTAGTCCAACGCGTAGTAATGCAACGCATGGTAATTCGACGCGTAGTAATCCAGCGTAGGGATATCCAACGCATTGTAATCCCACGCGTGGATATTCAACGCGTGGTAGTCCAACGCGTAGTAATGCAACGCATGGTAATTCGACGCGTAGTAATCCAGCGTAGGGATATCCAACGCATTGTAATCCCACGCGTGGATATTCAACGCGTGGTAGTCCAACGCGTAGTAATGCAACGCATGGTAATTCGACGCGTAGTAATCCAGCGTAGGGATATCCAACGCATTGTAATCCCACGCGTGGATATTCAACGCGTGGTAGTCCAACGCGTAGTAATGCAACGCATGGTAATTCTAAGCGTGCGAATCTAACGCGTAGGTAGCCAACGCGTAGTAATCCGGCGTGTGGATATCCAACGCGTAGTAATGCAACGTGTGGTAATTCTAAGCGTAGGAATCTAACGCGTGGTAATCTAACGCGTAGTTAACCAACGCGTACTTAACCAACGCGCAATAATTAAGCGCGTAGCAATCCTCGCGCTCTGGTCCGCGTTTTTCCTTAATAATTCAAAAACGAAGCTTCATACTCCATTTTTGCAAGAGGAAATCTTATACAGAATCACCTCCTCATTTCAGAGACACTAATTATGACACACCCTGTATAACAAGAGTGAACCTAGCACATCAATCAACGAGAATGTAAATAATGACTCCATCAGTAGTTCCGACGGTAATGCACTGCATTTTAACGGTGTCAGAGCTTTACTTTCAACGTAATTCGCTTTCTCTAATTAGAAACTAAATTCGAGGGCTATAAACTGTATTATGAGTATTTCCTACCAAAAGAAATCTCTGCCAAAAAATGTACGCATGAAGGTGAAGTTCATTCCACGTTTAGATTTTTATGCGGAGTGTACTCGTATCTTTTGTGCAATTTTCAACCCACTTTCTTGTCTTTTAAGCTAGAGACGATTTCGCAAGGAACTTTCCATCGTTTCGAATGTTTTGGGTCCATGACTCAGGGGATTTTCGACCAGTTTTCCTTCGATCGTTAATTGAATGGTCTTTTTTGTATCAAGTGCGTAATCCGCTGTTAGCATTGACGTGACATTCGGCAGCCAAAACATTATTATTAATTTATTTATTCGAGGGGCAAACCCTGATGAATTGCAAAAAAGGATCGATGCAATCGTTTCCTTGATTAACTGTCTTTTTATTTTCCTTGTGGATTCAATATCCATTTTATTATTTAACTTTTATTATACTTTTATTTTAACTAGCTCTTTGGGGTCTCATGTTTTGTTAAACAAAGAAATCACTTTTACAATTATTGTTGTAATTGGAATTTTATATTTTATTTACATTTTAACCTAACTCTTTGGAGTCTCATGTCTTGTCAAACAAAGAAATCATTCTTACAATTATTGTTATACTTGTAATTTTATTTTATACTTGTATTTTAATTAATTTTTTCTTGTGTCCATGTCTTATTAAACAAACAAAATTTTCAAACTCTCAAATTTACAAATTTTTTAATTTAAAAGTGAGGTTAGTAATTTAGAGTCTACTATATTTGAGTTTAGAGGAAGTAAGTGAATACTGAATACGTTTGCCGAATAACAGTAATTATTGTACGCTCTATAACGTGTTCACGCTCAGGTAATTGAGTTGCTTCATCTTAAACTTCTTGAAGAATTCCAGTGAATTTTTATAGCATATCTTTTTGTTAGTTTCACATGGAAAGAAGAAATCTAAGTGATTTAAAGAGAAACTCGAAAGCAGAAAGTTAATGATTCGTTACAGTATCATAAATTATAGTATATCGGAAGTATTCAAATTATAATATGGTCTTAAAACAGTTTGACAGAACACGTATGGCCATTCATTACAAACATTTTTTCTTTAAACCTGCAATTATTTATAAATTTTTAAGTAATCAATTACACTTAGATTATAAATTCTCAAATTTAAAAAAAAATTAAAAAATATAGATATTGAAATTGACAACACTTTATAAATTCTGAAATAAATATTAAAAAATTATTATTCGTTAACAATGTATAATTTTTAAATTTGCAATGTTTATTTCAGAAGATACAGTTAAATAAACAGAGCTATAAATTTAATATAAAAGTTCATGTTACTTCAGAGTCACACAAGTATGTAAGTGTTAAAAGGTCGAAGGACGTATGCTCATAAATCAGCTGGGTTTCACTTCGTCGTTAACGTAATGAACAGGTGAAGGTTCCCAGTACAGTGAAAGAGAGCGAAAGCAGAAATACGGAATTAGCATTAGGAGTCTTTCGTCCAAATCACAAATAATTTCGTGATTTCATTCTGAAAGAAATAAATACTCTAACCATGTCAGCGCAGAAATTTGCGTATGCGTGCACATAACAATAACCATAAAAAAGGAAAACTTATATTCTCATTGTTAGAAGATGTATGAAAAGTCACTAGACATAGACCTCATAGTACGGACTTTATAAAAAAGTCACTGCACTACAAACAGAAATTATATGATTTATATTCACGCGTTGGATCACTACGCGTTGGATATCCCCACGCTGGATTACTACGCGTCGAATTACCATGCGTTGCATTACTACGCGTTGGACTACCACGCGTTGAATATCCACGCGTGGGATTACAATGCGTTGGATATCCCTACGCTGGATTACTACGCTTAGAATTACCACGCGTTGCATTACTACGCGTTGGACTTCTATGCGTTGAATATCTACGCGTTAGATTACCACGCGTTAGATTCCTACGCTTAGAATTACCACGCGTTGCATTACTACGCGTTGGACTTCTACGCGTTGAATATCTACGCGTTGGATTACTATGCGTTAGATATCCACACGCTGGATTCAACATTTCTACAATAGTTATATTACAAATATTACAAATTATTTCACATAATTTGCAAGCTGTGATAAAATCAGTATTACACTGCAATCAATATTTCACACAAAAGTAACTGCAAATGTATGTACCACAATTGCAAATGTATGTACTACAAATGCAAATGTGCACAAATCTCGCACAAATCGCGACAGGTGTCCTTCCACCATTAAATCCAGGTTGCTTACATAATCCAGATAAACTTCATTCATCAACTTCGTCCGAACAAGCCTACCTTATCCACGAGAATCAGACTTAATTTCGTACGAATCCACCGTAAATTAGAGCAAGATCTTCGCTTTCATCTACAGCCATTAAGGTAACGAGATGCAACATTCCGATACATCAAATTAGCTTAAACTCGATGTTTATACCCACAAGGGGCTATCAGTCTCACTTAATCATTGCTGTCTTGTTAAATCTATTTCGTATTAACTAGTTTATCTCTAACATGGATTAGCAATTTTTGAAGATGTGAATAGCCTTTTATAGTCGAGTTGACCGTAGTATCTTATCTACCGGTGGCAACCCACGAGTTGGCACGTTGACAGTAGTAGTACCGCTGAGTGTACGTGGATAGGCGTGCAATGTTACTATTCTAATTGTAGGGAATTTAAGGACGTAATGATTTAGGGGTGTAGGGATAGGGGGGCGTAGGAATTTTGGGAATGTACAGATATGGGGACGTAAGGATATAGGGATGTAGAAATTTGGGGAAGTAAGAATTTGAGGGCGTAGGAATTTGGGGGCGTAGGAATTTGGGAGCGTAGGAATTTGGGGGCGTGGAAATTTTGGGGCGTGGAAATTTCAGAGCATAGAAATTTGGGGGCGTGGAAATTTGAAAGCGTAGTAATTGGGGGCGTGGAAATTTGCAAGCGTAGGAATTTGGGGGCGTGGAAATTTGCAAGCGTAGGAATTTGGGGGCGTGGAAATTTGCAAGCGTAGGAATTTGGGGGCGTGGAAATTTGCAAGCGTAGGAATTTGGGGGCGTGGAAATTTGCAAGCGTAGGAATTTGGGGGCGTGGAAATTTGCAAGCGTAGGAATTCGGGGGCGTGGAAATTTGCAAGCGTAGGAATTTGGGGGCGTGGAAATTTGCAAGCGTAGGAATTTGGGGGCGTGGAAATTTGCAAGCGTAGGAATTTCGGGGCGTGGAAATTTGCAAGCGTAGGAATTTCGGGGCGTGGATATTTGGAAGCGTAGGAATTTGGGGGCGTGGAAATTTCGAAACGTAGAAATTTGGGTACGTGGAAATTTAAGAATGTAGGAATTCGTGAACCTAGTAATTTGTGAACGTAGATATCTTACCGTAACTATTTATACAATTAAAACCATATCTCTTCTAATCCCCTACATCATCCTCTCCACGTGCCATCTCATGGGCCGCCATCATTACATTCTACAATACTCTGACCAAGTCTCCACGAGAGCAAGCAGCCATGATTTACAGCATTGTTGACTATCGTAAAGCGCCAGCATCCTGTATATAATTGCGTCTGGCACGCGCGCAATTCTCTTCCCGCTTTCTCGTGGAAGCAATCGTCATCGTTATCGGGCATCGATCGATACCGGATCGTTACGTAACAATTAGATTTCCCGCGACTCGCGCGAACACTCGTGCCGCGTTCTTACCTCACTGCCAATGGCAGTAGATGAACGATCGCGTGATCCAGTCTCTCACGAACGAGATCTTTTTACTATACCGCACAAATTACTGTCTCAAGTTTTCCTCTACATAACTTCCTTCACGCTTAGAGAAGATTGTATTTAGTAGATGTCTAATAGAAAAGAGATGATACCTTTTATCAGACTCTTACTTTCCGTTTCTTCCGCAGCTTTCACGCTTTTCTTTCGATTTTATTACTGTGGCGGGAGAAAGAAAGTAAAACTGCGTATGCGGATATTTATTTCTGTATATATGAAAAATTCATTACTTTTGTAAAAAATTCTTTTTTGTAAATTAATGAAAATTTATACTTTCTTTTATTGTGTGGAGAATTACATTTTTAATGTAAAAGTCGATTTAAAGTTGGGTCAAAAAAAAAGTAGGTTAAGTTGAACCTAACTTTATGATTAGGTTAGGTTAAGTTCTCTAAGTATAACTATTAAGTATAAATCTTGAAACAAGTTTTAGTAACACAAACCACTGCTGCATAAAAACTTGTAAGAACAAATAGAAGTTCAAGGAAAGAGTAGATACAAATGAAGGTTAAATTGAATCTAACTAATTAGGTTAGGTTAGGTCCAACTAACTGTAAGTTCACTTTTTAAGTAAAAATCTTGAAACAAGTTTTAACAACAGTAACCATTGGTACAAAGAAACTTGTAAGAACATGTTGAATTCCAAGCATGAAGTAAATAAAAATGAAGGTTAAGTTGAAGCTAACTAATTAGGTTAGGTTAGGTTCAACTAACTCTAAGCTCAGCCTTCAAGTAAAAATCTTGAAACAAGTTTTAACAACACAAACTATTGGTGCAAAGAAACTTGTAAGAACAAATGGAAGTCCAAAGAAAAAGTAGATAAAAACGTAGGTTAAATTGAATCTAACTAATTAGGTTAGGTTAGGTTCAACTAACTCAAAGCTCAGCCTTCAAGTAAAAATCTTTAGACAAGTTTTAACAACACAAACCATTGGTGCAAAAAAACTTGTAAGAACAAATGGAAGTCCAAAGAAAAAGTAAATAAAAACGTAGGTTAAATTGAATCTAACTAATTAGGTTAGGTTAGGTTCAACTAACTCTAAGCTCAGCTTTGAAATAAAAATCTTCAGTCAAGTTTAAACAACACAGATCATTCGTACAGAAAAACTTGTAAGAACAAATTGAATTCCGAGCAAAGAATAAATAAAATCGAAAGTTAAGTTGAATCTAACTAATTAGGTTAGGTTAGGTCCAACCCTATTTTTAACTCTAAGCTCAGCTTTTAAGTAAAAATCTACAAACTAGCTTTAACAACACGAACCACTGAAACTTAGAAACTTGTAAGAACAAATGAAATTCTAAACGAATACATCTTTCCCTAAGTGTCCCATGGACCTCCATCTTGTCACCACTCCATTTTGCGTCACGTAGGGAGTTAATACGGTATTCCTCGCGTCGAACCTCAGCGATGAAGTAATTTTAAAATATCGTCTCGAGTAATCCATTCGGTAAAAGTAAGAAGGCGATTCGAACTATTCAGCCGTTGAATTATTGCATTTTACCGGGTACTTGGAAGTAATTTATGTTCTGCTAGATGGTCGTAAGAGGCAGCTTCTAGTTTGCTTTCGAGCCGCGTTGCAAGACCATTCGCAGGAAATCGGTCGTTTGCATATACAGTGTCCCCGTTTATTTCGTCGAGACGAATTACGAGAAAAGGTCGAGATCACCATTGCGATGCGATTCGATCGGACTTCTTCTTAGCAGCGAAGGACGTTTTGTCCGAACAAAGTACTTGATGTATTTTAAGAATAAATCTCTGATAACGATTTCATTTGTGCAGCTGTGAATTGTTATTTTTGTTGAAATATTTATTGGGTATTTACAGGAAAATACGTGAGGACTTTCAAAGTTTGTAGAAGATTTTTAACACTTTACCACGTGACGCTGTTTTCGTACAAATGTCGTATACATACATGATTTGTATATTATTAAGAATTTATTTAATTGAAAATGCTCGTATTAGTTACTGTGGATGATTGCAACAAATGTGAAAATATCAAGATTTGTTAAAAACAAAATTATTTAATACAATTTTAAATTGTTTCTGTATGGCAGACGACGTGAGTACGACGTTGAAACGTGTCTGAAAAGTTTCAAACTAATTGGACAATGACAGTCAGGCTTTCTTATATTAGATTGTAGGAACGTAGAAAGTGTAGCATGGAATGGCAATTTATAGTAAACGTACTATTTCTTATTCATAATCAACTTGAATATGTTTCCAAATGTTTTGTACTACAAATTAATTAATAATTTATATCAATGTGCCTAAATTCCATGCGTCATCGACTCCATACAGTGTACAGAAGTATTTTCTAAGTTTTCCAGATTTCTAGTCTTCGCAATACTAAATTTCTAAACAACAACTTGGAAAATTTGTTAAACAAGAGTGACCGAGTGACGGACCCTCAAGTCGTGATTTTCGCTGAAAATTTCAGTTGTGACGGTATATACTAATAAGGCAAGGGAATCAGCTGATCGTGAGTGGCACAGTTTCGCTCGCGTGTCGGCGCTCGAAAAACGAGCAAATGAAGCGCGAGAGAAAGGTGAAGCGTATGCATCGCGGTTACGCGTTTCAATTTCGCGCTCTTTGCCTTGACGACCGCGAATTTGCCGAGCGTAACTCCGATTCCGTTATACCGATGAAAATCACTCGCGGATTCAGTGGAATCGCTGCAAGAATAATTGGGAATCGATCGACTTTTTTGATGAGGACGACGCAAGATACACTGGTCATAGTCTTCAGAAATATGCAAAATTATTTCAACTCTTTTTGCTTATAAAAAATATGAAATGTCTACGTTAATGGGTCACTGGTCATTTTAGGTTGCTCTTTGTTATTTAACTGACTGTTAATATTAATATTGAGTATTGACATTGACTATTAGCGTTGACTATTAGATTTGACTATTAGCATTGACTATTAGCATTGACTATTAGCAGTGACTATTAGGATTGACTATTAACATTGACTATTAGCATTGATTATTAGCATTGACTATTAACATTGACTAGTAGCGTTGACTATTAGCATTGACTATTAGCAGTGACTATTAGGATTGACTATTAACATTGACTATTAGCATTGACTATTAGCATTGACTATTAGCATTGACTATTAGCATTGATTATTAGCATTGGCTATTAGCATTGATTATTAGCATTGACTATTAGCATTGACTATTAGCATTGACTATTAGCATTGACTGTTGACATTGACTGTTGACATTTAAAATTAACATTGACTATAAAAATGCACTATTGATATTGACTATCAACATTAAGTAACAGCATTGACTGTTAATATCGTCTATTAACATTGACTATTCACGTTGAATATGAATATTGCCTATCAACACTGACTATCAACCTTGACTATTAATATTGGCTATCAATATTGACTATAAACATTGACTATTGATACGTTCCTATCAACATTAACTAACAACATTGACTATTAATATTGTCTATTAACATTGACTATAAACATTGACTATTGATATTGACTATCAACATTAACTAACAACATTGACTATTAATATCGTTTATTAACATTGACTATTCACATTGAATACGAAGATTGAGTATTAACACTGACTATCAACCTTGACTATTAACATTGACTATCAACATTGATTATAAACATTGACTATTGATACGTTCCTATGAACATTAACTAACAACATTGACTATTAATATTGTCTATTAACACTGACTATCAACCTTGACTATTAACATTGACTATAAACATTGACTATTGATACGTTTCTATCAACATTAACTAACAACATTGACTATTAATATTGTCTATTAACATTGACTATTCACATTAAATATGAACATTGACTATCAACATTAACTAACACCATTGCCTATTAATACTGTCTATTAACATTGACTATTCACATTGAATATGAACACTGACTATCAACACTGACTATCAACCTTGACTATTACCATTGACTATCAACATTGACTATCAACATTGACTATCAACATTGACTATTAACATTGACTATCAACATTAACTATTAACATTGACTATTAACATTGTCTGTTAACATTGATAATCAACATTGACTATTAACATCGACTATTAACATTGACTATTACCATCTATTTATCCAACCCTATCTAATTGTTTCCCATAAATCCTGTGCACCTCTTCCGTAGTATTCGATGCGTGTGGCCATAATTGAAACTCTCTGGCATTATACTACTGACACTATGACGTTCCGTACATATGCCGTAAAAGCGGTAATGAAAATTTGTTGCGAAGCAGAGAATGCTTGTTGCGGTTTAAAGGAACAGAGATAGTTTCGCAACGGGAATTTATTAGCGACGTTTCATTGTGAACACAAAATGCCATTCTCTGAAGAAACGAGCCACGAGATGACGTTCGATGGATGACCCGCGGATTCCTCGATTTTATAATAAGAATTTGGTACAAGGTCTCCCGCGTTGCCGATTTCTCCGAGTTCATCAGACGTAACTGTCTTGCGGCTACTGGAAAGTATCTTCTGTAAATATTAACTACGAGCAAGTATTTATGATCTGATGGGGCAACGTGTACTTTGAACTAGGGTTATTTCAGAATCACCAGGCTTGATAACTCGCGGGTTTACATATTGAACCGTTTATGAAATACCCGGCGAATTTCGATAAAAAAAGAGAGTTGCTCTAGGTGTTACGAAGTAGGACGGGTCGCTAATGGCCAGTATTACAAGGGAAGTTGCAACATGTAATTGAATGTTTGGTGTTTCGAGCGGCCGATGAAAAAACGGAAATTTAGGTTAATGAAAATGGTCGCAAAAAATTATTAATCAGTTAACGAGTGGTTCCACCTGTTCTAGTTCTTGTTTGATGCTGTAAGAAAAGATATTAAGGATACTTTGCGGGAAAGGAGTAATCAGTGTGGGATTCAGTAATATTGACCTGTGCTGGGTCACTTAACCAGTAATATTGTTCACTATATAATTAAATATATGCAGGTATAGTTACAAGTGTAGTTAGAGGTATAGTTGCAGGTATAGTTGACAAGTATAATTGGGAAGTATAGTTGCAAGTATAGTTACCAAGTGTAGGTGCAAGTATAGTTACAAGTGTAGTTAGCAAGTATAGTTACAGGTATAGTTGCAAGTATAGTTAGCAAGTGTAGTTAGCATGTATAGTTGCATGTGCAGTTACAAGTATAGTTACAAGTGTAGTTAGCAAGTATAGTAATCAAGTATAGTCATCAAGTATAGTCAACAAGTATAGTCAACAAGTATAGTCAACAAGTATAGTCAACAAGTATAGTCAACAAGTATAGTCATCAAGTATAGTTACAAGTATAGTTACAAGTATAGTCATCAAGTATAGCCATCAAGTATAGTCAACAAGTATAGTCAACAAGTATAGTTATCAAGTATAGTTACAAGTATAGTCATCAAGTGTAGCCATCAAGTATAGCCATCAAGTATAGCCATCAAGTATAGCCATCAAGTATAGTCAACAAGTATAGTCATCAGGTGTAGTTGCAAGTATAGTTGCAAGTGTAATTAACAAGTATAGTTGCAAGTATAGTTAGCAAGTATAGTTAGCAAGTATAGTTGCAAGTGTAGTTACAAATATAATTGCAAGTATAGTTACAAGTATAGTTACAAGTATAGTTACAAGAACAATTCTGTTTCACAAAATTGCTTGTACTTGACATTCGTGGTGCGATTAAAAGCTGAAACATTACCGATACTACGACGCGAAACGTTCCTTTACGTTTGTAAGGCTTATCTGTCAACATGATCGAGTACGATAGAAACCCACGTAAAGTGTAATGACACGGTACACCAGGTAATAGCTCGGTGCTTCATCGATGCAACTCTGCGACCAGATTTTGAAGTTGAAGGTGGAATTTAGAAAGTAGGTTGCTTAGTAATTACGATATTTGAAAAGACTGGCGAAGTAATATGTACAGAGTGCTCCAAAAGAAGCTGATCCTTCAAACTATCACAAATTATAAATTCACAATTTTTATGTTTATAAGCAAGCTTATTGGTTTAATGTCATCTGCCATGAAAGTTTTTGTCACAATTAATTTTTTCATTTTAAGGAGACTTTTTTATTAACATTGACTTGTTGTAGTGACATGTGGTGAACCTTAAACAATTTCTCATTGACATATCATTACTCAGTGTATCTCTATTCAGTGTATATAACTTTTACATGAAGAATCTAAACACCGAATATGAAGTCCCAAATTAAATTTGACACGATATTAGTCCCTCTTTCTCCTTTTCAGAGTACTTGAAGTATGCAATAGTCGAAGGCTCTAAGCTATCAATAAAATTAACGTAAACGCAATCGGTAATAAAATGATCGAACTTTACTGCCGCTGATGATTTATCGGAAACCGTGTCCTTGGCAAAATCTTTGATTTTATGGGGGTTTGTCTCGAGAGTGGTTTTACGAGTGCTCGTAAACTTAAACAGTTGCTTAAACCAAGAGAATTATCCTATCTCGAAAATTATTTCTGAATTGCAGCAAAACATCTGACACAGTAACAGACCCTTTCTCTGCAAGACCATCTGAAGAAAAAACAAAGGTGTTCAAATACTTGGGTCTTAAAAATAAAACGATCGAAAGTACAGCTTAGACGACCTTGTTCCTGTTTCGCTCGTAATAACAGTCTCTAAATTCAGTGTTCGCGAAAATCGGTAAGAAGGGTGCAATAAAAACTGACAAGCTTCTTTTTTTCTGTAACATTGCCATTGGGAAAGTAACTCGTAAATGCTGTAATTACAGTGTGTGAAATCGAGTACACCACGGTTTTCCCCTCTCCCTTTTTCTTCCGTTTTTGTTCGAAATCGGAACCGGTTGACACGCAGATTTCAAGAGGGAATGGATTTGAGCAATCGGTCGATCCTGGACCTTGCGCAACCGAATGCCACACAACGAAACTAATCAGTCGAGGAAACTCTGATCGACGTTTCCATTAAACATTATTCCTGTCATTGTCTACGTTTCACTTCATTAACATTTTTTATTGACAACTTTATGGAAGATGAGTTCGTGGTTCAAGTGAAAGATGTCTGATGCCACATGTGATACCATCAGATGGTGGTCAAAATAATAAATTTATCTAACGACAAGATTTATATGCACAATTATTGCATATTTGACGACAAATTGTAGATGGAAGCTGTAGGTTCGCTTATTTGAAGATTTATCAATTTATTATTACTTAACAATTTATTATAACAGAAATTGTTTTTGATAGTCAATTGCTACTCCTTTTTAAAAGAAAGAGGTTATAGCATTATCTATGAGAGTGGACTAGCTGAAAATAAGTTTGATCAGTTTTGAAAATATGAGTTACAAATCTAACAAAATTATGTGATGTTATGTCATCTCCATCGTTCCATCATAATAAATGATATACTATTTCTGATTGTTCCAGTTGCGTTTCCAATGAACATGAATAGTACACCGCCAATCGACAGGATGTCGAACATCTACAACAACTCGATGGTTCGATTCTACAATCTAGTGTTCCATGACTTATCCGGTAAATCCTTCTCTGACAAATTATTAGATCATTACAGAAGTTCCTACCACTACAAGATCTTCACAGTATATATATATCAAGAAAATTGTTAACCAATGTAATACACATGTTGATCAAGAATGAAATAGATAGAGAAGAAGTAGTAGTTAAGAAGTAATTTGAAGAAAAATGAGTATGCACCATGTGAGATGATCTAATGTGTGATGATTTAGCACATATAACGCGTGACTATAACACGTGTGACAAAGTAACACGTGAACATTTAACAAGTAGCAATTTAATATGTAACTATACCATGTGTGAAGATACATCGTGCCATGTGACATGTAGTTTAAGTAGATCATGAGTGTATTACGCGTAGAGGACTATTATGTGATTAGTCTACACGTGGTAATCTGAAATGTAGCAATTTAACACGTGACTATGTTACGCGTTGTGGAAATCTGTCGCGTGATTATTCTTCGCGTGGTGTTTTGACTAATAGTGATCTGATGCGTGACTATACCACGCGTGGAGGTTCAGCGCGTGACTATACCATGTGTGGAGATACAACGCGTGACTATATCACGCGTGGAGATACAGAGCGTGACTATATTATGCGTGGAGATCCAGCGCGTAGTAATTCCACGCGTGGTAATCTGACACGTGGGGATATAACGCGTGACTATACCACGCGTGGAGAATCAGCGCGTGACTATACCACGCGTGGAGATCCAACGCATGACTATACCGCGCGTGAAAATCCAGCGCGTGATTATTCTACGCGTGGTAATCTGACACGTAGGGATCTAATGCGTGACAATCTGACACGTGGGGATATAACGCGTGACTATACCACGCGTGGAGAATCAGCGCGTGACTATACCACGCGTGGAAATCCAACGCATGGCTATACCACGCGTGGAGATCCAACGCGTAGTTATTCCACGCGTGGTAATCTGACACGTGGGGATATAACGCGTGACTATACCACGCGTGGAGATTCAGCGCGTGACTATACCACGCGTGGAGATCCAACGCATGACTATACCGCGCGTGAAAATCCAGCGCGTGATTATTCTACGCGTGGTAATCTGACACGTAGGGATCTAATGCGTGACTTCACCACGCATGGAGATTCAGCGCGTGACTATACCACGCGTGGAGATCCAACGCATGACTATACCGCGCGTGAAAATCCAGCGCGTGATTATTCTACGCGTGGTAATCTGACACGTAGGGATCTAATGCGTGACTTCACCACGCATGGAGATTCAGCGCGTGACTATACCACGCGTGGAGATCCAACGCATGACTATACCGCGCGTGAAAATCCAGCGCGTGATTATTCTACGCGTGGTAATCTGACACGTAGGGATCTAATGCGTGACTTCACCACGCATGGAGATTCAGCGCGTGACTATACCACGCGTGGAGATCCAACGCATGACTATACCGCGCGTGAAAATCCAGCGCGTGATTATTCTACGCGTGGTAATCTGACACGTAGGGATCTAATGCGTGACTATACCACGCGTGGAGATTCAGCGCGTGACTATACCACGCGTGGAGATACAGCGCGTGACTATACCACGCGTGGAGATATGGTGTGTCACTATACCACGCATGGAGCTCCAGTGCGTGGTTATTCTACGCGTGGTAATCTGACACGTAGGGATCTAATGCGTGACTTCACCACGCATGGAGATTCAGCGCGTGACTATACCACGCGTGGAGATATGGTGTGTCACTATACCACGCATGGAGCTCCAGTGCGTGGTTATTCTACGCGTGGTAATCTGACACGTAGGGATCTAACGCGTGACTACACCACGCGTGGAGATTCAGCGCGTGACTATACCACGCGTGGAGATATGGTGTGTCACTATACCACGCATGGGGATCTAACGCGTGACTACCTATACCACGCGTGGAGATCCAACGCATGACTATACCGCGCGTGAAAATCCAGCGCGTGATTATTCTACGCGTGGTAATCTGACACGTAGGGATCTAACGCGTGACTACACCACGCGTGGAGATTCAGCGCGTGACTATACCACGCGTGGAAATCCAACGCATGGCTATACCACGCGTGGAGATCCAACGCATGACTATACCGCGCGTGAAAATCCAGCGCGTGATTATTCTACGCGTGGTAATCTGACACGTAGGGATCTAACGCGTGACTATACCAAGCGTGGAAATTCAGCGCTTGACTATACCACTTACGCGTTGTGGAAATCTGTCGCGTGATTATTCTTCGCGTGGTGTTTTGACTAATAGTGATCTGATGCGTGACTATACCACGCGTGGAGGTTCAGCGCGTGACTATACCATGTGTGGAGATACAACGCGTGACTATATCACGCGTGGAGATACAGAGCGTGACTATATTATGCGTGGAGATCCAGCGCGTAGTAATTCCACGCGTGGTAATCTGACACGTGGGGATATAACGCGTGACTATACCACGCGTGGAGAATCAGCGCGTGACTATACCACGCGTGGAGATTCAGCGCGTGACTATACCACGCGTGGAGATCCAACGCATAACTATCCCACGCGTGGAGATCCAACGCATGACTATCCCACGCGTGAATATACAGTGCGTGACTATACCACACGTGGAAATCCAGCGCGTGGAGATGAAACGCATGACTATACCATGCGTGAAGATCCACGACGTGATTATTCCATGCATCATAATTTGATTCACATTGATTTAAAACATGGAGTTCCATCGCGTGGTTATTCCACTCATGATCCTGGCATCACTCTACCGTGTGATTATATCACGCACGCAAATTTGTCGCGTGAACATTTCCGTAGTAATTCAATGCGTAACTGTATCATCCGTCCACACGAGCTGGTGTTACGCTATTACCATACACACGGTAATCCAACAAGTTCTCCACACATGGTAACCCGACACATATGACACTAGTACGCGTGGCGATGTAACAGGTGGTCATATACCGTATCTATTTCCAATGCAAGCAATTTGAAAAGTGGCGCGAACTTCTGCAATGATCTAATACTAGTCCATCTTCCTTTTATATGAAAACGAAGTTAATTTTATAGATCCTAGGACGAAAGACTGGTTCCTCATAACATCGCCAGTACCTGGTGCCAGTATTCTAATCGGCTATTTGTATTTCGTTCTGTCATGGGGTCCCAGGCATATGGAGCACAGGAAAGCATACCAGCTAAAGAACACTCTAGTCATCTACAACTTCCTTCAAGTTCTGCTTAGCTGTTGGCTCTTCTACGAGGGTCTGGACGCCGCCTGGCTTCGAAAGTACAGCTGGAAATGTCAGTCAGTCGACTATTCCTATTCACCGGAAGCTCTCAGGGTACTGCTATTTCTTGTTCCTTCGTCTCTGTTTCCTGTTAAGGCAGATTTCAAGATGTGTGCTCTTTAGATCGCCAGAGGGGTATACATTTACTTCTTGGCTAAGATATCGGAACTCCTGGACACGGTGTTCTTCGTTTTGCGGAAGAAGGAGAATCAAATCACGTTTTTGCATCTGTATCATCATACTGTGATGCCGATGGTCTCATGGGGGGCCACCAAGTACTATCCTGGGGGACATGGTACTTTCATAGGTATGGTTCTACTTGTACAAATAATTGAACTTAGAGAATGCACATATTTTTTTTTAATGTTGGAATATTACTGGGCTGTGGTACCCTCAGATGTGAGGTACCTGCTGTTATTCGTACAAATAATTGAACTTAGAGGATGCACATATTTTTTTTTAATGTTGGAATATTACTGGGCTGTGGTTCCCTCAGATGTGGGATACGTTAGACATCTCTCATATCTGGCTTTGAGTTGGGGATGAAGGTTAGGCCGTTAGACCACCTTCATATGAACAGTTTACTACCACCTAAGAATGCAAATCTACTGAATGTTTAATATTTTATTAAAATATTAAAGATGGCAAGAATTGGAATTTTTTATCTTCATTAATCTCCTCATGCATGAGAGTTTAAACTACAAAAGAAAATTCTAAAATCCTTCTTTCATTAATTTGTTGACTGAATCCTTGTTTCATTAACTACTTCCCTACGTATGGAGGTGCAATATATTTAACTTGACACGTTGTTTAACTTGATCGAAAATTATTTCATGCTCTTGCGAGAGGATCATTGCTCATAAGTAGACTGCAGCTGTTTGATGATGATATATGAAGGTCTATGAAGTATTTATACTATAATCACGTGGTCTAAATCATGTATTAATCATGTGGTCTAAATCAAGTATAAATCATGTGGTCTGTGAGATAGGCTACAGGTTAGGTTTATGTTTAACCAGCAAACTTTCATGTATCATAAATGCATGAACATCTGTAGTATACTAATAAGCAGATTGTTACATCGTATTCTATTGAATGTAGGTCTTCGATTTTTATAGAAATTGTATGGTCGTTCTGTCGCAGGTGTTATTAACAGTTTCGTCCACATCATTATGTACACGTACTACTTGCTGGCAGCTTTAGTACCTCAATATCAGAAGTACCTGTGGTGGAAGAAATACATCACAACTCTTCAAATGGTAACACACTATTATATTTTAAGCTCATGTTGATATGTAGCATACACATCATTTCAGCTTGTAAATTATCTCACTAGAAAACTATATGTAGAAATCTGTATGTATTGTGCTATGAATCATTTCAAAATTATTTTCTCAAACAGTATCAAAGACTGATTGAAATTAAACTTGATGGATGTTAGTAGTGATAGAGAAAAATATGACAGAAAATGAATAACATCAGAAAGTAGGTCTTCATGAACAAATTTTTAAAGATAATTCTGTGTTGAAGAAAATAAAAAAAAACTCTATCACAAGAATTTTAAGACAATCTGCAAAATTGAAATGTCCTTATCTTAAGACGTCTCCAAAATTGAATTGTCCTCATCTTAAAATGTTTTCAAAATTAAATTACCCAAAATCTGTTACATGTCGTCAAAACTTGAACATCATTAAGCTATGATCAATCATTTCGATACAATTAAAAATTAAAGTATACGAAAATAATTATTATTCTTTCTCTGTCAACAGGGACAATTCTGCTTGGCCTTCTTACACAGCTGTCAACTGCTCATCTACGACTGCGATTATCCAAAGTGGTCTTTGATCTTGATTCTACCAAACGCAATGTTCTTCTACTTCCTGTTCGCCGATTTCTACAACCACGCGTACAGCAGCGGCAAGAGGACGAAATCGATCGAACAGAAGAATGGAACCGAGAAGAAAATGGTTAATGGAAATATGCAGAATGGAAAAGGAAAGACGGACTAGTCTGAAAGCGTTGATTCTCCGTGTAATATATTGTGGTTAATTAATGATTACACGAAGTTCTTGGTGATCGTGTGTTCGACTTGTGCGGTGGAGACAGTTTGAAGGACATTTTCGTTTTGGGGAAATCAAATGTGAGCGTGGTTGGATTTTTTCTTTAGGGGAAATGGAATCTCTAGGTGTTAGGTTTAGAGAAAATTGATTTGTGGAGACTTTGGAGATGGTAGTTTTGAAGTGGGGGAAATTCGGAATATGGGAAGAGTAAATATTGAAATTTGAGAATTTGAGAAATTGGGAATTTTAGAATTGGGGAGCTTTGGAATTGAGGAATTTTGGAATTAGGAAATTTGGAATTGGGGGATTTTGGAATGGGGGGATTTTGGAATTGGAAGTTTTGGAATTAGGGAGCTTTGGAATTAGGAAGCTTTGGAATTGGGGAATTTTGGAATTGGAAAGCTTTGGAATTGGGGAATTTTGGAATTGGGAGCATTGGAATTGGGGACCTTTGGAATTGGGGAGCTTTGGAATTGGGGAATTTTGGAATTGGGGAGCTTGGAATTGGGGAGCTTTGGAATTGGGGAGCTTTGGAATTGGGGAGCATTGGAATTGGGGAGCTTTGGAATTGGGAAGCTTTGGAATTGGTGAATTTTGGAATTGGGGAGCTTTGAAATTGGGGAATTGTGGAATTTGGAATTTTTGAGCTTTGAATTCAAAAATACTAAAAATTCAGAAATCTAAAGATTTAGAAACATAGAAGATTGTAAATAATAACCTGAGGTACCATTTTCCCCATAAAAGTTTATCAACACTCATCGTATGCTTACAGCGATAAGTCACGAAAATCAATTATGTGATCAGAACCGCAGGTCGATGCTTTGACTGTAACTGTCAATTGTCTAGCTGTTTAAGGACTGTAATTAAGAATGAAAAGCACCCTAAGAAGTTAATAGAATCTGAAACGTGCGTGTGAACTTTATTCGCGTATTTTATGGCATAGAGTAGTAATAATTTGATAAATAGTTTATAAATATATTTCGTTTTTGTACATCGTTTTAAGACGAACTGTCGCAGTTTTCATTTTTTTATTTCTTTTAAGCGAGTGTAGATAAAATGGAAGTCGTGTTATAAGGTTGCAAGATGAATAAATAGAGAGATCAAGAATTTTAGATATTTTAACGAAATTTGAGTTGTAAATTTTCGGAGAGTTAATTTTTGAGTGTTTGCTCTTCCATAAGATGGAAATTGTTGCGGTAAATTTATTGAAGTATGCGTTGGAAATTATTGTAAATATTCTCGCGTTATGGGACTGAGTCCGATTAGACAATAAAGAAGTTTAAAATTAATTTAAGTTTCTTTTGAAACCTTCAACCTTCTATGAGGAATAGTTTATATTTAATATTGATTAATAATTATTTAACGTTGATTAATAATTATTAAATTAATTTGAAATTATTAGGTACAAAATTGAATCAACTTTCAAGAACATTAATAAGAGACTGTTAAAAATTATTAATTACAACTACATAGTTACAGCTACATACTTAAAGAAAAATGTCTTGTATTGCATAAAATGTATATGTAATTTGTTATGCAATTTACTGGATCACTTAAGAAAATTCGATTCAAGAACCAGGAAAAAATTGATTCAAGAATAATCCTTTTTAACTATTTCTCTCCCATACAGTAAAAGTTGTATCCGATCAGACTAATAATTATCAAATAGAAAGTTATCGTTTCTTATAATCACGCAATACAGTTCTAAACTTTCTTTTACCTATGCAGAGTACTTGTTTCTAGTGAAACTCCTTCGACCACCTGTAGGCGGCCATAGCAAAAAGTAAGTCTTATCTAAAGTTAAATTACTAAGAAATATTAGACTTGTTCAGGAAACGTCTATCGTTAAAGGAACTTGTGATAGTACAACGGAGCCATAGTATGGAGATGTCATGCAACAGGTGGCGATATAACAAACCAGAATATAAAAGAATATTGCATATAAATGTAATGCAATACGTGACGATCTGAATCAGGTGACGATTGAATCAGTGGTGATTCAATAATTAGTGATTTAAAGCATTGTATATAATTTCACGAGTGGTGATCTAACGCAGTGCAATTTCATATTACTATGAATTTCGGTTTTAAACTACACATGCAAAAAATAAAAAGTGAATAAAGAAATGGGGTAAAAACGCTTCAATAAATAAATGTTCCGTTTATTTACATATCTTGATCGAACAGTGTATTATTTTCGCGTGATATTTATAAATATACAAAACGTCACGGTCGAAAATATAGTACAGTTCAGGCGTCACAAGATGAGGGCTCATTTTGTGGCGAACAGTGCACAACTCGCTTTAACCCCTTGTCCTACAATTTTATAGGCAGCTGCGTCATTCACAGTCAGCTAATTACTGCTAGAAGATAAAGTAAAGAAATTTAAGACGTTCAGCACATTTTGCATTCGGTAATCTTTGATTATACAGTTTATAACCAAAATTCAATTACAGTTAAAAGACATATGTGAACTGTAGTGTGCGTCACGAGTGTGACACGATATTGTAGGACGAGGGGTTAACATTCGTTCAATCGTTTTTCGAAACATTTCATTTGTAACCTCCTTCCTGAGGCATTGACCCTTCTATATCGCCATCATATTACCACTTCTCAGAATAAATATAACTTCTACGCGCTACATATATAAAAATAAGGTAATAACAATATACAAATTTACATGTGGACAATCGTCCAAGCGATTAAATTTGACGATCACGCTTTTCCCATTCAAAAATTTAATTTGTTCCACTGTTTTGTGCAATTTTTAAGATCTCTCATTCATGAAGGTTCTCGTTTAAGTTGAACATTTCGATTACTTAATTACTATCAGAAATCGCAAAAATAATTGAAGGAAACTTATATGAACGAACATTTAGTGGCAACACAAAAATTCTGAAATCACATATGCTTTTGTCAGTGAAAATTTGTTCAAGCGAAACTCTGACATTGCTCCAAACTTAAAAATTACAAATACTTCTTCTAAGTACCTAAAATATATTAACCAAAAGTTTATGTGAATATGTAAAACATTTGAGCAATTTATACTACCCTCAAATTTTACATAACAAAATAACATTCATTTCATAAACCTATCTATAATGTTGAGAGACTCAGTCTCTCTAAAAATCTTGTTTATTTACAAAAAATAAATTAACTGTCACTTAAGTTATTCGTGATTTAAGACAGTTGTGAGAAATTTGTCTTGAACAGAAACTAGTTATAGTTGTAAAAAGACAAGCTTGAAATATGGCAGAACTAATGAAAGTTTTAGTAGCTTCCTGAAGAGGTAGGACGGTACTAAGATTCTGTCTTTTGTTCAGTAAAGGTATACTCCTTTTAACGAATTTAGACTAATTGATGTTCGTACTACAAACACTTATATTTATGGTATTTTCACAAGGAAAAACGAATGTGGAACCAACACGAATAATATTCTGTGTTTATAGTTGTTGATTAGTGCCTTAATTGCTCTAATTGGTCCTTGAGTTTATATGTAGTATCAAAGTCGTAAAACTTGTTAAAATAAAAACATGGAAGTAGTAAAAATTTTGAAGAACACAGAAATACTGAAGAATATTGTAGAAGTCCTCGTGTACATAGTATCTCTAACAAGAAAGGTCAAGAAAATATCTGACCATTCCATAGTATCAAACAGCGCAGAAACCTGAATACCATCAAACTCGCAGAACTCGTTACACACAAAAACGTGGAAGCAGTAGAAATACCGAAGAACGTCATACAAATACTGAAGAGTATTGCAGAAACTTTGAAGAGCACTAAACCTCTGAAGAGCACTAAAGAAACTTTGAAGAGCATTACTGAAATTCTGGAGCGAGTACGCAAGGGTAATTGAACGCGGTCGAAAAAGCTTTACCGTTTAGAAGTTTATCGCTCGAATCACGTGGCAACGTCCGAGAGCAGACATTTCGTTTCTCTTGCCTTTTATTTTTCGCTCGCAGCCACTGCGTTCGTAGCCTCGAGCGATTTGGGCCTGGTCAAGACATCTTTTTCGTTCTTCTTTTTCTACCGTTTCACGGTATCGCTCTTCGAATAACCGGTGGACCCATTGACCCACATTTCGAAAGACCCCGTTAACTCCCCAGATTTCGAGTTCACCTGGTGAGTCTCCCTCGAAGTTGAAACTTGATCTTTTCCTAATTGGGTCGATCAGCTTGTTTCCATAACACGTTTTTCGAGCCGATCCTTTTGTTTCTTACTTTGATTTCCGGTTGCGCGTGCCACTTTTCGCTTCGTGGGATTCTTATTTGGAGCCTGATGCACGGACTTGGTTGCAGTTGTGAGACTACGGTTTTGGATTTGGGAATTTGGGGGATTGGGGATTTGAGGGGACGGAAATTTGAGAAATTGGGTGATTTGAGAATTTAGGGAATTTTGGGATTTTGGGAATTTAGGGAATTTTGGGATTTTGGAATTTGGAAATTTCGGGATTCGGAAATCTAGGAATTTGGGGATTCAAGGATTTGGGGATTTAGGGATTTGGGGATTTGGGGATTTAGGGATTTGGGGATTTGGGGATTTAGGTATTTGGGGATTTAGGGATTTAGGGATTTGGGGATTTAGGGATTTGAGGATCAAGAGATTTGGGGATCTAGGGATTTGGGGATTTAGGGATTTGGGGATTTAGGGACTTGGGGATTTAGAAATTTTGGAGATCAATAGATTTGGGGATTTAGAGATTTGGGGATTTAGGGATTTGGGGATCAAGAGATTTGGGGATCTAGAGATTTGAGGATCTAGAGATTTGAGGATCTAGGGATTTGGGGATCAAGGAATTTGGGGATTTAGGGATTTGGGGATCAAGAGATTTGGGAATCTAGAGATTTGAGAATCTAGGGATTTGAGGATTTAGGGATTTGGAGATTTAGGGATTTGGAGATCAAGAGATTTGGGAATCTAGAGATTTGAGGATCTAGGGATTTGGAATTTTAGGGTCTTCAAAATTTAGGAATTTGGCAATTTTGAGATCTGGAAATCTAGGGATTCGGAAATTTGAGAAATTCTGTCAATTAGATAACGCGATCACGTGACAAATTCTCCAACTTAAGAATCTGATCACATAATTGAAAAAATACAAAGGTCAGCTAAACATGGTGAGGATCACTCCGTAATTTGATATAGTTCATGAAACACCACTTGATCATATCTGAACGTAAAATAAGTAACAGTTATTTCGCGCCATCTTGAAGTTCACATCCTTTGTAAGATTATCCAAACTGTAGACGTTACAATTGAGTTCTTGAAGGTTGATCTGGAAGAGCTGTTTCTAGATCCACTTCACATGTTCTGTAACATGTACTTCATACGTTCTGCAGAAGGTTATTGTTACTAACTCCACTGATCATGAGATTCAATTGGTTTTCGCTGTCTTTTTATAAAATAGTATGATGTGTCGACAGTGATGTCTTCTTCGAAAAATATATTGTAAGTAGTATGTCTTCAAGAAACGTGCCTTCCTTCGATATGATACTAGTATCACGATGTTATCAGTTATCTGACAGAATGGAGTCTAATCTGATGAATCATATATAGTTAGATTCTTAATTTGTATTGGCATCTTAATTTTAAGACCTTAAAGTCAACAGATAGATTCACCAGATTAAAAGTCTCTATCGATGACTGATTAAACTTGAAAACTTCAAAGAGAACTACGTGATGTTAGCTTCCGAAGTTCAATCGAGCTTTAGCGACAGAAGTGTCGAATATTAAACTTCCTTCTTGCTGTACGCCTTTCGGTAAAAGTCACTGAACAAATAAATAAAAATCACCACATTGGCCATGAAGAAATAGGTGATCGCCCTCGGTAATTTGCAGTCCATCGCCAGAATCATCAGCAGGTATCCAAGCATGAGAGCAAACTGTGTCTAATAAAAAAAACATAAAGAAAGATTAGGGTGGATCATCGAAATTTCGTGTTTATTAAAGTATCGTGCTGACCAGTTGCATCGCGGTCATGTACTTCTTCCACCACAGGTACTTCCGATAATTTGGTCCGAGAGCCGCGATCAGGTAATACGTGTACATGACGATGTGCACGATACTGTTTAGGAACGCGATCATGGCACCCTGTTCGTCGGGCAGGAACTTGAGGTAGCACCACGAGAACACCGATGTCATGGTGTGGTGGTAGACGTGCAGGAAGGTCACCTGATTCTGCTTCTTGCGGAGGACGAAGAACACCTTGAAGAACAAATGTCGAAATAATTGCGATTGACCTCGTTTGGCAATCAAATTTTCCTGGTAGTTGCAGTGCTGACTGACAACTTCTATAAACATATTGGTCAATTGTTAAAAGTCAACAAGCTTGAAATGTGACGGAATGGAGCTGCTGTTGTATTACAATACAAAATTGTATAACCTTTGATTTCATGGTAGAGTCTCGCTATATGGCCCTAGTCAAAATATACACAATACAATATATACAAATATACATTAACAGATTCAATTACAACGTTAAGATAAATAAAAAAGGTTGATATGTTGGGCACATTTTGTATGCAAGGGACTTCAAGCAGATTATACTTTGAATTAAATACGAAATTCAATCGAAGTGTAAATATGAGACGAAGTGTGAATATGATGTGTTATGCTTTAGGTACAATATGGTACAAAATGTATATATGCTATATATATATATATGTATACAGGGTGTCTCGATTCGATTGTAGTGTGAATATGAGTTTGAAGTGTTTAGCTGCAGTGTGCGTCATGTGTGCGTCATGAGTGCGTCACGATGTAGTAAGACATAGAGTGAAGTTTCGTATGGTATAAAATGTATGTATGATGTATACATATGTACATATACAGGGTGTCTCGATTCGATTGTAGCGTGAATATGAGTTTGATGTGTTTGGCTGCAGTGTGCGTCATGTGTGCGTCATGAGTGCGTCACGATGTAGTAAGACATAGGGTGAAGGTTCGTATGGTACAAAATGTATGTATGATGTATACATATGTACATATACAGGGTGTCTCGATTCGATTGTAGTGTGAATATGAGTTTGAAGTGTTTAGCTGCAGTGTGCGTCATGTGTGCGTCATGAGTGCGTCACGATGTAGTAAGACATAGAGTGAAGTTTCGTATGGTATAAAATGTATGTATGATGTATACATATGTACATATACAGGGTGTCTCACAACTGGTGTTGTATGAAATATACTTTGAAGCGTAACTCACCGTATCGAGAAGTTCGATGATCTTTCCGACGAAGTACCACCATCCCAATTTTGCAAACTGTTTAACACAAAATAAGAATAGTATTATTGATTCTACTTGACTCAGATTTAAATTATGATTTAATTGTCAACTTACTGCGGTTTGTATCAATATATCTTTGGGATCCCGACTCGCACTGTTGCATTTCGATGGGACAAGCATATATTTCACACCAGGGTTCAGTAGTGGCTAAAAGTTAACAAAATTCCAAAGAATTATTGTTTTTCTCAAGAATTATTTAACTTGATTGAGCTATCACATACAGTTTAATGAAAATAAATGCTAACTAATGAAATTAAGTATGTCAAGGTAGCGTACTGTATCAATGAACGTCGATTCGATAAAATTTGCAATTTTACTGGTTTTGAAATGTTATTACAAAAGAGGTCAATATTCAACGTTGTGACATTGCACAGTTTACTGAAATTTGATATAGAAATATCAATATAACGAGAGCTGTTTTATTGATATAACTGCTTAACGAGTTGATGTAACAAACCTGATGAGTTGAAAAATTATTTTACCATATAGAGATGGAAATTAAATTACTGTGCAAAAATATAGAATTAGGGCAAAGTACCACGTTCACTATAGTGATATAGTGTGGTAAATAAAATCGTTACTCTTTTAACAAGGTTAAAGTTAAGTAAGTTATGTAAGTAAGTTAAGTAAGTTAAGTAAAGTAAGTAAAGTAAGTTCAGTAAAGTAAGTTCAGTAAAGTAAGTTCAGTAAAGTAAGTTCAGTAAAGTAAGTTCAGTAAAGTAAGTTCAGTAAAGTAAGTTCAGTAAAGTAAGTTCAGTAAAGTAAGTTCAGTAAAGTAAGTTCAGTAAAGTAAGTTCAGTAAAGTAAGTTCAGTAAAGTAAGTTCAGTAAAGTAAGTTCAGTAAAGTAAGTTCAGTAAAGTAAGTTCAGTAAAGTAAGTTCAGTAAAGTAAGTTCAGTAAAGTAAGTTCAGTAAAGTAAGTTCAGTAAAGTAAGTTCAGTAAAGTAAGTTCAGTAAAGTAAGTTCAGTAAAGTAAGTTCAGTAAAGTAAGTTCAGTAAAGTAAGTTCAGTAAAGTAAGTTCAGTAAAGTAAGTTCAGTAAAGTAAGTTCAGTAAAGTAAGTTCAGTAAAGTAAGTTAAGTAAAGTAAGTTAAGTAAAGTAAGTTAAGTGAGTTAAGTAAGTTAAGTAAGTAAGTTAAGTAAAGTAAGTTAAGTTAATTAAGTAGGTTTAATGAGTTAAGTAAGTTAAGTAAAGTAAGTTAGTTAAGTAGCTTAAGTAAGTTAAGTAAAGTAAATTAAGTGATGTAAGTTAAGCGAAGTAAGTTAAGTAAGTGAAGCAAGTCAAGTCAAGTAAGTAAGTTAAATAAGTGAAGTAACTTAAGTAAGTTAGGTAAGTTAAATAAGTTAAGTAAGTTAAGTAATTTAAGTAAGTTAAGTTAAGTAAGTTAAATAAGTGAAGTAACTTAAGTAAGTTAAGTTAAGTAAGTGAAATAAGTAAGCAAGTGAAGTAAGAAAGTAACTTAAACTAAAAAATAATCTTGATTCAATACCATAACACTCAACCAAAGACTGAAGAGAACAACAAACGCATTATAAGCGATCAGCAAAGGATTCAATTGCATGGCCGGCCTCTTTTCCATCATCTTCGGTCCAACTTTCAAAACGAACGCCAAGTACGTTCCCACGATGCACAGCATGGGTCCAGGTGACCCCATCATTGGCCACGAATCCAGCATAATTTCTATAAAACCATGTCCGCTCTTACTTACGTCAGCAAACTCGACAAAAATTCTGCTAAATGAATTTTCCACGGATCCTCAAAAGAACCGTGCATAATATCCGATAACGAAGCAAAAATTTTTAGAATAGGCAACAAATGCTGATACTTTTTCGTTTTTAAACAAAATTTGCATAAATTATCATTGAACGTGCTTTGAATTTAGTGGAAGATTTCTTTTTGTACCCATGCAAATTAGAAGGTCGCTCATTTTTTCACGCAATTACCTCTTTTTACTTCTGTTAATTCGTTGTAGTTGCTCACCACCAGCCGCATTATGTTCGACATCTTGGATTTTGACCTGAAATGTGTACTGTGATACAAAAGAAGTCTTAAATTAATTTTGTGACAAATGTAATTTTGTAAAATGCAAGGTTTAGTGGACGTTCTTTTCTTATCTGATATTCAGTTAAATTAAAATTGAAATATACTTTACACAAAATAATCGGTTTTATTTTCATTTCATCTGCTATTAAAATTCTGTGATCTGTGATGCTTTCTAGGGGTTCTTTCTTGCTATCTGAGGTTCTAGATATTTTAGAATTATTGTATGTCAGTAGATAGGAAAAATAGGGCAGAAAAGGGAATTTTGATTTTATGTTACTACCCCTACGTTGAGATAGGGGGTTGAAACTTGATGTGAGATTAATTTAGATATGCTACATAATGACTTATTGAAAGTTTCATTTAGCTGAAGAGTACACTTGATCACATTATTCAGGAACACTCTGTGGGAACATCAAGGACCTTGTAAAGCTAAAAACTTGAGAATTCAGAAATTTAGATATCCAACAATTAAATGTATAAATTACAAATAACTAAGTGCATACACAGTTACTAGTAAGTAATAGCTTTATATATAATAGTACAATAGTTTTCATTTTAATCTGCTATAACAAGTGCCCTTTATCAAGTCCATTTCCCCACTGCACATTTCAATAATTAAACCGTAAGCAATACCACAGAGTAGGTCACCTCCTGCCAGCTAATTTATAATTATATATCCTAAAAATCTTGAGAATATATTTTCCAATCACCTTAGTTACTGAAGCAATATAAACAGTTCCGCCAAGCAATTTGAAGTCCTCGATGCACCTTCCGTTTGTTGATAAAGTCGAAGGGCGAAGAGGAGATGATGAGCGAGAAACTGCGAACCAAAAACTGATCAGTCGACGACGTAAGCAGCCACGAAGAGGACCACAACCTCATTTTTCTTTACTTGCCCCACCACATGCTCCCGACATACTGTAAAATCATAACTTCCGTTGCTCGAATGGGAGGTTGTTCAGTGAAAGAGGCAGGGATGAAGTTGCTGGACTAGGTTGTCGCCGACATAACAGTTGACCTATTGATCGACTTTTTTGCTTAAATAAAAAATTATCGTACGATGTGCTGAATAATTATAACGCGAAACGCTAGTATTTTACTGGTAATCTTTACTAATATATTTTTTGTCTTCGTGTAAATCACTGTACACGCGTTCACATTGCATCTACATTACAGTACATTACATATTTTTTGTACGAGTAATTTGCTCAACTGCATTAAGTATTTGATGTAACACTAAACCTACATGTTTGCAATGCACTTACTCTGAAATTAAAAGTGAAGTTACAAAATAAATAGACAAATTGTAAAAGATAAATTAATATACATATCATTCACCTTCATGAAACTTAGCAGAGATTCTAAGGAAATTGTCTTGATAAATTTTGTAAGATAAAAACTAGTAACAGGGTCATTTGACATTTTTGGTAATTTCAGTGTTAATAAGGAAGTGTTTAATGAAGAGGCTTTTTGGAAGAATAATAGGAGTTGAAATTTTTTGACAAACTGAACTTGGAACCATTGATGATTTATTTAGAGAAGTACATTCAATTTTGCACTAAAAATGTAATATTACAAGAAAGTAGTAAATGCATGAGGTCAAAGTAGTAGCTGATTATTTGGTGTATCTTATTGCAATTCAAGCAATACAAAATTTTTTAAATATTTCTACATCCACACTGTCTCATCCATATTTCCTTCAATATCCTTCAAAATTCCCCAAATCTTCTGTACCTTCATAAATAAATATTACCGTTCCCAGTAAACTATAAACTATCGAGTAAAAGATAAATTTGAGTTCAAAGCAGAATTCTCGGATTTGCGTCAATGTTAGCTCCGCTGTTTGATCGAAGACGATTCGATGCAAATATTGAATATTAGTAATAATCTGTAAATTATAAGATTTCGTTTAGAGACGAGTTTAACACAGGTCAAACAATGTTCTTACGTTGGAATTTGTTCCCTCTATTAATCGTCTCTTTGTTCCGGTCAAATAAAGCGTTCGTAAATTTCGCAAATATTCTCATTGTGAGAATACGTCTTTATGATTCTATCGTTAAATCGTTGACTTCGTTGTAAATTCGGGATGACGTCAAAAATGATCTCTTGTACAAGGTTCTGATCTTAAATAGTCCGACACTTTTCAAACAAACAAGAGTCAAAATATTTCTGGTTTTCATCAGATCCGACAGAGTATAAATTATAAGTCGGAACTGAATGTATATTGAGGCGTCTAAAACAGGCCACAGACCTGTTCCTAATCGACGAGTAACTTTAAGAATTAATATACTCGTAAAACAAAATTTCTTTAATTACAATCGTGATCGGTTGCGGCCATTAATTACAATCCGCATCATGCATGTACACATACGTACACATGTATACATACGCGTATATTCAGAGATCAATCGTATGTTTAATGCACAAAACAGAGCAGTCTTTATCTAGTACATTTGTAAGTGGAACGAACGATAGTTAACTGTATTCAGATTTTATTATTAGAAACCGTACAGTCGTAAAGTAATTTTTAAGTTAACAAAATATTAGCTGCACACCGGTTGTAAATCACTCAGACTTCTTCGACATTGTTCACGATGACAGTTTTAATAGCCTTTGTGAACTTGTGCTACAAGTTCTATTCAACTTCAAGCTTCACGTCTGAAGTTACACCGAAGTTAATTATAACTTCACTTTTTATTTAAAAATTCTCTGGTACATTAAATTTCAATTGTAAATTTTCTAGATTCAAGGTTTTCATTTTCTAAGTTTCTAACTTAGGTTTCTAGGTTTTTAATGTTAGAAAAATATCTGTACGGTATTTCGCATATTTACAATTTCCAACGAAACAGGTTATAGGTAAAATTGAAGGAGCTGGAAATGGGGTCAAAACGGGTCGACTCTTTGCAATGAGACGTTTTGTTTCCTTTGCTTACATCCTAGAGTTTTTGCGACGCTGGGTTTTTGCAAACGTCCATAAAATTTTACCGTCAAGTTCAATGCGAAATTGAGATGCAGCTATGAAATCGTAAATTCTTCATATCGCAAGGTCCTTTTTCAGTGAGATGAAGAGGTCCCAATTCAGAAGATGATTTAGATATGTTGCGTTGATTATATTTTACAGATTCCTAGGAAATGTTTCGAGTGGTAACGGAACTTTTGGGTCAGTCACTTTCTAATGTAACACGTCAGTGATACGCGCTTTGAAACACACGCGCATTGTGTTAACTATTTTACGAGGATTAATCGAGTGATGAAGTCATTCGTGCAATGAAATTAGGTCAGATTATAAATTCATATAATTTTTAAGTATTTTTAAAGAACTGAAGCGGTGTAAATATTTCTGAAGATGTTATATTTTATCATTATAACATATTCATATGTTGTCAACATTTAATAGCAACATTATATGTTGTTAACGTATGATCAGGTGAGAAAATAATGAAATGTGGAACTGTTACATAAATTCTTACACATCTAGTTATATCACTGCTCTTAAATTTCCAAAATGTAGCTCCTCAATTACGCAGAAATCAATATTGTTGAACATAATTTCGAGGTCACAGGAAGAAACACGAAATTTAGACATCCGATCGTGTAACGGCACCTGCTGTTAAGCTGTCTTCTCGTATATGCGTGCTTTTTTCACGTTTCTTTTGTGTACACCATTTTGCCTTTCGCTTGGGCCATCCGCTAACGTTCTAAAAAAAGTAGGTCGATTTTTTCGAATAGCTCGTCCTCGCTCTTGTTCCTTATCAAATTTTTGTATTTCCTGAAATAGGTTAAGGTGCGGTATAAAACGAAGCGAAGAATGCCTCGATGTTAACCCTTGTACGGCAGAGTGAATCAATTGAGGACTGGTGAAATGTGCAATGGTATTTGAAGATTAGTATTCTTTAACGAAAGTTATATTTTTTTAAAGATGTCGGTTTAAGTAAAATTCTAAAATTATATTTATTGTCTTGGTGATCGAAATAGTTTAAGGGTCGAAATTTTATTTTTCAACTATAAACAATTTCATTTATCGTAGTCAAGGAAGTCTCTGAAAAAATATTAACAGATGTATAAAACTATTATACAATTAGGTCTGAAAGTATATTACAAATTAGTTTGGTTAAGTGTGAAGGTTAAATGTTAAATGTTAACCTCTTCCAGTGATGCATTTATTGTTCCATAATTTTGAACAGAATATCACTTATTGATCTCAAATAAATGGTCATAATTAATTTATTCATTTCAGGGAATTTTCAAATAATAAAATAATATAGCGCATGAAGAATGCATGTTTTCCTAAACAAAATGGCGATATAGTTCTCACTATCGAACTTATACAAGACTTAAGATTTGACATTAATCTTAATGCCAGATTCGTTCAATAAAAAAATAAAATGGTGAATAAACTCGATTGTCATTTTCACTCGTCTGTCAAATATTTATGACATTCACATTTAACCCTTTGCACTCGAAGATAATTTTACTGTTTGTAAACAGCAACTTTAAAATATTAATTAAAATCTTATATGACTTCTTTTGAAGTTATTATTTCTCTACTAATAATTTCCACTATTGTCTATTTCACTATGTTTATACATCACATAAGCACTATTATAGAATTAATTAAATAATGCTTCTTTTAAATTATTGTATTAAATCGAATAATAGGCGCCTCTCGCTCGCAAAGGGATAATAAACTTGTATATTGTCAGACAAATAAGCTTGCAAAACTTATAGCAAGTTAATAAACTTGTTGTACAGTAATTTTCAAGTATTAATCGTTTATTTTACAATAGTAAATGTACAATTAATTTTTGTAGCGTATTTTAAAGTACTCTCTCAAATATAACTTCAGTAGGTTATATTCAAGTATAAAGATAAAATTAGAGTTGTAATTTCTATGTGATCTCACGGATATTAAAATGTTAGGTGAATGGAGAAACTCTCTTTCATATTACTTTTCTCCCTTAGGAAGAATAGCTTCGCACTATACCATCCATGATTTCATGTTCAAAACTAGATAGCGTATGTGGTCGTATTACACAAAACTTTCATTTAAAATCGTGAAAAAAATTGTCATCCAAAACTGAAAAATGAAGCATCTCATAAACCTTCAAAATAGTACCTCTCCTTAAGGAGAATATCTACCAACTTCTGTTTGGTGTAGAGCTATTACTTTTACATTTTTAAGTTAGTTCATTAAGTAAGTTCATGAAGTAAGTTCATGAAGTAAGTTCATTGAGTAAGTTCATATAAGTTCATGAAGTAAGTTCATTAAGTAAGTTCATGAAGTAAGTTCATTAAGTAAGTTCATGAAGTAAGTTCATTAAGTAAGTTCATGAAGTAAGTTCATTAAGTAAGTTCATGAAGTAAGTTCATTAAGTAAGTTCATGAAGTAAGTTCATTAAGTAAGTTCATGAAGTAAGTTCATTAAGTAAGTTCATGAAGTAAGTTCATTAAGTAAGTTCATGAAGTAAGTTCATTAAGTAAGTTCATGAAGTAAGTTCATTAAGTAAGTTCATGAAGTAAGTTCATTGAGGAAGTTCATGAAGTAAGTTCATTAGGCAAGTTCATTAACTAAGTTCATTAAGCAAGTTCATTAAGTAAGCTCATGAAGTAAGTTCATGAAGTAAGTTAATGAAGTAAGTTCATGAAGTAAGTTCATTGAGTAAGTTCATGAAGTAAGTTCATTAGGCAAGTTTATTAAGTAAGTTCATTAAGTAAGCTCATGAAGTAAGTTCATGAAGTAAGTTAATGAAGTAAGTTCATGAAGTAAGTTCATTGAGTAAGTTCATGAAGTAAGTTCATTAGGCAAGTTCGTTAAGTAAGTTCATGAAGTAAGTTCATTAAGTAAGCTCATGAAGTAAGTTCATTAAGTAAGTTCATGAAGTAAGTTCATTAAGCAAGTTCATTAAGTAAGTTCATTAAGTAAGTTCAAAATCTTAAGCGTAGTCTGAAATGATGATGAAACGCGCTACATTTTGCGAAAAGTAGAAACGGAATGACTCAAAGATGAAGTAGGGATCGTTATTCGCGTTGAACCAAGACTTACAACACTATCTTAAAACGTTTATTGGCTCTTCAATTTCCCGTTCGGGACCTCCGACGAGACACCGTTCTGCGCGACCTTCGGCTTCCTGATGTACGCTTTGTAATAGAAGTCCCCGAACAATATGATCATGAAGACGTTCTGAGGGATCATCACCGCAGCCGTCCATTTTGGAAAACCGCAGTCTTCGGTCCAGGCTAGTAACACGAAGTGCAGCAGGAGCACACAGAACTGAGTGAGTTGCAACTGTGTTACGTATTTTTTCCACCAGGGTTTATATAATCGCAGCGAGGTCGCTAGATAGTAACTGTACATCACTATGTGGACGAAGCTGTTCACTGTACCTGTAAACGGAAACTTTTATAATTGACGGAATATTCAAAATTAATTGATTGGGTAAAAAGTTGATTTTGTCAGGAGGTGATGTTCGACATATAAGGAGATATTATGTCAATGATTATTTTTCGTTGATAGGTGGCTTTTGAGAGTGTATGCATTGAATTAGCGTTGGATTAGCATACGTTAGACAGTCACGTGGTTTATTGTTACTTTTAGATGATCCGGTAGGTAGAATGAACATTACGTGATAGATTATTACGCGTTACATCGCGCCACGTTCTTATGTAGATCCTCATGTGTTGGATCGTCATGTGTTACATCGGCACAGACCACATTTGCGCAGTATTTCCATGCATGGTATTTGCTACGCATTGAATTTTCCACGCTTGGTATTTGCTACGCGTCGTATTTTCATGCACCGTAGTTCCACGCGTGGTATTTGCTACGCGTGGTAGATCTACGCGTCATAATTCTACGCGCTGTAGTTCCACGCGCCATAGTCCCACACGTCGTACTTCCACGCGTTGTAATTTCACGTGTCGTATTTCCATGCGTGGTATTTGCTACGCGTCGTAATTCCACGCGTGGTGTTTGCTACGCGTCGTAATTCCATGCGTGCTATTTGCTACGCGTCGTAATTCCACGCGTGGTGTTTGCTACGCGTCGTAATTCCATGCGTGCTATTTGCTACGCGTCGTAATTCCACGCGTGGTATTTGCTACGTGCCGTAATTCCACGCGTGAAGTTTGTTACGCGCCGTGGATCCACGCGTTATAGTTCCACGTGCCGTAGTTCCACGCGTGGTATTTGCTACGCGCCGTAATTCCACGCGTGATATTTGTTACGCGCCGTAGATCCACGCGTTATAGTTCCACGTGCCGTAGTTCCATGCGTCGAATTTCTACGCGTGGTATTTGCTACGCGCCGTAATTCCACGCGTGGTATTTGCTACGCGCCGTAATTCCACGCGTGATATTTGTTACGCGCCGTGGATCCACGCGTTATAGTGCCACGTGCTGTAGTTCCACGTGCCGTAATTCCACGCGTTGTACTTCCACGCGTAGTATTCCCTACGCACCGTAGTTCCATGCGCTGTAGTTTCATGCGTCATAGTTCCACGTGTCG
The DNA here is from genome assembly GCF_000220905.1 of Megachile rotundata. Classification (NCBI taxonomy): domain Eukaryota; kingdom Metazoa; phylum Arthropoda; class Insecta; order Hymenoptera; family Megachilidae; genus Megachile; species Megachile rotundata. The sequence goes on along the minus strand of NW_003797096.1, from coordinate 3,147,167 downwards.
TACTTCCACGTGCCGTACTTCCACGTGCCGTACTTCCATGCATGGTATTTGCTAGGCGTCACAGTTTCACACGCTGTACCTATATGCGTCGTATTGCTGCGCGTAATTTTTCACGCGTCGTAGTTCCACTCGTTATATTGCCACGCGTCATATTTCAATCCATCGTATTTCCACGCGCTATATTTACACTCTTTACATTATCAAACGCCATTTTTCCATGCATCGTGTAATCCACTCCATATCGTCACGTGTCCTACCGTCACGCGTCCTAATATCACGCATCTTATTTAGGTGCACATTTTCCTTATATCGCCACGTATTCCGTTTATCATATGCCTCCAACTTAACAGTACCAGAACCCTATTTTCTTACCTAAAAATGTGATATGACCTCCAGCAAGAAATTTAGTGGCCGCCCAAGTACCGAAAGCCATCCCCGTATGGTGATACACATGAAGGAACGACACCTGGTTGTGCTTCTTCCGCAGAATGAAGAAAATAGTATCAAGGAGGTCGAAAAGCTTCACCATAAAGTACATCCATACGACCCTGGCTATCTATGTTTCGCATACTGCGTTACTATCTGTTTCACGTTAAATTATTGTTGGGTTATTATTTATTTACCTCGAGTGCTCTCGGATTGTATGAATAATCAACTGGCTCGCAGACGAAACTGTAGTGGCCCAGCCAAGCCAGCTGCAGTGCCTACAATTTCAAATATTTCGTTAGTGTTATAAGGAGAGTCTGAATTGAAATGGATGTGAATTTACCTTATAGAATACGTATGTACATATTACTATCTGCATCGCATTGTATGCCTGTACGACTCTGTCTAAGTTGAAGGGTTTTCTTCTCGCCATGATGCTGGGGCCCAGATCTTGCACGAAGTACAGGTAAAATCCTAGGATGCCCAGGCAGACCCATGGTGATCCGATCAAGAAGAAATCCTGGGTCCTAGGATCTTTTTCAAGGCGAAAGGCGGTTACTCGTTTGTTATAGTTTAGTGTTCGTTAAGTCTAAGTTAGTTAGTTAATGTCTAATGTTCACTGCCATTATTTTTCTCATATCACTCACAGAAATGACACAGTCAAATACACTAACTCAGTAACTAGGCAACTAAGTTAAACGAAGGTAAACTATGGAAGATATCAAGCTCACACTCGTTTTAATTTCATCAAAAATAATTTGTACATCTCGACTTCCTAATTGGCGTCAACTTCCTAACTCGGTTCCGATCAAACTCCGGTATTTCTCAAATAAAAAGTACCTGCCAGTTCCTCGTTGATGTAGCGATATCCGTGATATATACGTCGTATCAACGTCGTCATATTTGCTGGAGCAGAAGATCAATAGAGTCGTTGCCTTCGAATCGTCATACGATCGTGATTCCACTTGGCAAATGTCTCCTCTTCGAGCGCAAACGTATTCTTAAAAACTCCCCGGGAGACAACTACCTTCGAAACATTCGTTCGAACCACGGTTGTCATCAACGCTGCACGCGAACGAATAAATAAGTAAACAAATTGCTGGCACCGTTCGATTTTCCCGTGGCCCTAAGATCCGCAGACCGACCAGTTTGACGGACCTGTACTTCGACACAACCTTCAAGAAACAACAAGAAAGACTGATAGAATTCATTTCCCCCGTCAAACAACATGTCCGTTGCGACTCATTGTATTTTAATTAATACGATATGAAGTATCCGATCGTCCCCCGATGGGATTCGATACACCATCTAACATCTTTGACCCTTATCATGAAGAAATATGCATACGACCTTAAACGGGGACCTGTATCGTATCTATGGGACATCTTTGTGCTCCGAGTGGTTCGTCAGTTTAGTGTGGTATGCTAATTGTGGATAAATATCGTTTTGGAGGACTTTTATTTACTCTTGTTCTTTGGGAGAATGGGTAAAGGCTGAAGAAGATTCAGATATGTGTACGAATTATTATATTTTGTATGCTAGAGTGACGGGAGCTTTCGGTAGAATTGTTAATTACTTATAAGTTAATTTGCATTATTTTTAAGTTTATAATTTTTAGGTTTTCAGGTGTTTAAATCTCGGATTTTCCCGATTTCTTAATTTCTAAGTTTATGAATTTTGCAATTTATAAAGCATTAAATCTTTAAATTTGTTTATTTACAAATGCCTAAATCACCCAATTACTCAATTTCCAAATGCTTAATTCGTCAAATTTCTAATTCCCTAGATTCCCAAATAAATTCCCTAGATCTCCTAGATTTCCCAGGTTCCCAAATAGAATCCCTAGATTCTCTATATTTCTTAGATTTTTAAATCCCTAGAATCTCAAATCTCTACAATTCCAAATTTCTAGAATCGCAAATCCCTAGAATCCCAAATCCCTAGAGTCCCAAATCCCTAGAATTCCAAATCTCTAGAATCCCCAAATTCCTAGAGCCCCAAATCCTTAGATTCCAATTCCCTAGATTTCTAAATATCTAGAATTCCCAAATTCCTAGAACCTCAAATCCCTAGATTCCACAAATCCCTAGATTCCACAAATCCCTAGAATCTCCAAATCCCTAGAATCCCAAATCCCTAGAATCCCAAATCCCTAGAATTCCAAATCTCTAGAATCCCAAAACCCTAGAATCCCCAAATTCCTAGAACCCCAAATCCCTAGAATTCCAAATTCCTCGAATCCCCAAATTCCTAGAATCCCCAAATCCCTAGAATCCCCAAATTCCTAGAGCCCTAAATCCCTAGATTCCAATTCCCTAGAATCCCCAAATTCCTTGAACCCCAAATACCTAGAATTTCAAATCCCTCGAATCTCGAAATCCTTAGAATCCCAATTCCCTAAAACCCCAAATCCCTCGAATCCCCAAATCCCTAGAATCCCCAAATCCCTAGAATCCCAAATCCCTAGATTTCCAAATCCCTAGACTCTCAAATCGCCAAATTCCCAAGTTTCTAAATTCCCAAATTCGTATATTTTTGTTCCCTAGATTCCCAAATTCCTTAGTCCCTAGATTTCCAAGTCCCTAAATTCCCAAATTCCCAAATTTCGAAATTTCTAAATTTCCAACTTCCTATATTTCTAGTTCCCCAGATTCTCAAATCCCTAAATTCCTAAATCCTTAAACTTCCAAATCCCTAAATCTCCAAGTTTCCAAATTTCCAAATCTTCAATTTTGTATAATTACTTCGACAATTTTGATGCAGCAAAGTATTCTCCGTTTCATTGTCAAATACTTCGGCAGAAAAATATTGTTCTTTTCCGCCCGTGTAAAACGACATCTCATTACTTCCTTCATTTAAATCGTTTAAATGAATCGATCATTTGAAGAATCGATAACGTCCTCATACGTATGTCGTAAATAATGCAGGAAAACGTGGTATAATTAATTAATCCGTTACTATGTAACAATTTTCTTGTTAATAGGTTTATTCGTTTTGTACTTATGTTATACGTGTTATTAATCTTTCACAACGCATGTTAATGACTGCAAAAATCACTTGGACAAATGACGAAGATTTATCGTTATAGTTTTGCTCGGCTAAACGTAATCGTACATTGAAAACTGTTCCGACAGAAGCAGGTTGCTGCAGGTAGTAAGCATCAAATTATTGCAATCGTATGAGACATCCGGAATAGAATATGCAAAACTCCCGGCGTACTATGCAAGCTTGCAATTACTTCGCAATATGTTCTTATTTGTCTCTTCTGTCTTTAAGTGATTCTTTCGAAACAAATTCTCCGCAAATGCAGTTTCTTTGGGTCTGTAAAAACAAGATCAAAGTTAATTCCTAACAAGATAAGATTTAAGTGGAAGATTTTCTTAGCGGCACTTTACTTTAAACTCTTTAGAAATATTTTATTTTACGTTTAAAAGTGACGAAATAAAAAATAATAAATAAAATTTGTGTTTGGTTATCTTGGGAATATAATTATAACCGGTATCGTTTAAACGGAGTCATATTGTAATTATTTTGGAGTTCCCATGCAAAATTTTCGCACATAATGAGCGCAATGTCAACGACCGTATGATGCATTTACAAGTAATATCTGATGTCCGCAAAAGAAATCAACAATGGCGTTACAGAGGAAGCCGATTATACAATGTCTCAAACAAGCGATTGTGTCGTGATTTTTGAATCGTTTTCTGAAAAACTAGCCTCGATTTGCAATTTTAATTTGATCAACAGTTGCGGTGGTATTGAAAGACAATTATACGATTTAAAATAGACTCTTTTACGAGTTAAACGTGTATTATTCAAAGTTTCATGTTCAAAGATCTTGTAAACATTTTCTCCTTGAAAGGGAAGCAACTCAATATATTTTAAGAGTCTTAATGGCTTAATACTTTAGGAGCAATAATAATTTGAATGCAAAATATAAGTTACGAATACAAAATACTTTAATGATATACTGTGTATGCAACGTTGTAAACAATATTCATAGAAACTCGATAATTGTATAATTTCCAATTCGATTATAATGAGCGCATTTGAATGGCGTGGAATGTTAGCCACTGTTTTGCGTCAGCGAGGAAAATTATCGTAGTTCGAATATCTCAAGTACAATGTTCTAACGGAATGCATGTATGCAAGGGACGTCACTTCCGGAGTAAGCTTTCGTTTACAAACAATCAAACTTTCGATACATTCATGACTAAAATTAATTTCATCAATTTTCGTATCTTGAGTTTTTTATTTTGATATCATTTTTGAGAAGACAGTGAGAATACCTCAAGTAGAGTACTCTAACCAACACAATGTATGTATGTAAGTAACGTCACTTTTGGAGCAAACTTTTCTTGCTTTCCAAATGATCAAACTTTCAATAAATCCATGACTAAAATTAGTTTGATCAATTTTTGTATCTTGAGTTTTTTATTTTGGTATCATTTTTGAAAAGACAGTGAGAATACCTCAAGTAGAGTACTCTAACAGAATGTACGTATGCAATTAACCTCACTTCCGGAGTAAGTTTTGGTTCCCAAACAATCAAACTTTCAATAAATCCATGACTAAAACTAGTTCGACCAATTTTCGTAATCTTGAAATTATTATTTTGATATAATTTTTAAAAGAACAGTGAGAATATCTCAAATACAGTGCTCTAACAGAATGTACGTATGCAATTAACCTCACTTCCGGAGTAAGTTTTGGTTCCCAAACAATCAAACTTTCGATAAATCCATGACTAAAACTAGTTCGACCAATTTTCGTAATCTTGAAATTATTATTTTGATATCATTTTTAAAAGAACAGTGAGAATATCCCAAGTATAGTACTCTAACAGAATGTACGTATGCAATTAACCTCACTTCCGGAGTAAGTTTTGGTTCCCAAACAATCAAACTTTCAATAAATCCATGACTAAAACTAGTTCGACCAATTTTCGTAATCTTGAAATTATTATTTTGATATCATTTTTAAAAGAACAGTGAGAATATCTCAAGTACAGTGCTCTAACAGAACGTACGTATGCAATTAACCTCACTTCCGGAGTAAGTTTTGGTTCCCAAACAATCAAACTTTCAATAAATCCATGACTAAAACTAGTTTGACCAATTTTCGTAATCTTGAAATTATTATTTTGATATCATTTTTAAAAGAACAGTGTGAATATCTCAGGTTCAATGTTCTAACAGAATGTATGTACGTGTGCAAGAAACGTCACTTCCGGAGTAAACTTTTCCTACTTTCCAAACGATCAAACTTTTGATAAATCTATTACTAAAACTAGTTTAATAAATTTTCGTATTTTGAGTTTTTTTTTTTTATATCATCCTTAAAAAAATAGTGACAACATCTCAAATACAGTACCCTAACCAACAAGAATGTAGGTACGCAAGTAATGTCACTTCCAAAATAAGCTTCCGGTGCTGTCCAAAACATCAAACTTTCGATAAATCCTAAAAGTAGTTTAATAAATTTTTGTATCTTGAAATTTTTATTTTTATATCATTTTTAAAAGAACAGTGAGAATGTCTCAAGTACAGTGCTCTAACAGAATGTACGTATGCAGTTAACCTAACTTCCGGAGTAGTTTTCGGTTCATTATGTTCCGACCAATCGATCAAACTTTTAATAAATCCATAACTTGATCAATCATCGAATCTTGAGTCCTTTATTTTTTCATTTTTAAAAGAACAGTTAAAATGTCAAAGAAGCAGTATTCCAAAGTATACGTAATTCGTTTAACTTGTTAATTACGTGTGCACAGTATCTAAAACGACCGTGGCCTTATGTAACCGCCATATTGAAAATCGATTCGCATTCCTTTGACACCAATAACTTTCTCGAAATAATTTACTTTTTAAATTTTATTTTTAAGGTTTTATTATTCCTATTTTTATTCGCTTGACCTTTCGACCCAGTTACCCTTATCAAGTACGGTATTTATTATTAACCCTTTGACGTATAAATTAAATCGATTTGATACGTATTGTATATTGAAATGCATATAAAAAGTTATAAATGAAATGAGGTAAAAGTAACAACTCTCTTACGTAATTATCTGTTTAATATTTACAAATGAAGCAGTAGAATTTCAATGATATATGGAATTCAATTAACGTGCCACGTCCGCAGAAATCGTGCGTTACAGTTTGACTTTCAAGAAAAACATGATTCCATTTTCCTCTAGTTGATTTATAAAAAATACTTAATAATGTTACTGTAAAATTACTGTATTATATAATTTTGAATTGTATGAATATTGAAACAGGTATTTCTTCGTTCTTTCCTGTCTTTAAAAGATCGAAAGTTATACAGTTTGTTCGATTTATTTAGTTATGTTACGAGAAATCGATATTCACATCTACGTGCATCTTATAATTATGGAGGAATTTCGATAAATACGCGTGTCATGCAACGCATATCATTTCTGTGGACGTTAATGTCAATATCAGTGAATGACAATTTTAGCTCGGAGCGGATGGAGAGGTCCCACGGGTCCCACAGGTCCCACGGTTGTGACCCTTAAACCATGAAAGGACACTGACCAGTGAATAATCGATGAATTCACTGGCCTTTGATAGACACGTTATTTACCTCGAACTTTCCGATCGATGTCGATCTCTTAACAATTATTTTCACCAGCGAGATTCCACATTGCTTCTCCACGTACAAAAATATTCAGCAAAAGTATGTTTCTCCATGCACAAAAATATTCAGCAAGAGTATGTTTCTCTACGTACAAAAATATTCAGTAAGAGTATGTTTTTCCATGCACAAAAATATTCAGCAAGAGTATGTATCTCCACGTACAAAAATATTCAGCAAGAGTATGTTTCTCCACGTACAAAAATATTCAGCAAGAGTATGTTTGTTTTACGATATAAAAATTATAAACATCACTGTTGAAATATAACTGATGGACCAAGATCAAGTTTTCAATATGTACAGTGCTGTTCAAAATTATTGTGCACTCTCCATTTTTTCAACGAAGCCTTTTCATTTATCTAGTATTGTTAATACTAATGTAGTTAGTATTTGTTTTATTTAATACTATGTCAAAATGTTTTATTTAATACAAATGTTGGGTTCCTAAAATTTTCTTGTTTAATAGAAATATTTTATTTATGTACGAGTACTGTTTTGTTGATACGTTTTTCAATTTAATCACATCATTTTTATTTTCAATTCAAAAGTTCAATTATTCAATTATTTTTTACCTTATATTATTTTACGAACATTTTTGTCAGAGAAGTTTGTGAACAAAAGAATGTTTGAAGAAGTAGAAAGTTACTAATTATTATTAAGTTAGGTTTCGTTATCATAAAACGTAAATTAGGTTTCGTTATCATAAAACGTAAATTAGGTTTCGTTATCATAAAAAATAAATTAGGTTTCGTTATCATAAAACATAATTCAGTTTTATTATCATAAAATATAATTTAGCAATGATAAGAAATTGTTTCAATGCCATCATATAAATTATTTGCTTCTGAACGTCACTGTATTGATTTCAATACCAAAGTGTCGATTCACGCGACAATTGCTGATACGCAGTTTTTATTTCATAGTATTACAAGCAAGTGTACGCACACTTACAACACATTATAAACTATTTTGTAATTAGTGAATGACTAGAAGTGATGTAAACAAGGTATATTCAAAATCAAGTGTATTTTTTACATTTGAATGTTACATGTACAACTTACAGCTCTATCAATAATTTTCTATGAAACATAAAAAGAAAGGTAACAAGAGGCACAGTTTGTACGAAATAACGGCCGTCGAAATATTAAAAAATGGTAAAATTTGTACAATCGAGGTTTATATTCGGAAACGTCAAAATTAGTAAGGTTCGGAATTATTCGCAATTGCTTGGATCCCATCTAGTTGTTCTTTTTGTAAGTACACCTTTAATAGAATCCTTAAGCTTTATACCGTGTAACGAAGAAATTAACCTAAGTGATATGTTCGAATGAATAACAGAACGAAAGGAAGTTACATGTCGAGAACATTTTTTATAGGAATACATACGATGCAGTTTCGCTGAAGTCTTCTAATTTTAAACACGTCAGATTTCCAAATTTCTAAATTTGCAAGTTTCAGTTCGTAAATTTTAGTAACGAGCGATTACTGCACACCAAAGAAATTCTCAATTAATTATTTTAATAAAAACGGTCTTATTGATTTAACTTAAAGAACAAAGTTATCGATGAGATCGAGCGTGAAAATGATCGTAGAATTCGATTATTCTGCGGCCAAACGATTCCTGCGTTACCGACAAGGCAAGGCGGGAATTTTGAAAGCGACACGTAAAACATGGGGGAATTCAATTAACAAAGAACATTCGAATCGAAGTAAAACTATAAACTGAGGGATATTTCGATTTATGAACAATCATATCACTTTCAAGCCTGCAATAAAAAGCGCGCGAAACGGAACTAATATTTTATCGATAAATTAACGTTGTCACGAATCAATTTATCTTCTTTGTTGTACGACTTAAAAATGGTATTATGGCTGCGAAGAGCTGCTCACGTTCGAAAAAAAAACGTGAACCATTGGTGTATCTAGGATGCTTATTTCGTAATTTGGAAACTGGGGTATTGGATATTCAAGGTTCAAAAATTTGGGAATTTGGGGATTTGAAGGTTTAGGAAGTTGGGGATTTAGTGATTTGGGGATTTAGAAATTTGGGGATTTAGGGATTGGGGATTTAGGGATTGGGAATTTAGGGATTGGGGATTTGGGGACTTGGGGATTTAGTGATTTGGGGATTTAGTAATTTGGGGATTTAGGGAATCGAGGATTTAGGGACTTGGAGATTTAGTGATTTGAGGATTTAGAAATTCGGGGATTTAGGGATTGGGGATTTAGGGATTGGGGATTTAGGGATTGGGGATTTAGGGATTGGGGACTTAGGGATTGGGAATTTAGGGATTGGGGATTTAGGGACTTGGGGATTTAGTAATTTGGGGATTTAGGGAATCGAGGATGTGGGGACTTGGGGATTTAGTGATTTGGGGATTTAGTGATTTGGGGATTTAGAAATTCGGGGATTTAGGGATTGGGGATTTAGAAATTCGGGGATTTAGGGATTGGGGATTTAGGGATTGGGAATTTAGGGATTAGGGATTTAGGGACTTGGGGATTTAGTAATTTGGGGATTTAGGGAATTGAGGATTTAGGAATTTGGAGATTACAGAATTTGGAAATTTAAGAATTTGTGAGATTTTAGGATTTCAAGGTTTAGGAACCCGGAGATCCAGAAATCCAGGGATTTGGTAACTTGCATACCTTGGAGTTTGGGTATCTGGGTATTTGGAGATTTGAAGGTCTCAGAAATCAGGAATTCAGAAATTAGGGGTTCTTCAGGTCTTGAAATTCGGGAATTCCGAAATGTGGAGATTTGGGAACTTGGATACTTACGTCCTTTCGAACTTGGGAATTTAAGAATTGGCAATTAGGTTATTTACAAATTTGGGAACTTGGACATTCGAGAACTTGGAAACCTGGGAACTTGTACATTTAGAAATAAGAGAATTTGGATAACCTTATACTTGGAAAGCTAATTACACATTTGTGTCCAAGTTCCCAAACTTGGGAAACTTTAATTCATCTCTCGCGGAGAGACCCAATTCGTAAAATGAACCAACTCTGGTGTCTTACTATATAAACCTGTAAAAGAGCTAAAAAATTGTATGTAAAACCTAGCATCCGCCTTCTCCCGAAGTGTTCCAGTAGGTATCGTGCTCACAAACTGAACATTCGTCAAACGCTCGACAGACCTTCCATTCTGAACAGCTTACATTAACTAAATGAACATGCACAGTCCACGATGAACCATTCTTCTATACAGTATTCATTCATTCTTGTTCTTTATCGCGCCGTTCGTACACGACTTCTCGTTTATACTTCGATTTTTGGTATAGTTGGTGATGTAGAACTTGCCAAACATGTAAATGAAGATGATCGAGTTCAGACTTAGTAGAAACGCGATTATTTTCGGGTAGTTGCAGTCGATGAAGAATAATTGAAGGTTGTGCACTAAGATGATGCTGAACTGGATCAGCTGCAGAGTCGTCAAGTACTTCTTCCACCAGACGTACTTGTACATGTGTGGTCCGATCGAGGTGAGCATGTAGTAGGAGTACATGATGATGTGGATGAAAGAATTGATTACACCTAACAGGGTAGAATGACCACCCGGTACGTAGCGGATGCCTACCCAACTGCAGAATGGCATTAGGGCGTGGTGGTACACGTGCAAGAAGCTGATCTGACGCTGCTTCTTCCGGAGGACGAAGAACACCGTGTCCAACAGCTCGACTAGCTTGCACAGGTAGTAACTATGCACGGCTCGAGCCATCTGCAATTTTGAAACAGAGAATTTCTGATAAGAAAGTATTTATGTGAGCATTTCATGTTCATTTTCCTATTACAAATTTTTAAGTGAGAAATTTCGAAAGGTTTGTTGCTTTTGAGTGTAAATAACATGACAGCACATCATTTTTTTGTACATAACACGACAGCATATAACTCTGTTGTAAATATCAGGACAGCGCATAATTTTTTCGTAAATAACACGTCTGCATAACCTTCTTGTAAATAACATGACAGTACATCATTTTTTTGTACATAACACGACAGCATATAACTCTGTTGTAAATATCAGGACAGCGCATAATTTTGTTGTAAATAACACGACTACATAACCTTGTAAATAACATAACAACAAGTATCTTGATAATAAACCGATGACAATACACAATACAAAAAGAAGAATGAAAATTATTTCATTCCGATACGTGAATATTTTTCACGTATCTTTTGGCTAATAAACATTTAAACTTCGCGCCATGAATTGTGACAACATGGCGTAATTGACCTAACCTTCCTATTTTAGGACTCTAGAAGAGCCCCCTTTTGGATTGAACACGAAATACTTTGGTGACATTACCTTTGTTCTCGAAAACACGTCTGGGTCCGAGGACCCCGGGTAAGTAGAAAGCAGCAATATCGACAGTATCTGTTTTACCCGTGTATCTTTTTCCAATTTACTGATTTGTCTTTTTTTCTCGTAGGACGTGAAATACTAAATTGTGCTACACAATTTTCTACATAGGCAGTCTTTAATAGTGTAAATAACGGTTTAAAGTGAGTTGAATTGCTGTAGTACAAAGTTTCATTTTGTGCTAAAGCTTGAGGCAGATGGCGCTCGTTCCTGAGCCATTGTGTCCTCGAAAACGAAGGCATGGTTAGTAGTATAGCTATAGTCAATGGTAGAGACATAAAGAAGAGGGCAGCACCAATCGTAATCATATCCAAACACGGCGATAAAAGAAGAGATGCGAAAAGTAGCTTAGAAAAAAATATTGAAGTTGAAGTTCGAAACTACTTGTAGTAATTTGGCGCCAAATTTGAATATTTAAATTGCCATCGACTTTGCTGTATTATATCTTCATTAGTTTTATCTGTGGATTTTTGCAGAACTATTAGTAAATTCTGTTAGTGAAATCTATTAGTCAATTCTATGAATATGTCAAAAACAATCATTTTAGTAAAAGAACAATCTACTAGGAAAACATAGGTAAGAATGTACAGATGCATTTATAGGTACGAATATGTACAGATAAACATATAGATAAACATGTACAGATAAACATAGGTAAGAATGTAAAATAAGAATGTATAAAATAAATATTGCAAGAATATAAAATAAGAATGTATAAAATAAATATTGCAAAAATGTAAAGATAAGAATGTATAAAATAAATATTGCATTCTACCATGATGTGGACTATAGTTAACATTGTTAACAGGGAATATTCGTGCTAAATGATTAACGTTTAAATTAATTTTTAATACTAAAATTATAGTAAACGTACCCTAAGAGCCTGTGGACTGTTCGAATAGTCGACAGGCTGACACCGGAAGCTGTACTGTCCGCCCCATCCCCCCAGCAACCCCTCCCTAACGAGATATATGCTCAGCAGCACTTGTATGAAATTGTACGCGATCATAACGTTCCTCAATTGGTACGGTTTCTTGTCCCTCATGTACCTCGGCCCGGCAGAAACGCTGAAGTAAATATAGGTGACGATGATCATTAACAGTGGTCCGGGTCCCGTCACGAGAAACCAATCCTGGGTCCTCGGATCTGCAAGAGCATAGTCCTCGATTACGTAACTGTGGGCACTCAAAAATTATATTACGAGACGAGAGTAATGCAAGTAATACATCGTTTACATAATTACTCTGGCGGTTTTTATCATTTTTAAATTTATAACCTTGTTTGTGAAATGTGTTTGAATCAAAGAGGTATTTTAATTTGTTTTGTTGGCGTTCTTAATGCACTGACAGTGTACTGAGTGGTGATATAAAGTCGCATGATATAACGTGTGAAGACATTAAGACACGTTTGCTGGTATAAAGGTATTAACGCGTATAATTTTAATATTCACAATTATTTTTGATACCAGTGTAAACTACATTTGTGTACAGTTAGTGCATCATTAAATTGGGTCACGCAATTTAATACTACGCATATTCCAGTAACGACTGTAACAGATGATGTACATTACCGGTTGTGTTGTACACGATGTCTTTGTACCACTCCACGATACCCGACATTGTCCTCGGCAGTCTCCGCAACGAACCTGAAAACAGGAATACAATGTTTCAATGCGCTTACATGCAAAAAGAAATGCACACAACAACATGAATTATCATCAATGCGTATAATCACTGAATAGGTCAGTAAAAAACTAATGACAGAATAATGCGAATTCTTGACTACATGCATGGAATCGCTTTGGTTCGAGAATGAAGGACTTCTCGAAGCGAACAACGTTCAATGAAGTTGATCAGTTATCGAAGAAAACTTCCTACGAAGTGAAAGGTGAAATAGCTCGTAAATATATTATCTGCTGTATGTCATATTTAATATTGGAGACATACGGAAATGTGTGTATTAAGATTGTGGTAGATGAATGTGGAGAGTAGGGTTCTGTTCACGTAGGGATCTGGGGATGTAAGGATTTGGGGATTTGGGGATTTAGGGATTTGGGGCGCTTGGGATTTGGGGCGCATGGAATTTGGGGCGCTTGGGATTTGAGGCGCTTGGGATTTGGGGTGCTTTGGATTTGGGGCGCTTAGGATTTGGGGCGCATGGAATTTGGGGCGCTTGGGATTTGGGACGCTTGGGATTTGGGGCGCTTGGGATTTGAAGCGCTTGGGATTTGGGGTGCTTGGGATTTGGGGCGCTTGGGATTTGGGGCGCTTGGAATTTGGGGCGCTTGGGATTTGAGGCGCTTGGGATTTGGGGTGCTTTGGATTTGGGGCGCTTA
>NW_003797096.1:3102678-3133203 GCF_000220905.1 Megachile rotundata | reverse complement strand
GGCGCTTGGGATTTGGGACGCTTGGGATTTGGGGCGCTTGGGATTTGAAACGCTTAGATTTGGGTCGCTTGGGATTTGGGGCGCATGGAATTTGGGGCGCTTGGGATTTGGGACGCTTGGGATTTGGGGCGCTTGGGATTTGAAGCGCTTGGGATTTGGGGTGCTTTGGATTTGGGTCGCTTGGGATTTGGGGCGCATGGAATTTGGGGCGCTTGGGATTTGGGACGCTTGGGATTTGGGGCGCTTGGGATTTGAAGCGCTTGGGATTTGGGGTGCTTGGGATTTGAGGCTATTAGTACTAAAAATAAAACAATCCAGAATTTCAGCACACACTAATATTCCCATGTTATGGCACACAGATCCACAAATAGAAGAGTCATTCTCTAAGTAGTTAGTCATATTTTTCTTCTAGTTATTTTCTTCTATAGAAAAAAGAATCCACCGACTGACAATAAGAAAGACCGCCCTCTGAGTCATATTCGAACACATTTTGCATTCGTCCATACACGAAATTCGTTTTTCCCATTCAGTAAACAAAAAATTTACGATCGCAAGATGTTTCAGAGACAAACTTCCCAAACAAGTCTAAAGCTCTTAAATTTGAAAGGGGATTCCACGTGAAAGGCGACGGCGAATCATCAGGATTTGCGTCATTCACAGAATGCATCAAGGTGATTCAGTAGAAATCAGGTGTCCTTGGGTGCGTGATGAAAATACCGAACAAAGAAGAAGATTCGAATAATCTCCACCTCTTTCTAATTGCGCGACGTGCAATTAACCTGGTCGAATTCCTGAATCAAAATTTTTTCACCGACCCATTGTCTGGGTAGGTTGTGACGCATATTATTTGCATGAATAATAGGACGAGTTTCTCAAAATATAACTGACCTGATATTTTTAAATAATTTTATTTTATTGAGGTTATAAGGTGCTACCAACAAGGTTACTTAATTATTATTTCTCTGATTGAAATCTTCAGAAATTATTTTTATTTTCTTCAGGTCATAAGGTGTTTCTAACACAAGGTTATTTAATCGTTACTTCTTTGATAGAAGTCTTCAAAAATTATTTTTATTTTCTTCAGGTCACAAGGTGTTTCTACCACAAGGTTATTTAATCGTTACTTCTTTCATACAAGTCTTCAAAAATTATTTTTATTTTCTTTATTTGAGTTAAAAGGTGTTACTACCACAAAGTTAATTAATCATTACTTCCCTGATAGAAGTCTTCAAAAATTATTTTGACTTTCTACATTCAGATTAGAAGGTGTTTCTAACAAGGTTACTTAACGATTACTTCTCTGTTAGATGTCTTCAAAAATTATTTTTATTTTCTTCATTTGAGTTAAAAGGTGTTACTACCACAAAGTTAATTAATCATTACTTCCCTGATGGAAGTCTTCAAAAATTATTTTGACTTTCATCATTCAGATTAGAAGGTGTTTCTAACAAGGTTACTGAATGATTACTTTTCTAATAGAAGTCTTCTAAAATTATTTTTATTTCCTTCATTTAAGTTAAAAGGTATTTCTACCAAGGTTAATCAATCACCACTTTAATACAAGTTTTCAAGATATTAATAATTAATAATAGTTTCAATCATCGCATATTGTTCCAATCATAGCAAAAATAACTCGTACGTGTGTCACAAATTGCAACTACAAATAAGGTAGTCTCGTGATTGCACCTGGATCGTAATAAAAGATACGTTCATGGTAGTCGATGATTTATCGCAAGATCGATTCAGCCCGCTTCAGACGCAGAAATAGTTGCGTAAATTTGAAGGACAGAGATCCAACCAAGAACTACGCTTCCTAGTTGTAGAGATTAATTGGGTGCCACAAAGTATCATAGTCGATTGATTTCTTCCGGATCGAAGCACGTGCACACGCGCGTAAGGTAATTAATCGATTGTGCTTTTCAAGTTTAAGCCACCTGTTCCTTTTTCAGAACCAACGGCTATGTTTCACGCCATCGACCTTTTGTACGCTTGTGTAACATTTGAAATTTTTATTGTAAACACAAAACTTACCACATCTTTATTTCTTCTGGTGTAAAAACTCTTTCTTTTTCAAATTTAGAAATTGGAAGAATTTGGTGTATAGAGATTTTGATGTCTATAGTGGATCAATTTAAAAAATTACTGATTTATTAATTTTATATGTTGATCATATGTGGAACGTTTGGGTAATGTTTCAAATTTTTATTGTGAAAACAAATTGTACATATCTTCATTTCTTCTTGTGTGATTTAGAAATTTGAAGAGTATGGTGTACAGAAATTTTGACGTTTACAGTGGATCAATTTAAAAAATTACTGATTTATTAATTTTATATGATGATCATATGTGTAACGTTTGGGTAATGTTTCAAATTTTTATTGTGAAAACAAAATGTACATATCTTCATTTCTTCTTGTGTGATTTAGAAATTTGAAGAGTATGGTGTACAGAAATTTTGACGTTTACAGTGGATCAATTTAAAAAATTACTGATTTATTAATTTTATATGATGATCATATGTGTAACGTTTAGGTAACGTTTCAAATTTTTATTATGAAAACAAAATGTACACGTCTTTATTTCTTCTTGTGTGGTTTAGAAATTTGAAGAGTGTGGTGTACAGAAATTTTGACGTTTACAATGGGTTAATTTAAAAAATTATTAATTTACCAATTTCATATGTTGATCATATGTGTAACGTTTGGGTAACGTTTCAAATTTTTATTGTGAAAAAATGTACACGTCTTTATTTCTTCTTGTGTGGTTTAGAAATTTGAAGATTGTGGTGTACACAAATTTTGACGTTCACAGTTCTCAATTTTAAAAATTACTGATTTATCAATTTCATATGTTGAAGGTATGAATCATGTGTGGCTGGCAATAAATTTACTTAAATTAATATTTTATGGGATAAACAAATAAAAGAAACTTTTAAGCTTTCTTATCGTTGAGACAGTGACATACAAATTGAAAGATAAATTTGAAAGTACTCCTGTTATTAATAATCTGCTATAGTGAGTCTGACTACAAACATCAGTTTTCACCTATTCAAACAGTATTTTGCATAATGTAAAAATAACGAAGATCATAAATAATGTTCACCCGAGCGAAACGACATTCCGACAATGAAAAGCAATTAACCTTCATAAATTAATTCATTAAAAAACAAAGAAAGATCGATGAAGTCACCGTAGGAATTATCGATAAGTCCACTGATTTTTGCACGGTGTGATTGCGTGGGTGGGGTAGGAAGTACATTCTCTTCGGCACCTGATATGTAATTATCGCAGCGTTCACCGTTAACCAAACTGGATCGAACTCGCCTTTGAAGTTATGCTAATCGTTTCGTAATGAAGCATACATTACATCGAAGGTAGGAGACAAAGAATCCCTGAAGCAAAGGAAGAAAACTGTAAATAAAAACATGTTCACCCTGATCGAATGATTGATGGTGGCTTACAGTCTTAAGTGTCTTGTCATGCTTTTCGAAATGTTCCATCGACGTTTGTTGCAATATTTCAGATATTCACATTTTCATTTTCATAGTTTATAGTCATAACTGGATCAGGGACAATGGAATGTAAATTATGCTACACTGTTCAGCTTGTAGAGACAGGTGCAACATGTAATTGGTTTGTACAAGATGTAATAGGTTTAATGATACAAAGAATATTTATAGACTTTTTTTGTTACAGAGACATGTTGGTATGACATGTAATTGATTTGAACAAGATGTAATTGGTACTGATACAAGGAATATTTATAGAGATTTTTTATTACAGAGACATGTAATTGGTTTGTACAAGATGCTTATTAGGCTATTAATTAATTTAGGTTTAATGATACAAAGAATATTTATAGAGATTTCTTTACTGTCTTCTATGATTCAGATTTTTCAAGTAGTTCCGTGGCTCACAATATCATCCAAACGTGACGCAATCAAACCGTGACGAATCTCACTCGAATTTGCAATATTTGTAGCCCAAGTCGAGCTATAATTTGCATAGTCAAGGATCGCTGATCACAAAATTTACATAAAGCCGCTTTTAATATTCTAGCTGTTATTAATTAATTCCGACTGACCCGGCAGATAAATCATAAGGCAAGGGAAAATGTATCGACATTTTCTTTTCCCACGATCGGCAACATAACCGGTATATGGAGCCCAGTTATTTAAACCACATATGTCTAATACGTTTAGGCAAGTCCCAGTTATTTAAACCACATATGTCTAATACGTTTAGGCAAGTCCCAGTTATTTAACCCCTTGCCATTTATTTATGAGGTGCGTCAGTCAAGTCTAACCATTCAGGACTACAACATTAAAACGAACAAAGAAAATTAAAATGTTCTAAGTATTTTATATTCAGGGATCCTTGACAACGTAAATTATAGTTGGATCTAAACTTCAAGTTAAAGAGTATTCAAAATTTGAGTAACATTAATCACATTTGAGTTGCGAGTGCGTCACGAGTGAGACTCGTCAAAGCACTCAGGGGTTAAACCATATAATACTTGTCTAATACGTTCAATAACAGGTTACTAAAAATTTATATTCATATTCGAGCAATTAATAATGCAAAAGAACCTGTCAGCATCAGAACCTGTCATCGTTTAACTATTGAAATTAGAGTGTCTGACCACACACGCCAATTTCTACTGTGGCGGCGAACGGTGACCGCTAGAATACACTGAATGAATCTTGAAAGATGCATCAGAGGAAACTATTCTGAATCGTGGCTGGAATAATTAGAAAGGGCCAAGAACCTCTGAAGTGGATACTAGCGAACCAAGGTGAACTGGGTCGTTACTGCCCGCCTGTTTCTTCTGCGGCCCTTTTGATTATATCTGCGGTGGTTCGTCGACTTCATGCGTAAAACCTGCCCGAAAATCCCCGGACCATTTATGGCGGGAACGATGCCCTCTGGAAACGGGTTCTGGGACTACGCTAAACTAAGCAGTAACGTTCGTAAACAATTTCTTTGACATTAACCTCTTCTTGTGCTTTGAGGAGTCACTCGTGACTTACAGCTCAAACCTTACTGAAATTTTGAATCTTCAACTTTGAAATTTAGTATAAGTTGCATTATCAAGGATACCTGAATATAAAATACTCAGAACATTTTAATTTTGTTCATTCGTTTTAATGTTACAGCTCTAGTTATCCCTAGTTACAGACTTCGTTAGTCTTGACTTACTATTCAAGTTATACAAGTTAGTCTTGATAAACAAATAAAAAGGGTTAATGAAATTTGACACGGCTACTTGGGCGTTAAAATTATTCATACACTGTGTTTGTATTCTGTCTTAGTTAATTTGCAGGAAAAAAGTGGATCTTGATTTTGAAAAAATTACATTAATGTAACTGATCTGACTTGCGATTAATCTTGAGTATCAATCACTGTCCGTCAGTCGAGAGACTTTTTTTAAACGCCTAACAGCGACTTCTGAGAATCGGTAGGAGTAAAAGTAGGCTCGTAAAAGTCATGACAACGCGAATTCCCGAGTAATATCGCGGTTGCAGAGTACAATGAGCCTCGTGTCGCAACGAAAGTATTTTCAGTTTTTTAGCTTTGTTCTATGTTACAATGTTGATAATTCTCAGAGTTCTGCTTTCGTAGCTTTCTCTTAGAACACTGCAAGAGGGAAGGATTGCATTGTTTGAAGAGGTAGATTCTCATTTAGGTGGGTTAATAATAATTTTGACTGGTGTCGAGAGTATATGAAGAGAGTATACATATATGTATACATGTATGTTGAGAGTATATGAGATTTGAGAGTATTTGAGATTCGATCGAAACGTAGTGTTGAACATATTTTGATGTCAGTGACTGAACCCACAGGATGTGGACTTTACCCCTGAATTTCGGAGCCAATGACCGAACTTGCGAAACATGGACTTTTGTCGGGTGTCGAACCCGTCAAAGACTTAGCGAATATGTGTGACAATTTAACCTCCCATAAACTCGTGCACGAATTCCAATACTTTATAACTTTAATTTTTACAACTTTACGTCTTTCGTTATTATCTACGTCCCTTGTTATTAGTACTTTGTACAAGCATAAATTATACTGAAGTATAAACGTCTCATTATGCAATATACAACTATATAACTAGCTATAAATCAGTAATTAGAAATTAAAATCGCAGCATGAAACAGGATATTGATCATAGGAATGTACGATAATAAACGATAAATAAATCTTGAAGTTTGAGATGGAAACTGCTGAACTGACTAAATTTCTGTATAGCGAGGCAATCAATATTTCAAGGATGTGCTAATTGCCGCAGCTAAGCCTTAATTACTTTTCACGCTTCTCCGATGAATTTCGCCAATTCCGTCGATTGGCAATTTCGGTAAAATAAAAAGTTTAACTGGTTTCTTCGATTATATTGGATATGGGTTACAGAAATAATTTATTAAATTGATTCAATTTAAAATTATTAATCTCACTGCAGGGAGATCAAAATTAATTAATTGAGACACAGAATTTATTTAAATACGAGGTTCAATTTTTATAGAAATATATGAAAAGTTGTGTAAGTCCATTTTCATTTATTTTGAGAAAATTAAAGGTTGGCATATGTGTCAATGAAAAAATTATGTCTAAATAAATAATAAGGTTAATAATAATAAATAATAAGGTTAATAATAAAAAATAATAAGGTTAATGATAAGGCTAATAATAAGATTAATTATAAGGTTAACTAAAACTGGCAATTCAGTAATTTTTTTACTGACTAATCAACATGTAATTTGATTATACAAATTTGTTGTAAGTGATTTAACTAAAATGTATATTCATGCAAATAGACTTAAGCCACATTTAAAATAAACAGTCCATGTCTATTTCTTTTTGCATACAGAACTATTTATACAATTAATAAATTTGTTTATCAAACATCGTTTACTCTATCGTTTTTTGTTAACCAAGTAACCTAACTTCTCAACGTACATAGCTTCCGTTGTTTTCGAAAAATCTTAGAAACACATGTTTATTAGAAGTCTGCATCCATTATACCATCGAATAAACAAGCATCCTGAATTTGCATGAAAATAAAGTAGCGAAGGCATCGTAGAAAAATGCATGACATAATCGACCACGTACAAAGATCAGTGATCCTATTGAATAAAGTGCGTCACACGAGAACAAGGGACAAAGTGAATCACATTTGTTCATACCGTTAACTAAAAGAGTTCGCTCTTCAGGGTTCAAGGTAGCCTATGAATATAACGCGCATAGGTACCGGCGGTGGTTAATCCTACGGTTATCCTTGAGCAAAGGACCGTAGAAGGAAAGTGTATCACAACCGGTTCGACAACAAAATACTTTACAAACAAACGGGTCGCAACGAAAACAAAATGATAGGTGTTTGTGGGAATGCAATCGATGTTTGTGACGCAAAACGGAAACCCGCTCGGATTAGAATTACAAATGAAACGAATCAATTCCTGTTACTCAATCGCTTTTCTTTTAATTTCGTATTTTTTCTTGGATTTTCTAGCATCGGATTTTATGATCGAAAACGACCTGTCTGGCAAAAATCGTTGTAAGTGTCTAATGGAACGCTTCCGAATGGTTTGTCTTGTACCGCAGAAAAGAGAAACGTACAAAGACGGAAGCAAGCTTTTTGTTTTAACATCGCGCAAGAGCACGCGTTTTATCGCTGATCCACCTTGAAACTGCTTCCGTGACGATTTATGGAACCGGGAGTGCCGGAAGCGTTTCGGCAACGTCAAACTTTTTTATTTTCCTCCTTTCAAGATTTCTGAACTGATTAGAATTGAGAAATATCGAATCTAGTAGCAACATTTTAATTTTAGCAAAATTTCACTCTTGGTGTAGTAAATATAAGTTTTGTTCATAACTGATAAAAATGTACTCGGATTGGGATTCATCATGGCGTCGTGTCACACTCGTGACGCACATTACAGTTCACATGCGACCTACCGGTCTCGTGTTTTCATCGCAACTGAATTATTCGCTTCTAATTATAATCCTCGCAATCGAAGTACAAAATGTGCCTAATTTTTAACTTCCTTTACTCGTTCATGCTGTAGCAATAATTAGTTGTTTTTGTATGACACGATTGGTAAGAAGATTGTAGGTTAGAGGTTAATTTTCGTGAGTAGCTGAAAGAGTCTGGTAACAATTCGGACTTGATCAGTGGTACGTCTGTGACTGCTACATTTGATGCATTGATTTGAAGAATTAATTTATTTAAAAAATTATGAATATAGAAGATTGTAGGTTAGAGGTTAATTTTCGTGAGTAGGTTTGTCTAATGACGATTTGGACTTCATCAGCAGAACGTTTAGGACTGCTGCGTTTACTGATAATTTGAAGAATTAATTTATTTAAAAAATTACGAATATAGAAGATTGTAGGTTAGAGATTAATTTCCACGAGTAGCTGAGTCTGGTGACAATTTGATCAGTGGTTCGTTTATGACAGCTTTGATGCATTGATTTGACGTATTAATTTATTTAAAAAATTAAGAATCTGCTGAGAACACGTTGGGAACTGTTTTAGCAAATGTAGGTCCTTTGAAATGTGTGACATCATAATTGAGTCCGGAAGTGTGTAACGATTCTTTGAAGATTAAATTTTGAGAACGATAAGGTCATTTGAGTTTGAATTTTTGATAAATGAATTTGGTTATTTAAATTTGTACAATGTAGCAATAGTTTATTAATTCTATTCAGAGGTGCATCATTTATCACAAATAATTGTTATCCGAAGTTTGTACATTAAGATACCTAAATTTTTCAGTATATATAAAAATGTATGAAATACGCAAAGCAAACTGAATATCATAAGTCCATAACTCTAATAGAGTCATACATATGGAATGTAGAAATGATAGAAATGTTGAATGAAACAGAGATTAATTTATGTAGCTATGCAACTGGTACTTCAAGCTAACAGTTTCTATAAAAATAACAGGTCTTAAAATTTGTTCGTAACAGATTTATTTAACGGTTCTAAATGATAGGCTATTAGAAAGAATACATTCTTATGCACCTAATAAAATTTTCATGGTAAAAATATGTAATATATCTTCATGAATAAAAATGATTTTTACTCGAGTGCATACTAATCATATTTCTATTGAATTTTTGTCTCAAAAGGAACGTTCACGCTTGCGCAATCAATCGACAAGTTATGAGAATGATTGAACCATCAGATTACGCCAAGTTAGGTCTATTAAGGAAAGAGTTATGCGTTCTAGGTATTATCGACGTTTCTTGTTTCCGATTTATTCTGGTGTTCTCAGGAATAAGTAACAATATGCCTATATATTCTGGAGGTACTTAGAATTGTGACTTAATCACAGATATCTTCAAATTCCCCAAATAAATAAAAATAGCAGTATCTAGTAAAGACAGAAATGGAATAAAAACAAAAAGTAAACGAAAAATTTGATCGCGATTGAAAGTAGAAATTTATTTTGGCAAGACAGCTCCGCTGGTAGCGCAGATATGAAACACGGTTGGAAAACTTCATGTTTCTGATTTATTTTGTTCTTCGCTGGAATGAATAAAAATATGCCTACATATTGTGGTGGCACTCATAATTGTGACTTAATTACACAGATACCTTCAAGTTCCCCAAATAACTAAAAATAGCAGTATCTAGTAAAAACAGAAATGGAATAAAAACAAAAAGTAAACGAAAAATTTGATCGCGATTGAAAGTAGAAATTTATTTTGGCAAGACAGCTCCGCTGGTAGCGCAGATATGAAACACGGTTGGAAAACTTCATGTTTCTGATTTATTTTGTTCTTCGCTGGAATGAATAAAAATATGCCTACATATTGTGGTGGCACTCATAATTGTGACTTAATTACACAGATACCTTCAAGTTCCCCAAATAACTAAAAATAGCAGTATCTAGTAAAAACAGAAATGGAATAAAAACAAAAAGTAAACGAAAAATTTGATCGCGATTGAAAGTAGAAATTTATTTCGGTAAGACAGCTCTGCTGGTAGCGCAGATATGAAACGCAGTTGGAAAACTTCATGTTTCTGATTTATTTTGTTCTTCGGAATAAATAAAAATATGCCTACGTATTATGGTGACACTCATAATTGTGACTTAATTACACAGATACCTTCAAGTTCCCCAAATAACTAAAAATAGCAGTGTCAGAAACAGAAAGGTAATAAAAAATAAATGAAAAATTTGATCGTGAATGGAAGTTTGGACAAGATGGCACTGCTGGTAGCGCAGATATCGAACGCTGTTGGCGCAATAGCGAAAGGAGAACCGAGCTCTTCCTTTCAACCGCATTTCACTTTCTTCCCCGGTTTTATGACCGAAGGGCGCGGCCATGACCGTGAATGAAAGCAATTCAAGCGGCAAAAGACTTTAAAACCGACGCGGATTTCAGTTCCCGAAACTTTAATGTCTGCTAAAAAATGACAAATTTAAAAAACATGCAATAACAATTTAATCTGGTTTGTCCACATTTTAAGCTTTCCAACACGAAAATAGAAATTACTTGACAGTAATGCATCGGACCAGGTATATTATTTTAATGTATTTCCTTTCGGAAAGTGTGGGCAGAATTTCTTTGACGGTCGTAAAGAATCGTTGTTTTACCTCTTTTTATAAGGAATTGTTAACTATGTTGATTCAGGTATTTGACCGAGAGGTTTTCGAGTTTTTTAGATGGAACGAGTTTCGATTTAAAAGCTCGTTTGACGTAGTTAAGGTAGAAGTTGTTTTGTTTGTCGGAAAAAATTTTTATGTGTTTGGAAATGACTATGCATGTTGTACGTCCTGTGTCATTTATTTGATGACGCGCCTTGTGCAGTCTATTGTTACATAATTCATTGAAGGTTGTTTATAGATTGCTAAATTTGAGTACCAGGAAATAATAGAATATGAAATTATGCGAATTCGGAAGTCGCTAAGATTATAAGTGTTTAAATTTGTGAATTCTTGTAAGTAAAATTTTTCCATCTGTGGCAATCTTTACTCATTACGTTGATATTACACATAAAGGGAATATGATAAAATAAAAAAAAAATATTTTAATAAATAAAGGACCGTAACAGGTCGATCCTTTAATAGATAAAACGATAAAAAGTTAAGTAGAAATACAATTACGTAGCTGAAGAAAGGAGTGTTATCAGAGATTGCGTAATCGATTAAATATCCATAAGCTGAATTAATTGAACTTGACGTAAATTTTTTTATAAGAAAGTTATAACGTCAAGTAATTGAAATAGCAATAACTATGATCTAACGTTTCGATAATTTTATGATAATTAAAAATGAGTGCAAAAAAATAGAGGTGTGAACACAGGTTCAAAGGTTAGCTACAAAGTAATTAGCACGATAACTGCTCTATGACGGCGAATATTAATATCAGA
Organism: Megachile rotundata; assembly: GCF_000220905.1. Lineage (NCBI taxonomy): Eukaryota > Metazoa > Arthropoda > Insecta > Hymenoptera > Megachilidae > Megachile > Megachile rotundata. Next base: position 3,121,818 of record NW_003797096.1, on the reverse strand, counting down.
TACTGATTCACAACTTCTTGAGCTCGAGGGATACAAAAAACTTCCTATAAAAAAATTGGAAAAATTTTTTGGGAGTAATATGACTCAATTAAAGTAAATTATGACTCAATTTTTCAATTTTTCAGTTTTTCAATTCTTTAATTCTTCAATTCCTCAATTTTTCAATTTTGCAATTTTTCAGTTCTTCAATTTTGCAGTTCTTCAATTCGTCAATTCTCCAATTTTACAATTTTTTAATTCTACCAGTGCTCCACTCTACAGTTCTTCAATGTTGCAATGTTTCAACTCTTCGAATTCTCAATTCTTCAATTTTTCAGTTCGCCAATTCTTCAATTTTTCAATTTTGCAATTTTGCAATTTTTCTAATTGTTCAATTTTTCAATTCGTCAATTCTCCAATTTTACCATTTTTCAATTCTCCCAGTGCTCCACTCTACAGTTCTTCAATGTTGCAATTTTTCAACTCTTCGAATTCTCAATTCTTCAATTTCTCAGTTCGCCAATTCTTCAATTTTTCAATTCTACAGTTCTTCAATTCTTCAATTCTACAATTCTTCAATTCTTCAATTCTTCAATTTTACCATTTTTTAATTCTCCCGGTGCTCCATTCTACAGTTCTTCAATTTTGCAATTTTTCAACTTTCGGATTTTTCAATTCTTCAATTTTTCCATTACTCAATTCCTCAACTCTTTGATACTACCATTCGTCAATTTTTCCAGTGTACCATTCTACCGTTCAATTTTGCAATTTTTCAACTCCTCGAGTTTTTGACTATTCAATTTTCCCATTAATCAATTTAAATTCAGAAAAGTTAACATCTTACTTATACAAATCGCGTGGTAACCAAGACAGAAAAAAAACAGACGGAAGCGAAGGTATTCCCAATGACTGTTCCAAAGAAGCTATCGCTGAAAATCCCAATCCATCAAGTCACATGATCCTATCCGATGGTAATAATTAGCAAGGTTCATGTTAATGTCGAAATAACGAGCCACCCACTTTTACACCTGTTGCGTTATTGAAACGCGTTTCTGTCTCATTTTTGCAACGTGCACATTATGCGAATTGTGCGTATTCAACACCGCTCGCGTTTCGATCGGACCTCGTTCCAATTTATTTCGACGATTAAAACGTTTCTGCAACGTACATTACTTTTAACGCGACAACCATTCAGATATTCTCTGCTAGCAAACGATTCGCGGATTGAGTCTTTTGTAAACGCGTAGCCGGTTCATTAACGATTAAATCAGAAAAATATCCTGCCTGACGTTTCATTGAAAGGACACTCATCCGATGAGTCGAGGGACGTGTAGCAAGACCCGATTCATTATCCAGTATCTTGATTTTCCTCGGGACAAGTAGTTAAATGCAGCGACAGTTGAGCAAATATCGCCAAGAGGTTTCGTATTTCTGCTTGAACGTAATTACTACTTGCACTATTCTTTCCATTTTGCAACGTATGTGTCGAATTTCGAAAGTTGGTTCGAGCTGACGATTGATCAAATTTCAACGCGATTTACACACTCGTTAACATCGGTAACAGTATTTGGGTCGTGTGACGTTTGCAAAATATGGAAACATAAAATGGCATGTCAGCAAACAATCGAAAATCCAAATTCCGAAATCATGTGACTGTCATATGTGAACAGCATGTGATCTAAAACGAGGTTTATCAATTTTATACAGATTTTTAATTGCACACAATTAGATATTGAATGCATCATTAAACACTCAATGAGTGAAATATCGTGTAGTGTAAACTGAATGAGAGTAGCTTAGCATAAAAAAATATGTAATGCATATGTAACATTCCTCGTATCTATTTCTCGGATCAACACTCGTTCTTGCTTCAAGTTAATAACTCTTTCCACGCGCGTACAATGAACGAAAAAATGAATTTGTATTTTCATAAATCAACTTCTGTCACTCGATCGCTCATATGCGGCAATCAGTGAATGAACAGGCGTAAAAACTATTCCTTAATAAGGTACTTGTGACTTGTATTGACCAAGCGAGTTAAAACGTTCCTTTTTTGAAGCAGTGCATTTTCCTGATTAATCGTACAGTATGAGGAAAACTTGTACGGTGTATGCTTTGGAATTCTTATTTTACTAATTCTTATTTCACTCTTAAATTTTTAAATTCACGAATTCCTAAATTTCTAGATTCCCAAATCCCTAGATTTCCAAGTCTCTAGATTTTCAAATTCCTATATCTCAAAATTCCTAGATTCGGAATTCCCTAGATTCCGAATTCCCTAGATTTCGAATTTCCTACACTTCGAAATCCCTAGATTTCTAATTTCCAAGAATGCAAATTCCCTAGATTCCCAAATCCCCAGATTTCGAATTTCCAAGATACCGAATTCCCTAGATTCTGAATTCCCTACGTTCCCAAATTACTAGATTTCGAATTCCCAAGATTCCGAATTCCCTACGTTCCCAAATTCCTAGATTTCGAATTCCCAAGATTCCGAATTCTCAAGATTTCGAATTTCCAAGCTTCCGAATTCCCGAGATTCCGAATTCCCTACATTCCCAAATCCCTAGATTCCGAATTCCATACGTTCCCAAATTCCTAGATTTCGAATTACCAAGATTCCGAATTCCCTACGTTCCCAAATTCCTAGATTTCGAGTTCCCAAGATTCCGAATTCCCTAGATTTCGAATTTCCCAGCTTCCGAATTCCCGAGATTCCGAATTCCCTACATTCCCAAATCCCTAGATTCCGAATTCCCTACATTCCCAAATCCTTAGATTTCGGATTTCCAAGATTCCGAATTCCCTACATTCCCAAATCCCTAGATTTCGAATTCCCTACATTCCCAAATCCTTAGATTTCGAATTTCCAAGATTCCGAATTCCCTACATTCCCTAATCCTTAGATTTCGAATTTCCAAGATTCCGAATTCCCTACATTCCCAAATCCCTAGATTTCGAATTCCCAAGATTCCGAATTCCCTAGATTTCGAATTTCCTAGATTCCGAAATCCCTAGATCGCGAAATCGCTAAATTTCCAAATTCCTAGATCTCCAAATCTCTAGAACTCCCAATCCCTAGATTCACAAATCTCTAAATTCCCCAATTCCTAATCCCTACATTCTTAAATCCTTGCACAACCAAATTCCTAAATTTCTAAATTCCTACCCCGTATCCCTAAATGCCTAATTTTCCATATGCCAAAAATCCTACATAGACAACCTAAGTTTGAAATTGAATACGTCATTTTTGGTGTCTTTCATTTTAAGATTCGTTCTTATGAAAATCATAATTTTGTTCTCTGGATAGCATTGAAAACGCGAAGAAGTTAAAATGGATTGGACAACTTGTAATTTTAACTTAATTAGTACGGCGGATTTAACACGCATGCCCGTGCAAAATTTTTAAGACCTTTTAACAAACTCACTTATCCTGTTGTGACACAATGCAGTTTATTTAAATTGAATTACAAATTGAATGCGTCTGAACTCGTTCATTTTCAATAAGATTACTTTCGAATAACACGGTCGTATAACGCGGCTATGCATTTTATTAATATATCTGCAAACAATGACAATTGTCAGGCGTTCCACCTTATTTCAATGTGGGTCACTTAAAATATTGTATAAATTATCTGGAAATAGACTTTCTTTACAGAATCACAATTTTTATTGAATTTCAATAATCACCAGCATTTAAATCCTTAGCTTCCATATTTTATAATTTTTCTCCAAAAATAAATTCCTTATGTTTAATTGTTGCGGAGAGTAAGAATCCTTGTTTCATTACAAATTCAAAAGAACCTCAGAACACGTAGGAACACCAGTGATAATTTCACTTCATTGTTCATTCGAATCTTAATAATAACTGGTCATAATAAATAAATGTATTTTATACGTATTGTATTTTGTATCAAAACTTCAATAAAACATCCAATACATTTATACAATTAAACGCTTTGACATAAATCCTTCCCCAAATCTGAAACCCCTATTTCCTAGCACAGGTTTCCAACAAAATATTGCAACAGGTGTTAAAAAATGTACGAACGTCCGGTCGATGAAATTCGAACGAAAAAGACAGGTACTCACGTCAGTAGAGAAACTTGTCCAGTGAAGAACCTTCTTCGTCGACGATGCCTCCGATTTCAGTATCACCCTCGGTTGGCGGTTTCTGTCGATGAACCTGTGCCTAACGACAAGTCCTTAGGTTGTTCGAAGGTCGTATACCGGTTTTTCGGACGTAACCAGGGAGAAAAGTCGGAATCTCGTGGCAAGGTCTGGAAGACGATCGCAGCGGGTTGTTCGAGGCGAGCGATCCGAAGAACGTGCGATGACCACCGAGAGGAAACAACTAACCGGGTACACTCCACTGACTAACGATTCGACGTGAAGTAAAATAAGTAGTCGACAAGGTTCCTCTCTTTCCCTTTTAACTCGGCTACGAACGATATTCTGCACGGTCTGACGATACAAAGCCGTGCAGTCGTAGTCTTATATCCCTTCCAGGTAGGCTGACTCGCGATTACGCTCGGCGACGGAGCCGATGTAAGATGATTTCCGACAGAGACCAAAGCTGTCTCTTCCTCCTCCTCGTCTCTACTCCCCGTCATCTGCGTCAGTATTTTCGACCGATTTCGTTGGTCAACCTTTTTTCCCACCCACCATTTTCCTGCTTTCTTCAACCACCCAGTTTTCGGATGTTAATTCATTTACCTTAATTACATCTTTACATTCTTTCGTTGCTGCAGTTTTATTTTCAGTTAACAGTTTTGGTTTCTCTTTTTGGGTTAAATAACTTGCTAATTGAGGAGATTACTGGTTAGGGTAGAACCAGTCATGATGACATCAGACATTAAATTGTATCAAGAGAGTTTGAATTTTGATCCATCCAGATGGAGGATCTGTTAAAATTTCACTGGGAAGATCAAGTTTTAGAGAAAATTATTAAAATTTTTTTTTCTCCTTTCCAGTCAAATAATTTGCTAATATGAGGAGATTTCTTGACTGGTTAGGGTAGAACCAGTTATGTTGATGACATCGAAATACAGATTGAATTGTATTAATTCAGTGAGTTCGAATTTAGATCCATCCAGATGGAGGATCAATTAAGATTTCACTGGGAACATCAAATTTTAGAGAAAATTATTAAAATTTTTTTTTCTTTTTAGTCAAATAATTTGTTAATTGATGAGAAGATTTCTTGACTGGTTAGGGTAGAACCAGTCATGTTGATGACATTGAAATACACATTGAATTGTACCAATTTGTGAGTTCGAATTTAGATCCATCCAGATGGAGGATCAATTAAGATTTCACTGGGAAGATCAAGTTTTAGAGAAAATTATTAAAATTTTATTTTCTCCTTTCCAGTCAAATAATTTCCTAATTGATGAGAAGATTTCTTGTCTGGTTAGGGTAGAACCAGTCATGTCGATGACACCGAAATACAGATTGAATTGTACCAATTTGTGAGTTCGAATTTAGATCCATCCAGATGGAGGATCAATTAAGATTTCACTGAGAAGATAAAATTTTAGAGAAAGTCATACAAATTTTTCTTCATAATTTTCATTTAATTCTTCGCACAATTAATAACACTTTAACTATCTGACAGATCTAATTGAAAGTACCAATCTTCTATTTAAAACCAATCTTCTATTCCTTTACTGTCCCTTAAAAATTACGACTCATAAAATATGCTCGAATAGGTAAATATGAAGGGGTGACTTTAACCCTGAAGTGTTACTATACATGCTCTACATAATTTCAATGCTCATAATTTTTTGAATTTTCCTGATTGAATATTTTCTTGTCAAAAAAGGTTTCAAAGTTGTTCTGCAACTTCTATGTTCACATGTCTTTGTAACGTTACATGTCATGTCTTCTACACGTGTTACAAACGTGTAAATATTTGCAGTTCATTCATTATCTGTAATTTTGTTGACTTCATACATTGCTTACTAGACACCTGATTCAAGTTGAATTTGTAATAGTGGTCAGAGGTGACCGGTTGCGGACATCGCAACAAAGATGGCTGGAAATTATAAACAACTTTGATAGTTACTAGTGCAACTTTGTATTTGTTCAGAACTTTCTCAGCTTCGTTTGCTTAATTTGATTAATTTGTATCGACCCTGTTGCGTAAACGTTTTTGAATCTTTTGTGGACAAGTTATTTTTGTGGACTAAGTTATTTTCTAACTCAGAAGGGTTATTTCAGTGGACGTCAGTGGTACAAAGCATCCATTCTCTACTTTTGCAGAACTTCGTTGACCAGGGGAGAAATTCTATTATTGTATACTTTTGTATAATTTTCTATGCAATAATAACACCCTCTGTGCTAAATAAACACCCTACGTGACACCCTATACAAAATCCTAGCAGAAAGTCAGTCCTCCTTTTCAGACTATTACAATGACGCCCCAAATTCTTGAAATCACTCTCTAAACAAGAATACTTAACAAGTTATGTCAACGTGTGATTATTCTCACCCAGTAATTATTGCTTACAAGAATTTATTATGAATATAAACAATTATCCGCAACTTCTGCCGGGAGGTAAAATTCCTTTCTAATATCTTTCTCCTTGGGTGATCGAGGTTGCGCAGAAAGTAAGGTGAATCGTAATATTTGATTAATTATCCCACAGAAGCTTCTTATACTGCAGCGATTACTGTCAAACCAGTCCCACAAATAAATCTCTGCGAACTCGATAGTCGAACTACCAATTTAACAAACTATTTAACATGCAACATAAATACTCGCATATAAGTAGTAATTATTAAAAAGCAAACGTAGAAATACTATCGACGTCAATCGGAAATATTACATTTCCACTCCTAATAAACATAAAACGTTCGATTATACTTGTAGATGAAAGCTTTAATTACAGAGATCCGATATTCGTGTGCACGTTGATTAACTTGCGAGCGATTTGTCGCAGACTTTTTTCGCCGCTCAATTTCCGACACGTGCAAACAAATAGTTCTTGTAAACATTCATAAAACATCAATTGATAACGTACATACGTATTAATATATCTTTTTCTATTAATTCGCATGTTTACAAAGATTTTTGCCTCGATCACGATGATTTGACATGTAATTATGTGTGTGCGGTTTAGAAGCAAAGTTCGCGTTGACTGCCGATTATTGTGCGTAAATCGTTTTTGTATTAATTTTTGTATTAATTTTTGTATTAATTCGCATGTTTACAAAGATTTTTGCCTCGATCACGATGATTTGACATGTAATTATGTGTGTGCGGTTTAGAAGCAAAGTTCGTGTTGACTGCCGATTATTGTTGTGCGTAAATCGTTGCATATCGGACTAGATTAACTTACAATGCCATTTGTTAATACAATTACAGCGCGGGTTATGTTAATTATTAAAGTAGACTTTCGAAGTGTAGCGTATAATATCTCGATCGAATGCGGCGTGTCGAACCTTGAACGCTTCGTTCCCTCAAGTACTGTTGACAGGTTGTTGATGAGCGCTACGTGTATTAACTTAAAAATTCTATGGTTCACTGCTACAATTACGGTGTATGCGATAGGTGAACGACTTTGAAATGTCGTATTTATTATACGACAGTGTCATAATATCTTGCAAGGTGTAATGGCGTGTGTGGACAGATTGGAATTTGAATTTTTTCAAACTTTATTTATGATGAATTATAAAAATTATGTTATAATTTTGGATGAGTTATGATGATAATAAATAATGAATGATGATGACGATGACGAATAATTGTACGAATTTAAACATTTTTGAATTTATGAATGAATTTGAAGGTTTACAAAATTCAAAAATTTACTAACTTGAGAATTAAGCAATTTGATTATTTTATTGTTTAAAACCTTCAAAGTTTAACAATTTTTAATTCGCAAATTTTTACAAGGTACACAGAGAACATGACCAGAGAATATGATACAATTTGTACACAGAGAATATGATAAAATTTGTACACAGAGAACATGACCTTCCTAGATCTGTTCAAGGTCATGTCGATTATAAGGTAGAGGTATACTATAGACTAATTGAAGTTTTGGACCATGTTATAGTTTTGTCCTACTGAAAATATTACCAAGCTATGATACTAAAGAAATGATGTCGAGGGTAGTAAATAATTGCTCATATTCATTATTGCTAGCAGTTCTCATATTTATTATTGTCAATCTTGTAAAATGTACAGATCTATTTCAACATCTTAAAAGAACTTACTGTATCTATTTTTCTATTCAACATTAATCCATTGCACTAATAGTTAATTTATTAAAACCATCTATTAAAGTTTACCTCACATTTTTTTAATCTTTCCTCATCAATAACACTTTAATAAACAAACTCAGTTAAAACCTTTAAAGTGTTACTAAAAAAATCCTGATAACACCATAAGATTACGAGTGGTGTTTTCTGAATTTCATTGTGACAGTTCTTGAAAAAAAAGATCAAAATAATAAAAGTTTGCGTTTGGAGGAAACTTCTCGAAGTGTCCCGTTATTTCGTCACGACGCAACACGTGATTCCCGATTGATTATGCAATTACAGTAAATTACGGGTCGTCGATTACATCCGTTTCGAGGGATCAGTTTAGCGGAGGCATGATTGAAAGTTCGTCGTGCGAGTCCTTCGCAAACCGAAGGACTTTCTGTCTCGAGTACGTTTCTTTTATTGCGCGGCCGCCTCCTTTGAGACGGATTTTTGCTAGCGGGAGAATGTGAAGCCGCAAAAAATCGTTCCTTTCTTGCAATTTTCTTTGGAGACCTGCTTTCTGCACCTGAAACGAAATGGGGTATAAATCTGTCGCGTGAGACTTTTCGTTGTAAATGAGGTTAGAAACTGTTGATGTGCTCAGATACTGGATTCGAGTTACAACTGGTTAGGTTAGGTTAGGTGTGGCTAGTATCTAGATAGGTAGATAGGGGGAGGATCTAGGGATTCACTTAGACATGATGGACATATTAGTCAGTTGGGAAATTTCAAAGACATGCTTCGAAGTCCTCCAAGTTCTAAATTTCAGATTTTCTAAATTCTCGTTTTTTAAATTTTCAAATATTCGAATTTCTAGATTCTCAGATTTATAAATTTGCGAAAGGTAATTTATACAAGTTGGACACTCTCCAGTTTCTAAATTTTCAAACATCGTTTGGGGCTTCTTCAAACTCCTCCAACCCCAAAACTCAAAATTCCCAAATTGATTTTCTATATTTTCAAGTGTCTCAATTTCTAGATCCATATTCCCACATTTCCAAAAGCTACTTGATACACTGTTAGCACCCTTATTTGATTTAAAATAAACATCTAAGATAAACATCTAAGATAAATATCCAAGATAAACATCCTACTTACAAATATAGCATCTATCAAAAATATTTACAAACAAACAAAAAACCAAAAGAAGCTAAAACACTCCGCCACAAGTTAAAACAACAGAAAATTAAAAAAAGAACATCTGAAGCTATAACATAGTAACTTTAACTAAAGCTCCACAGTGTGATCTTATTGTAAGAATATAGTTATAACACTTGACAAGTAGAAAAGTTCGACAGTTATAATAAGTAAAAGCAATTTTGTAACTTCCATCGCGTTTTTCTCGAAGCTGTCGACTTGACGGGAAAGGTTTCTCGAACATCGATTGCCTTGAAAAGAGAACTTTTCAGATGCTCTGAAATTCCGTTAAACGTAAGAATTTATTCTCGCCTTTAAAAGTTTTTAACAGTGAAAATTAATGAAGGTGTTTCTTTTTCACTTCCTTTTTTATATATTCTCGATGAGATCGTTTGAAGCAGCAACGTGAAATTTTTCTGCACGAATAGGTTAATTGCCCGCCCTAGATAGGATTCATAACGGCTTAAGAATAACCGTAGAGTAGCCTTGAAATGCTGCAAGGTTAAAGTTGACGTACAACGTGAAGCTGTGTAATTTACTTTGAGTGGCGCGTGTAAGGAAGAGCGATAAATAATTTATATCTGTCGATTATTTTTAACAACTTTCGGTAACTTGGTCTAGTCTCAATATCCTATTACCTCAAACTTTCAAGCTTCAGATATTTTGGGGTCTCAAAGTTGAGAACAGTTTACGAGTTTTGAAAGGGTGAGGCAAGTTTGAGTTTCGATATTCCAACATGGCCCAAAGTCATCAAATTTTGGGGCCTCAAAGTTGAAAACATTCTATGAGTTTCGAAAGTGTAAGGCAAGTTTGAGTTTCGAAATTTCAACATAGCCCAAAGTTATACAATTTTGGGGCCTCAAAGTTGAAAACATTCTATGAGTTTCGAAATTTCAACATGGCCCAAAGTCATCAAATTTTCGGGTCTCAAAGTTGAGGACAGTCTATGAGTTTTGAAAGTGTGAGGCAAGTTTGAGTTTCGAAATTTCAAAATGGCCCAAAGTCACAAAATTTTGGGGTCTTAAAATGATATGTTGAAAGAGTGCATTTTACGTTGGGGCTCATGTCTTAAAATAAATATTATGAGTATAATAAAATGTTCGTATCAAGTCGTTTATCAATCGAGTAATGCATCTGACGGTATCAAAATTAAATCACTAGAATTCAGTAAAATTAATGGACTATATCAAGGTAACATAAATAGAAAGAAAGTGTAACGAGTAGTCAGTGATGGATTTAAGCGATTTCGCGCTCTTGTACAGAAATTATGTGGCAGCCTATAATTATTGTTATAATGTTTAACGTTAGTTTAGCATAATGTTTAGCAAGCTTTGTATACCATAAAAACTAGTATACTATAATACCAAAATACTAAAGTTACATTATAATAATAATTATAGACTGCCATATAATTTCTGAACAAATGCTCGAAACCGCTTAAAGCCATCACTGAGTATTGTCAGTACTGCAGTTTTACTATCATAGTATAAAAGGGTAGATTTTCAGTCATATTTTATATACGAAATGTTATGCGATATATTAATTGTCTTTTCAATATACAAAGGATATTGTTCAAGACCTTCATTCAAGTATCATTAATCACCAACAAAAGGACAATGAGAATCTTTTTCGGTAATCTAGACGAGCATAAAAACGTTAGAACGATAAAATGGAAAAGGAAGAGTAAGTATAAAAATACAAAAGTGGTCTTGTACTCTTCAGGAGCTGGATACCGTCATTGCACTATCGACATATTATTTTAGATTTCTAAGAACTTTTTCATACTTGAAAGCGTTGATTTTAAATATTATAAAGACTGGAGCCCATCGGCAAGATTTTCGAGACAAACTACTCGTTCTTTCACGATATGATAAACAGATGAAATGATTTCATACATTTTCTTTGTGTCGAACAAGAGTCTTTGCATAAAGAAGAGTCTCCATCCAAGGTGCCTCAACATGCCTCGTCACAACAGTTGTTCCTATCAAGCATACGTTACCAGATCACCACTAAAAATGCCCTAAGAGCGTAGGTGGGCAAACTGCAGGGAATGCCGGGTAACTTGTCACCGTGAGGTGGCGCCATCTCCCGGAGGAAGTCGGTGCAGCATTGGCTGGCAGTTCGCAGGCGCATTTCCCGGTGCATTCTCTCGTTTTAGCCGGACCGAGGAGCGTCATTCCTTCCCCGCGATCCACCAAAGGTAGAACCACTCTTTCTTCTCTCCGCACACCCTTTTGTCCTTCTTCCTCGCTGGGTGAAACGCGTGCTTATATACATAACATCGAACAGCGGCAAGCTTCTTCTTCGCTTTAGTTTCCTCCTCTTTTTCTCTCCCCACTCTTCGAGTTCCCCTTCCGTTGACCGATAAGCGTCCCACTGTCAGGGTCGAAGAAAGAAGAGGTCGGGGTCCGTGCCAGCTGTTCAGCCCGCGATCTTTGGACTCCTTGGTGCCCCATCGGTGCTCCGTCTAGAACACGGGATTTCCTGGTGCTGACCATGTCGATCATCACCGGCTGCTTTCGACGTTTAACGGACGCTTCCACCAGAACCGAGGTAAACAAAGATACATGTCCTTGGTGTTCGTATAAAATGGGGGGCGATTCTTCAACTTTTCTTTGGCTGCTTATCGATATTTTTTTCAAGTTAAAACTCTGTGGGAGGAAACGGTTGCTCGAGGTAACGTGACGTATTTGGTGACTGAGTGTATCGGAATTTTCATTGTTTGTTAGCTTAGCCGGGAACACGATTTATTTTTGAAATTACGTCTCGTTATTCGCTTTTATCTGGGGGAGATTTTTGCAAGATTGAGTATTTATGGGGCGCTGAAATGGGGTATTTTATTTTATTTTAGGAGGATTTAGTAAAGGATTACTTGTGGGTTTAAATCTTTATTTGGCGTTCCAGGTTTATGGTACTTGATGGTTTATGGTAGTATGGTAGCTTTTTAGAAAATTGACTGATGGTATCGATTCGTAGCCTCAGTACCCTTCAGTTATCTACCCTCCGTTTGAGCGTATTCAGATACTCTCCATTTGTAATCTAATTTCAGAATTTGCATCGAGCCAGGTGCATCAAAAATTAGAGGTTTATTTTTACAAAATGTTTTTGCTATTTTGACACTTCGTTTTATGTCGAGTGGATGAAATATTCGATCTCGTACTTGATAATCACTCAATATATTTTTCATTATAACACATTCGAACCACCTACTTCATAGTTAGTCTCTACAAAGAAATCTTGTAGAAAGAGATCTTCTTCTAGAAAGAAATCTTGTGTACAAGACTTGTGTAGAAGTTTTGTGTAGAATTCTTGTGTAGAAGTCTTGTGTAGAATTCTTGTGTAGAAGTCTTGTGTAGAATTCTTGTGTAGAAGTCTTTTGTAGAAGTCTTGTACAGAAATCTTGCACACAAGAAAGAAATCTTGTGTTCATACACGATATAATGAGAAAATGACGGTTAATTCCGCGAATAAAGAAATTTTTTTCCAGTCGCGATGAGTAGATCATATCGGATCAGTCGTATCATTAACGTCAAGAACACTTTTCCCAATGATCGATCTAATTACAGCAATTCACACGTTAATCGTATCAAATGAATGAGCAGATAATACCAGATATCAAGAGATTATGTAAAACAGCTGTCAAAACACAGTCTGCGGAAGAACGGTCACGTGCGAGCGAATGATAACTTTGTTCTTGTCTTTGTTCCGTGCATTTAATTAACATCGCTAATTAACGATTTAGTAATGCTCCAGATAAAATTATCAACATCATTGAATATGTGATAAAACAGCTCTTTGTACTAATGTTTGAAACACCAGATTGAAATACTTGCGTTATTTGTGGAACAGAGATTTTAACGAGAGGTCTGTTTTCATTCGATCGCACTTCATTATTAAGTCTAAACTTTCTAATCGATTGTTGGGAACAGCTATTATGTTCCCCGGAAACTGGTTTCGGCTTTCTCAACTATTTTGATGTTCAACAAGTTACATTTAATTATACGGAACTTCGGCTTTTTCTCAAAATCGAAGTTGATTCATTTGTTTATGTAATGTTTGAGACAAATGCTAGAAATGATCATATTTTAGATTCCAGTGTTAGAGAGACAACACTGGACAGATTTTACATAGATTCATTGAATAACTTGTGTTTCAGAATTTCAGTAAGATGTCGATAATAGACAGTAGTATTTTGATGTTTGTATTAGATGGACTAAATGTTTTAATCTTTTCTAAAAAATTTTCTAAAAATCTTATTATATGTAACTATTATATAAGTAACACATTGATTTACATATTGTACAAAATAACTGCTAGACACATTAATTGCGTGTATAAGGGGAATTATAGTTGATCAAGATCTTCATTCAATGTTCTATAACTATGTTAGTATTATTCATAGAAATATCTTCAACACAAAATTTCGCAATGCAAAACTGACACTTATAATCATTTGCAACCTCACTCTATACACAATGCATGTCACATATGAATTTAAACACACAGCATCACACATGTCTTTCTCGAGCTACCTTTACAAAAATGGTGTAATAAATCATTGTCGAAATCTTCGTACCTTCTTATTTTTAGCTATGTATAAAAAACAAAGAACTCCATAGAATTATTTTTAGTATTGCTTTTTATGAGGTAGTTCAAAGAATCCTATAAAAAGAAAGCATTGAGAAATTGAACAAACGTGACCTATACATTTTGCCAAACGGAATATTTGAAAAAAAAAAATTGAACGAACGTTGATCGAGTGGTCGAGTGTTTGTGTAATCTCAGGGTCGAATTCATACACGAGCGGATACCGGCTGACACGCGAGAGGGTTTTATCCATAGAACTTGAGCAATCGTAGGCGTCGCGACTTTCGATCGGTGTTTGCTTTGCCGACTGACCGTGATTAAACGTCGTTGAATGCGATGTGGGTCATCGAAAGAAACTGTGACACCATCCGCTTCCGTGCGACCTTGAACGCTATCAGCCCACAATGAGATTTCTGAGGCTTTCACGGTCTGCTCCCTTTGCGCTCGTGCGAGTAACGTAATTTCTCTGGCAAATTCCGTCTTATTCCGAGATAATGAGACACGGAAAGATAACGGAGACGGAGGGATATGACGTTGTAATTAGTCTGCGTTGTAATTGATGTTGTAATTTAGGATGGGTTCCAAGATTACTTTTTTTATGAGGAAGAGAATTTATAACTCGTTACATACATCTTCATGTGTTATTTTATATTTGAACATACATGAAGTTTATAAGAAAATTCACATATCGTTACATACATCTTCATGTGTTATTTTACATATGAACATACATGAAGTTCATAAGAAAACCCACATATCGTTACATACATCTTCATGTGTTATTTTATAATTGACATACATGAAGTTTATTAAAAAACTCACATGTCGTTACATAAATCTTCATATGTTATTTTACATATGAACATATATGAAGTTTATAAGAAAACTCACATGTCGTTACATACATCTTCATGTGTTATTTTATAATTGACATACATGAAGTTTATTAAAAAACTCACATGTCGTTACATAAATCTTCATATGTTATTTTACATATGAACATATATGAAGTTTATAAGAAAACCCACATATCGTTACATACATCTTCATGTGTTATTTTATAATTGACATACATGAAGTTTATTAAAAAACTCACATGTCGTTACATAAATCTTCATATGTTATTTTACATATGAACATATATGAAGTTTATAAGAAAACTCACATGTCGTTACATACATCTTCATGTGTTATTTTACATATGAACATACATGAAGTTTATAAGAAAACCCACATATCGTTACATACATCCTCATGTGTTATTTTATAATTGACATATATGAAGTTTATAAAAAAACTCACATATCGTTACATACATCTTCATATGTTATTTTATATTTGAACATATATGAAGTTTATAAGAAAACCCACAATTGGTTACCATACATGTGTTACTTTATACTTGAAACTTATCATGAAATTTATAAGGAACAATATTTTTTTAAAAATTAAAAATAGAAGTTTGCTACTAGTAATACTAAATACTTAATACTAAATTAAGGGATAGGATGTGGATTTTTGAAAATGTGATTCATCTGAGAAATTATTATAATTGAACTTGTCATAAACTTTATAAGAAACAATATGCTTTTAAAAATTAAAAATAGAAGTTTGCTACTATTAATACTAAATTAAAAGTTAAGAAGTGGATTTTTGAAAATGTGCATCACCTAACAAATTATTATAACTGAACTTATCATGAACTTCACAAAAAACAATATCTTCTTAAAAATTAAAAACAGAGGTTTGCTACCAGTAATACTAAACTTAATACTAAATTAAAAGCTAAGAAGTAAATTTTTGAAAATGTGCATCACCTGACAAATTACTATAATTACAGCACATTCTAATACACCTAATAAGCCAAAATTATTTCGGAATAGATTACATTAGCTGTTACACGATATTCCACGTACCTCTCGTTTACATATTAGTACGTGTAACAATCTGCTAATCATCCCCGATCACGTTCCCGTCGATTCCCTTTAATGATTCAAGCGAGAGATATTACCCCGAGATCCATGCTGAATTTCCATGAAATTCATTAACCTTTCCCTTTTCCGGTCGATCTAAAAGCCGGGCTTTTTATTTGCCAGAAAGCTAATTTCACGATAGATTCTATTTAAGGGATTAAAAATATAATTCACTTTGCGAGATCTGCGACATCAATGAGCTTACCTTGTCTTTTCTCTATCATTTTTCGCTTTGAAATCAAACGCGTTTTATTGAGAAAAGGGAGCAATATGGCGGTACTCGGGACAGCACCGTTGCACACGAATGACATTTTACCGTGCGATTCCACTGCGATCGTCTTTCTTTTCCAGTGAAAACGGAGATGTATGGTCATAGCGAAATAGCATGGAGTCGCTCGTGTGCGAGGGTTTAGAGTTCTAGTTCGATATATTATTCAGGGAGCAGCGATACTCAAGGTTACGAATCGATAAATGCAACCCTTTGGAGTATTAGAGTCTCCGGAACTAGTGGTACTTCGCGATCAATTTTATTTGAATTTTTAATGAATTTCGAAGGTTCCAAGCTTTTAAGACCCCAAATTCGCAAGGTTTCAATCGCTCAAGGTTCTAAGCTAATAAATTCCCAAATTCGAAAGGTTCCATCCACGCAAATTACCAATTTCTCAAGGTCCCACGCTCCCAAGTTTCCAAATTTGCAAGGTCCCAATTTCCCAAATCACCAAATTTGCAAGGTCCAAATTTCTTAGGGTCCCACGTTCCAACATTCCAAAATTTGCAAGGTCCCACGCTCTCAAGGTCCCAATTTCTCAAGGGTCGAATCTCTCAAGGTCCTAATCTCCCAAGGTCCCAAGTTCTGAACGGTCCAATCTCTCAAGGTCCCAATCTCCCAAGGTCCCAATTTCTGAAGGGTCCAATCTCTCAAGGTCCCAATCTCCCAAGGTCCCAATCTCCAAAGGTCCCAATCTCCCAAGGTCCCAATCTCCCAAGGTCCCAATCTCCCAAGGTCCCAATCTCCCAAGGTCCCAATCTCCCAAGGTCCCAATCTCCCAAGGTCCCAATCTCCCAAGGTCCCAATCTCCCAAGGTCCCAATCTCCCAAGGTCCCAATCTCCCAAGGTCCCAATCTCCCAAGGTCCCAATCTCCCAAGGTCCCAATCTCCCAAGGTCCCAATCTCCCAAGGTCCCAATCTCCCAAGGTCCCAATCTCCCAAGGTCCCAATCTCCCAAGGTCCCAATCTCCCAAGGTCCCAATCTCCCAAGGTCCCAATCTCCCAAGGTCCCAATCTCCCAAGGTCCCAATCTCCCAAGGTCCCAATCTCCCAAGGTCCCAATCTCCCAAGGTCCCAATCTCCCAAGGTCCCAATCTCCCAAGGTCCCAATCTCCCAAGGTCCCAATCTCCCAAGGTCCCAATCTCCCAAGGTCCCAATCTCCCAAGGTCCCAATCTCCCAAGGTCCCAATCTCCCAAAGTCCCAATCTCCCAAGGTCCCAATCTCCCAAGATCCCAATCTCCCAAGGTCCCAATCTCCCAAGGTCCAAAGTTCTCAAGGTCCCAATCTTCCAAATCCCAAACTTCTCAATGCCCCACGCTTCCAAGTTCCCAAATTCGCAAAGTTCCAATTTCTCAACGTCCAAATTTCCCAAATTCCCAAATCCTCAAATTCCCAATTTCCCAAATCCCAAAATTCGCAAGGCCCCAAATTCCCAAATCCCCAATCTCTCAAATCAACTCAATTCTCTTTGTCACAATATAGCACCTGCAATTCTACCTTATACCCCAAATAAATCATAGTATTAAAACAATTACTTCTGCACTACACAACATTATTATACACAACAATATCCATATAACATTCTCCAAAGTATTATTCTTGTATTCTTATCTTTTCTGCGCAGCTGAAGGGGTACAAAGTAACAGACGTGAACCGCACGCGGAAATTCGGCGTCGCCTGCAGGAGCCTTCAGGAGCTGAAGCGGAAAGCTTGCGCGAAATTAAACGTGAGTATTGTTGCAGCGATTAACGCCCGCGGGGTTTATTTAATCGAGCTATCGTCCGATTCGCGGGACGATCGTGTGAGAGAGCGCGATAAGTCTTTGGATGAAAACCGTAGCTCCATGAGGCTTCTACATGTCATAATAAAAGTTGCTTGCCGAAACTGGGTCATAAAAGCCTCGCAGCTGATCCATAGAGCGGCTTGTGGAAAATTGTAACACGTCCTTTTTCCCCTGGCGAGATCGGGATTTCGTTATGGACTTGTTTAAAGCTCTGGGCCAAACTCGTTTCAACAGTATTGCTGAAAAAACTGCTGGATTTATCGCTTTAGAAAAATCGCTCCGTTGTAACTCGTGTTCTCTTTTATGGCACTGACTGCTGGTATATTAACTGGGGAGTTTTATGGACATGGGGTAGGAGGATATCAAGATTTGGAGATTTGGGAGTTTGGAGGTGTGGTGATAGGGGGTTAGGGGGATGTAGAGATGTGGAATGTGGGGATTTGGGGAGATAGGAAGCTGGGGATGTGGAGAGCTGGGGGTGTAGAGATTGGAGGATGTGAGGATTTGGGGACATGGAGATCTGGGGATGTGGAGATTTGAGTGTGTGGGGATTTGGGGATATGGAGATTTGGGGATGTGGAGATTTGGGGATGTGGAGATTTGGATATGTGGGGATTTGGGGACGTAGAGATTTGGGGATGTGGAGATTTGGATATGTGGGGATTCGGGGATGTGGGGATTTGGGGATGTGGAGATTTGGGGATGTGGAGATTTGGATATGTGGGGATTCGGGGATGTGGGGATTTGGGGATGTGGAGATTTGGGGATGTGGAGATTTGGATATGTGGGGATTCGGGGATGTGGGGATTTGGGGATGTGGAGATTTGGGGATGTGGAGATTTGGATATGTGGGGATTCGGGGATGTGGGGATTTGGGGATGTGGAGATTTGGGGATGTGGAGATTTGGATATGTGGGGATTCGGGGATGTGGGGATTTGGGGATGTGGAGATTTGGGGATGTGGAGATTTGGATATGTGGGGATTCGGGGATGTGGGGATTTGGGGATGTGGAGATTTGGGGATGTGGAGATTTGGATATGTGGGGATTCGGGGATGTGGGGATTTGGGGATGTGGAGATTTGGGGATGTGGAGATTTGGATATGTGGGGATTTGGGGACGTAGAGATTTGGGGATGTGGAGATTTGAGGATGTGGAA
>NW_003797096.1:3049956-3102659 GCF_000220905.1 Megachile rotundata | reverse complement strand
GATTTGGGGATGTGGAGATTTGGATATGTGGGGATTCGGGGATGTGGAGATTTAGATATGTGGGGATTCGGGGACGTAGGGATTCGAGGACGTAGGGATTCGGGGACGTAGAGATTTGGGAATGTAGAAATTTGGGGATGTGGAGATTTGGATATGTGGGGATTCGGGGACGTAGGGATTCGGGGTTGTACAAATTTGGGAATGTAGAAATTTGAGGATGTGGGGATTTGTTGATGTAGAGATTTGAAGATGTGGAGACTGTGAAGGCATAGGAACCTGGGGACGCAGGGATCTAGAAACATATGGATTTGGCAATGTAGAAATCTCAGAATGTACATATCTCGATTCTAGCGATCTGAGGTTGCAAGAATCTGTTCATCTAGAAATCCAAACCTGGAGGGATCTGCGAATACAAGAATCTCAAAATATATTATATTGGACACATACTCATTCGAAACTATAGAACTATGTCCATTTCCCAAATCCCCACATTCTTAACTACCCCTATCCCCAAATTCCCCCATTCAAATAGAAATTGCAAACTTACCTAACTTTCCTAATGAACGCCACTAAAGTCAATCGCTCTGATTAGTCGAAAATACCCGTGCACCGAGGTTAATCCGGGTCATTATCCATCCCGGGTTCCTTCAACGCCCAGCAAGCGCATCTGCATTGACTGCATAAGATAAAAGGTAGTGGCACGTGCGACCTCGATCGCAGAGTCACCCTCGGTACACAAAAACCGCAGCATCACGAGCAATCGATTCTTCGAAATTGCACTTTTGCGCCAGTTACACGAAGACACCGATCGTCCAGCTGGCAAGCAGCGAACTAGTAAAGCGGAAATCGTAAAAAAAGATGTTGGCTCGAACGATGGGGGTGTGGGTTCTAGGAGCAGCAAACGGACGACCTTGACATTGAATACGCTCCTTGCCCGTGGCCCGGTTGGTTCGATAGAGCTACACGCTGCAGGCGAACGCGATCCAGCAACAAGGTCGAGCCGCAACCGGATTAACCTAGCCACGAAACGCTGGCGACGGTTCCTCTGAACCTTGATCCTTGGTTAATCTCTTTAACGGGACTGACTATCAGCTGGTTCTGTGGAATTTCTTTGGACTTTGATTGAGCGTGAAGATTGGCGCAAATGAAGAATCGCAATTTGGGATGGGGGGTTGGGGATTTGGGGAGTTGGGAATTTTGGGATTTGGGGGATTGGAGATTAGAGGGATTGGGGATTTGGGGGATTGGGGATTTGGGAGATTGGGGACTTGGGAAATTGGGGACTTGAGAGATTGGGGATTTGAGAGATTGGGGATTTGGGAGACTGGGGACTTGGGAGATTGGGACCTTGAGAGTTTGGGAACTTGGGAGCGTAGGACCTTAAGAATTTTGGGATTTGGGAGATTGGGAACTTGGGAGATTGGGGATTTGAGAGATTGGGAACTTGGGAGATTGGGGATTTGGGAGATGGATTTGGGGAATTGGGGATTTGGGGGATTGGGGATTTGGGAGATTGGGGACTTGGGAAATTGGGGACTTGAGAGATTGGGGATTTGAGAGATTGGGGATTTGGGAGACTGGGGACTTGGGAGATTGGGACCTTGAGAGTTTGGGAACTTGGGAGCGTAGGACCTTGAAAATTTTGGGATTTGGGGGATTGGGGATTTGGGGAATTGGGGATTTGGGGGATTGGGGATTTGGGAGATTGGGGACTTGGGAAATTGGGGACTTGAGAGATTGGGGATTTGAGAGATTGGGGATTTGGGAGACTGGGGACTTGGGAGATTGGGACCTTGAGAGTTTGGGAACTTGGGAGCGTAGGACCTTGAAAATTTTGGGATTTGGGGGATTGGGGATTTGGGGAATTGGGGATTTGGGGGATTGGGGATTTGGGAGATTGGGGACTTGGGAAATTGGGGACTTGAGAGATTGGGGATTTGAGAGATTGGGGATTTGGGAGACTGGGGACTTGGGAGATTGGGACCTTGAGAGTTTGGGAACTTGGGAGCGTAGGACCTTGAAAATTTTGGGATTTGGGGGATTGGGGATTTGGGGAATTGGGGATTTGGGGGATTGGGGATTTGGGAGATTGGGGACTTGGGAAATTGGGGACTTGAGAGATTGGGGATTTGAGAGATTGGGGATTTGGGAGACTGGGGACTTGGGAGATTGGGACCTTGAGAGTTTGGGAACTTGGGAGCGTAGGACCTTGAGAATTTTGGGATTTGGGAGATTGGGAACTTGGGAGATTGGGGATTTGAGAGATTGGGGATTTGGGAGACTGGGGACTTGGGAGATTGGGACCTTGAGAGTTTGGGAACTTGGGAGCGTAGGACCTTGAGAATTTTGGGATTTGGGAGATTGGGAACTTGGGAGATTGGGGATTTGAGAGATTGGGGATTTGGGAGACTGGGGACTTGGGAGATTGGGACCTTGAGAGTTTGGGAACTTGGGAGCGTAGGACCTTGAGAATTTTGGGATTTGGGAGATTGGGAACTTGGGAGATTGGGGATTTGAGAGATTGGGGATTTGGGAGACTGGGGACTTGGGAGATTGGGACCTTGAGAGTTTGGGAACTTGGGAGCGTAGGACCTTGAAAATTTTGGGATTTGGGGGATTGGGGATTTGGGGAATTGGGGATTTGGGGGATTGGGGATTTGGGGGATTGGGGATTTGGGAGATTGGAACCTTGGGAAATTGGGACCTTGAGAATTTTGGAATTTGAAAGATTGGGGATTCGGGAGATTGGGACCTTGAGAGTTTGGGAACTTGGGAGCGTGGGACCTTGCGAATTTTGGGATTTGGGAGATTGGGACCTATCAAATTTGGGAACTTGAAAGCATGGAACCTTGACAAATTTGAACCTTGTGAATTTGGGGATTTGGGAAATTGGGACCTATCAAATTTGAAAACTTAGGAGTGTGAGACATTAAGAAATTGAGAACTTGGGAGCGTAGGAAATTGGAACCTCCAAAGTTTGACTTTGGAAAATTTCAAAAATGAAATGACATCTCAAGAATGCAAATTACTGCATCAATTTTCACTCCATTCCTATTTGCCCACGTATTTGCCATTAATTATCGTCCGGTCACATTATTTGCCTTCAATAAACTCGTTAAACATTCTTAACTAGTTAACAATATTGTTTGATGAAACGAGTGACCTACAGGTGACGTAACGTTGAACATTGACCAACGTTGCATCATCGTTTCGTGAAAGTATTCGTCCCAGTGACTGAAAAGGTCTTTGGTATTCTCAGGTGACAAATGACCTTGCCGAAGTCAACGTCTTCCTGCTGGACGGTTCGCTGATCGACGAAGAGTATTTTTCAACGCTGGAACCTCAGTCTACTCTCATTATACAGAAGCCCGGTGAAAAGGTGTTAACAGGTTAGCATTGTACGGTTTCTTGAAGAGAGAGATTGTTTTTTGGACATTTATCCTTGTTTGGAGTCATTTAAGGAAGCTGCAGTAGGTTCTCGAGGGACGGTCTTTGTTTACAGACGCCGACCTGCTGTACGATACCTTGAGGCGAGTCAACATCGATTTCCTGACTGCCGCCGACAAGGCGTCCAAGTTCCTCACGGAGCACCTTAAGACGAAGGTCGCTATTCTGAATAACGCGCTGAACAAGGACGATTCGAAGACGGCGTTCAGCAGCAGGGAGGAACATCCGGAATGGTTTCGGGGATTGGAAACCAACTGCACTACCAAGGTGAGTCTTTCTTTTTTGAGATAGATAAATCAATCATGATGAAGGTTAACTATAGGACTCTTAATGAGGATGAAGTTTAACGATCAGTCTTGATGAGGTTTAACTGTAGAACACTCAATGATGATGCAGTCTATGTACCAGTCATGATGAAATTTCATTATGAAACTATCAATTATGAGGCAGTCTAACTACCAGTCACGATAAAGTTTCATTAGAGAACTATCAATTATGATGTAGTCTAACTACCAGTCATAGTGAAGTTTCATTAGAGAACTATCAATTATGAGGCAGTCTATGTACCAGTCATGATGAAGTTTCATTATAGAACTATAAATTATGAGGCAGTCTAACTACCAGTCATGGTGAAGCTTCATTATGAAACTATCAATTATGAGGCAGTCTAACTACCAGTCATGATGAAGTTTCATTATAGAACTATCAATTATGAAGCAGACTAATTACCAGTCATGGTGAAGGTTCATTATGAAACTATCAATTATGAAGCAGTCTAACTACCAGTCATGGTGAAGTTTCATTAGAGAATTATCAATTATGATGCAGTCTAACTATCAGTCATGATGAAGTTTCTTTATGAAACTATCAATTATGAAGCAGTCTATGTACCAGTCATGGTGAAGTTTCTTTATGAAACTATCAATTATGGGGCAGTCTATGTACCAGTCATGATGAAGTCTCATTATAGAACTATCAATTATGAGGCAGTCTAACTACCAATCATGATGAAATTTCATTATGAAACTATCAATTATGATGCAGTCTAACTACCAGTCATGATGAAGTTTCATTATGAAACTATCAATTATGAGGCAGTCTAACTACCAGTCACAATGAAGTTTCTTTATGAAACTATCAATTATGAGGCAGTCTAACTACCAATCATGATGAAGTCTCATTATAGAGCTATCAATTATGAGGCAGTCTCACTACCAGTCATGATGAAGTTTCATTATGAAACTATCAATTATGAGGCAGTCTAACTACCAATCATGATGAAGTCTCATTATAGAACTATCAATTATGAGGCAGTCTGACTACCAATCATGATGAAATTTCATTATGAAACTATCAATTATGAGGCAGTCTAACTACTAGTCATAATAAAGTTAAACAATAAACCTATCGATATCAAGTCGATGAAAATAAATGTGGTTACAGAAATAATGAAACAGTCAATCTGAACACACTGCATACACAGCGGTCCTGTTAGAAATATCGATTTTTCAGACGTACATGAAACCGTGTTCTTCTAATTAGCAACTCAAACAGCACACTCGACGTCTATAAGCATAAGTGCAGACGGATATCTTCTTTAATTAGGAAACCGAGATTAGTATCTGCATAAGTACGTACCAGATAACGTCCTCAATTAGCTCAACTCCGTTTTACTTCTACATTTATGAGATGACTTTGTCCCAATGACTTTATCCATGTTTGTTCAGAGTATTTGTTTTACTTTAACTGCTCGTGACATAATTTTTGCATCGCTCTGTATTCTCTACACTTCACTTCCTCATCGATCTCTTCAACTTTGGATTAAGCTTTTCTAGAATGGTAATTATTTCCATTGCACAGGTGCAATTCACTGTTTCCAGTTTAAACTCTCCTGAACGTCGCAAGCTGTGGCTTGAATAAGCATCGAACAATTCGATATACCTACTGACATTCTACTTCGTATTGAAATGAACAATAACCACAATTCCATTGGCGATTTGCCGAAAACAATAGCCCTGTTCCACGCTGATTACCAACCAATTATATTCTCAATACGAACTGGTGACCCATTTCAATTGGCTACTCGCATCGGTGGCGATACTCGATATTTGTTACGTGAAGGTTCTTCCAAAAATATACCCATAGAAAAAACCTTGCTGCTTCTAAACCTCATTCGAATCTGTGCATTCAGCTGAGTTTAATAATCAAGTCGAAGGGTTGCAGCAAATAGTTTAGGATTTCAAACATTTGGAAAGTTGCAACGTTAGAAAATTTTAGGAAGGTGGTTGATTGATATTGGGACTTCGCAAGGTTCCTATTTCTCAAGTTTTTAAATTTGCAAGGTCCTAAATTCGCAAGGTCCCAATTACCCGAGGTTGAAAATTCGCAAGGTCCCAAATTCGCAAGGTTCCAATTTCCCAAGGTCCCAATCTCCCAAGGTCCCAATCTCCCAAGGTCCCAATTTCTCAAGGACCCACGCTCCCAAATTCCCAAATTCTCAAGGTCCCAATAAGAAAACGCATTGTACCCTTAACTTCCCCAACAAAGGCTACCCACCCACGATATTTTAACAAAAAGCAAGAAACTCCAAAATTTTCAATTATCCTTAACAAAGAAAATTAGCAAGCATTAACAAGGATTTCTTTTGACAGGAAGCATACATGCATCGCAGATGTCAAGACAGGATACGCAACTACCTCTACAAAACCATCGACCAAATCAAATCCTCCGAGACGTTCGCGAAGGACCCCCGAGCCAGAAAGCAACTACTGTACGCCATAGCCTTCTTCAAAATGCAGCTAAAAGAGGATCACTACTTCGGCCACTATTTCGACAGAAGTCGAGCAAAAATCGAGTCGTTGGAAAACGTCGACGAAAATGACTCCGCGGTCTGCTACGATCATTGTCCCTGTAGGCTCGACACTTTGGACGGCAGCACGTACTTCCGTTTGTTCGGAACGATGAACCAGTCCTGTGTCGATGGTCCAAGGAAGAAGGACACTGACAAAATCTCGAAAACGGAAACGAAAAGTGAGGAAGAAGATGCGGAGGACACTTGTCCGTATTCTGTTAGGAGGAATGAGAGAGTGTCCTGTGTGGCGATGTGCGATCACAAGGGTGAATTTAAGTGCTGTGGTGTTTGGAACGCGGAGAAGTGCTCTTATGGAGAGAGGCACAGAATCAACCCTTATAGATCGAGGGAGGAGCTCATACTGTTTTCTACGTGGAATTTTGATCATAAGTACGAATTGTTTACTTCGTGTTTGAATTTGAGGATGTTTCGGTTTTTAGATTTTTAAGCTTTCGTGGTCTCAAATTTCCAAATTTGCAATTTTTCCTAAGCTCTCAAATTCAAAAATTCGCAAGGTCTAAATTTCTCAAGGTTCCAAGCTCTCAAATTTCGAAGTTTGCAAAGTCCCACGCTTTCAAGTTCCCAATTTCTCAAGGTTCCATTTTCCCAAATTCCAAAATTTGCAAGGTCCAAATTTCTGAAGGTTCCACGCTCCCAAATTCCAAAATTTGCAAGGTTCAAATTTCTCAAGGTCTCGCGCTTTCAAATTTCAGAATTTGCAAGGTCCCACTCTCCCAAGTTCCTAATTTCTCAAGGTCCCATGTTCTCAAGTTCCCAAATTCTCAAGGTCCCACGCTCTCAAGTTCCCAATTTCTCAAGGTCCCACGCTCCTAAGTTCCCAATTTCTCTAGGTCCAAATTTCTCAAGGTTGCATTCTCCCAAGCTCCCAATTTCTCAAGGTCCCACTCTCCCAAGTTCCTAAATTCTCAAGGTTCCACTCTCCGAAGTTCCCAATTTCTCAAGCTCCAAATTTCTCAAAGTTGCACTCTCCCAAGTCCCCAATTTCTCAAGGTCGCACTCTCCCAAGTTCCTAAATTCTCAAGGTCCCAATCTCCCAAGGTCCCAATTTCTCAAGGTTCCAATCTCCCAAGTTCCTAAATTCTGAAGGTTCCACTCTCCCAAGTTCCCAATTTCTCAAGCTCCAAATTTCTCAAAGTTGCACTCTCCCAAGTCCCCAATTTCTCAAGGTCGCACTCTCCCAAGTTCCCAATTTCTCAAGGTCCCATGCTCCCAAGTCCCCAATTTGCCAAATCCCAAATTCGCAAAGTCCCAATTCCTCAAATCCCAAAATTCGCAAGGTCCCAAGCTTCCAAGTTCCCAATCACTCGAATCCCCAAATGTTCAAACCTCCAACTCTACATTAAAGATTCGCAACGTCCCAGGCTCTCAAGTTCCGAATCACCTAAACCCCCAAATGCCCAAACCTCCAACTCTACATCAAAGATTCGCAATGTCTCAAGTTCCCAACTTGTCAATCACCTAACCCCTTAAATTCCTAAACTGCTCTATACGCTCTACATGCTCTACTAATGCTCTACATTAAAAGATTGAAAAGTCTAACGAAATTTCCCATAATTTTCAGAATCGAGAGATCCAGAACGTTGATCCCGCTCCTCCTAAAGCTAACGTCTCAAGGAATCGCCAGCGAGACGGATATCCTGGACATCTATGACAATCTCTTCACCATGAAGAACTTGAGGCTGGTGCACATCGTGTGCCACGACAAGGGCTCGCACAAATAATTTAATTTACTTTACTAACTTATCGGGGACGTGAGAAGATACGTAGAACAACCTTTGAACATGAATCTAACTGTTCGTATGAAAACGTACCTACTTGTAAACTGCTGTTGATAGTTGATAGATTTAAACGTTTATTAATGTCGTATCCTAACATGATTCCGTTGCGCCGCAAAAATAAGCAATACCGACTAACTATTTTCTTCTGGCTGGTAGATTGTAAGTCTTTCCTAGACAACGATTGTTGTGATTTTTTATTGTACTGTGCACAAATGAATTTATTCGTTTAATGTGTTCACTGACGTGATGTGGGTTGAAGATGTGTATGAATTTATATTGTTGATGTAATTATAATTATTAGTTTAACTTGGGGAATTGGTATTGAAAATTGATATATCGATCGTTGTAGAGGGCACCAGTGACGCCATGACACCTCTTGACATTTTCTAACGTTAATAGAAATTTTTTTATGTACTCATTCTTGTAATAGTCGTGTATTTGTATTATTTTTGTAATGTACGTCTTGCTTTCCAATATCGCGAAGTATATTTTAAGGAAATTTTATGAGTCAAAATTTACCTACTCAAAGTTGATCAATCAAGCGTGGAAGAATGTTAGTACATTGGGTTCAACAATATTAATAATACAGTAACAACATAAGTAAATTGAAAGTGTAATCTGCAAAACGAAACAATCATTTACCAAAATAATGTTTATATCAACGTCCACCTAGCTCATGACAGTGAACACGTTAAATAGAAAGAATTATCGGTATTGCACTCGTGATATGTTACCAGTGTTAGATGCGAAAATTCGCAGACCGTGTTAAACCGATAAAATAAAAATTGTCACGAAATGTTCGATCCGATACTCGCTCGGTAAGGAAGGTAGCCGTGGATAAACACAGACTTTTAGAAAATCATAAACGAAAACTTTTTTAACACGTTTTTAAAGACTTCTTTATGTATAACTATTGTAAACTTTCTATCTTCGTCGAAGCCGGCGATGTTTATTCTCCTTCATGCACAAAAGAGGATCTCATAAAAGAGAGCCTCGATTTATCGTACAGGGTTGGGCGCAATGGAATAATCGCGGATCAAAAGAGAATTTATCGAGACGGGTCGATTAGGCTCGTTTAAAGAACTGTTGCTTAATTTCTTCGAGTTTCGCGAGGAAGCGGAAGGACAGTCCTAATTTTAGGACGTTAGAGATTATCTTTAGAAAGTGTACTCTCTAGATTCTGAGTATCTTTCGAATATTTTTCATTCGACTGGTCGATTAATGACAAAACCAAAGTTCTGATATACATATATATATATATATATACATATATACATATTCGTTACGGAATTTAGAAGAGATACATGTGTGAACATGTGTGTAGATTTGTACATCACAGATTATTTGTACTCACACTTTATTAATTATATTGATTAATTATTAGCAATTGGGAGTAACGATGAGTATTATCATATATTTTGAAATATTTTTGTAGCGAATAAAATTTTTAAAAATTATTTTCTATGTACACTCGGAGTAACGATAAATATTATCATAGAAAAATATTTTTGTAGCGTACAAAGTTTAAAAAATTATTTTCTATGTACACTCGGAGTAACGATAAATATTATCACAGAAAAATATTTTTGTAGTGTACAAAATTTTAAAAATGATTTTCTGTTTACAAGGTAATATTCAGCTAACACAATGTGCTAAAAATATAAAATCATTTCAGCTATTTTGAATAAATCCTTAAAAGTTGCAGTCCTATTAATTCACCATGCAAAATTGATTTTTACCCACGTTGGTAATTTTTAGAAATTTTAATCAATTACCAAAATTGATATTACAAGTATCCACAAATATTTTCATAATTTACCATGATTTCATGATTTACTTTTCAACAAACTATTCTACTGTGACAGACATCCATTCTACACACGTGTACACACGAAATATAAATATATACAGAGGTATTATACAAGAGAAATTATAAGAATGTTTTAGAGACATGTGTGATATCAAAAGCGCGGGAAAATCAAGGTTAAAGGCTAGAGTGTCTTTTGCTAATTTTTTGAAATGATTTTACTAGTTGCAAGTTTTAATTAACGATGAATAAATACTACGGCTAATGATTTAGTATATTTCAGTTGAAACACCGCCATTTTCTGTTCGACTGCCGCGGCTCTTTCGTCACGAACGTGTTGAAAATTGCTGGGCCGTAGATTTCTTTGTACACGCGAACGAGTCGTTTCTCGTCTTTGACGAGTCCCTGGTATTTCGTATACAAAGTAGTTATGCAAGATTTTCGTGCAAGCTTTGTTCTTTGGTTCGCGTTTTACCGAGAAGGTAACACGAAATTGTTCAAGCGAAACAGAGTGATCGATAGACGTTTCGTGAGCATCGGCGGAAAAATTTGTTTGTAAGATTCTTAACGATCGTTATTCCGAAAGTTTCCATAACTAAGCAGCGAATTTATGGCGGTGATTTATTCGTTTTCAACAATGTACAGTTGTCGAAACTTCCGGAGCTACATCGTGGAGATTTATGGAATCGAAAAGGAGCAGAAAATCAAAATTCGGTCACTCTAAAAGTTTTGAGAAGCGAGGTATAAATTTGTTCGAAGAACAGTTTACGATCACAGTTTACAACCCCGTCCTATTTGCACACAGGGGTAAATTCTCAAAACTTTCAGCGTAACCCAGGAAAAAAAGCTGAAAGGCAATGTTTCGCAGAAGTTTAATCGGATTAAATTAGCGAACTCTCATATCCGTTTCACGAAGAGAAAATAAAATTCGTGTCTCGAAATGTAACATATACTACAGGGGTGTCTTTGAGACGCTACAACGTTTATAAAATTTTATATCCGAGAGCTAAAAGTTTTGCGACTACCTTCGCTTTCATCTTAAAATTGAACACCGGTCACGGTTTCGAACGACAAAAGAAAAATTGCAGGCAAAGTGGTGCATTTAATCTGTTTGTGAAGGAACGTTGTAGCAACCCTTTAAAGGCACCCTGCATATCGTGATAAGCTCGAACCAAAACAGAGGAGAATATTTTTGTGAAAAAACACCGCGTCCAAAGGAACCTGATAATGTATCTCGATCGACGTGCCATGCAAAGTGAAACTGTGACAAAAAAGTGCAATACTTCCTCGTAGGCTACATGTAAGCATAGCTATTTTTCAATGTAAAACGACTGTGTAGCACTATTCTAGGGAAATATACATCTATTTTAGGTACGAGGGGAGGAGGGAGAAGAGAAAATGTGTCTTCTGTAATTTTGTTTCATTCCTGTTCCCTGTGAGGCAACCTTTCTTTATGCAAATTTCTAGGTGCAAATTTATGTCCTTAAATTTGTAGATCTTCAGATTGCATCCCCTAATTCTTAACTCCTCCAAATTTTTAAACTCTTTATTCAATCCTTGTACCCAAAGAATTTTGCTGCCTTTCAACCCTTGATGATCATATTCTTTCTCTTTCTTTTCATAAATTATTTTTAAAGTCTTTGAGAATGTATCTACCTGTCGTAAGTATAATTTACATTTTTATAGTGACAGTAAAGCGTGAAAAAATAATATAAATTTTACTGTATTAATTTTGATAAAATATTAACAGTATAAACTTTCGAGTTCAATGCACTTCAGTGAATACAAAATTTCAAGAAACTTTTTCGTCCAATTTGAAGCAAAAAAACCGTTAATAAAATACGCGATCGATTATTAAAATGCACGGAAAACCGAATTTGAGAGACAAAACATACGGTCGTATGCTTCGTTTTTTGTTCGATTACGTTCACAGAAATTTCCATGCGACCGATAATTAAACGGCAAGCAATTGTCCCGCGGGAAATTTATATTTCGAATCGAACAAATTCGAGGAACAATGTAATTTCATTAACGCGAACGAAAATACAGCGGCGAAATGGAAGCCGAATTTCATATTTTTCTTCCGCGAATCGAAATAACCGTTCCTCTTCGATCTCGTTATCCCATCGAAATATATACGGACAGGGGCGTAAATCAATTACGGGCGGTTAATTACGAGCGCAATTAAAGGAGCGATTACAACGTAAGAACGGTCCGGGCCGGTGTCGTTTAATTTAATTGCGCTGCTAAGGTTCCAGGGTCCTTTCTCTCCTTTCTTCGTCCCTGCCCTCATCGGCATTGGCCGTGTCGCGGAAACTTTTCACGAAGCCTCCATTAACAACGATATTGTTCAAGTTTCGAGCGGCCGTTATTATTTTACTGCCTCGAACGTCTCGGCTCGCGCACTTTTCCATTCGTCGCGCTCATCGTTAACCCGTTAATTAATCGTAATTGCATTCCGCGTTCACGAAAATTAGCGGACTTCATCCATCTATGTTATGGACGGCTACTTACGAGTCTTAACACCGGCATGTGTTCTTAATTTGAAATTAAAAATGAAGTTGCAAAATAAATACAAACGATGAAACATAAAATAGTACATAGCTTGATGAAAATCAATTCTGATTTCAAGAAATATACTTTAACAAAATGTGTACCCTATGACAAGAAACTTGCGAAGCGGTTTGATTGTTTTAACGTTAATAATATAGAAAGAAAAGTACTAGTAGTAGTAGGATTTAAAAAGTTTCTACAGATGTCTATCTATGAGGTGACTGATTATTAATATTATGTTATATAGATCGTTTATTTTGAAAGTCCATTTTCATTTATTTGGAGAAAATTAAAGGTTAACATGTATGTCAGTGACAAAATATAGGTTAATTATACCAAGACTGGCAATTCTGCAATTTATTTACTGATTGAATATGTAATTTGATTATACAAATTTTAGGTGATTTAACTGGAATAATGTATAATCATGCAAATGGATTTACAGTACTTTCAAAATAAACAGTTCGTGTTCTAAAATGCAAGCTGTGACAAAATGAGTGATGCACTTTAATCGATATTTCCTGCAAAAGTAATTGCAAATGTGTACCATAATTACAGATGTGTACAAGTCTTGCAAAAATCGTGACAGGTGTCTTTCCAACATCAAATCTAGGTTGATTGCACAATCGAGATAAGCTTCTTTCATTAATTTCGTCTAAACAAGCTTATCCGCGAGAATCAAGACTTAATTTCGTACGAATTCACCGTAAATTGGAGCAGATTTTCATCTACAGCCATTAAGGTAGATGCAACATTCCGATAAATCGAATTAGCTTGAACTCGATATTTATACTGGGCTATCAGTCTTATTTAATCATTGCTGTCTTGTTAAATTTTGTACTAACATGTATTAGCAATTTGTGAAGATATAAATAGTCGAGTCGGTTTACGTATCGATGTCAACCAAATTGACGCTTGATCGACCCAAAGCGAAGCTCCGTGAACACTTACAGTTACATTTCGAAATAATGACAATAACTGCCGAACCCCAATTCCAGTTCTCACCCATTCCTAAATACTAAATTTCCAAAACCCCAAAATCACGTTTACAAATTCCTATATTGCAAAATACCTTCTTTCCGAAATTCACACAACCCCAAATTGCAATTCTCATGCATTCCTAAATACTAAATTTCCAAAACCCTCAAATTCACGTCCTCAAATTTCCAATACCCTCAAATTCATGTCCCCAAATTTCCAAAACCCTCAAATTC
This sequence comes from Megachile rotundata, assembly GCF_000220905.1. Taxonomy (NCBI): domain Eukaryota; kingdom Metazoa; phylum Arthropoda; class Insecta; order Hymenoptera; family Megachilidae; genus Megachile; species Megachile rotundata. The sequence continues at coordinate 3,088,988 of NW_003797096.1, read as the reverse complement.
ACGTCCCCAAATTCCTAGATTGCTAAATACCTTCTTACCTAAATCCACACACCCCAAATTCTAATACCCCAATTCCACCCATTCCAAACTACTCCAATCCCCAAAATTCCCATACATTCCTAAATATCAAATTTCCAAAACCCTCAAATTCACGTCCCCAAATTTCCAAAACCTTCAAATTCACGTCCTCAAATTTCCAACACCCTCAAATTCACGTCCCCAAATTCCTAGATTGCTAAATACCTTCTTACCTAAATCCACACACCCCAAATTCTAATACCCCAATTCCACCCATTCCAAACTACTCCAATCCCCAAAATTCCCATACATTCCTAGTCCCCAAATTTCCAAAACCCTCAAATTCACGTCCCCAAATTTCTATATTCCTAAATACCTTCTTTCCTAAATCCACACACCCCCAAATTCTAATACCCAATTCCACCCATTCCAAACTACTCCAACCCCAAAATTCCCATAAAACTTTGAAAATCTCAAAATCCTGTCCTCCACAATTTCTAAAATCGATCAGAAGTTCACATTTTTCCCAAAAAGAATTTACCCTTGACTTACAAGAGATATCGTTACTCAATAATAAATAATTATTAAACGGAAACCTAAATAAACCACATGCCCCAGTTTAACCGTAGATGAACGTTCGAATGAAAGTAACAGCGAAAAGAACAGTGTTCACCGGTTCAAAGAGAAACGATTTTACGGTTTACATCGCGATATCCTCTAGCTAGAGGCCCGGTCTGAATGGTGGCGGGAAATGGCGCAACGCGAGCGTTGTTTCTTTTTTTCCGAAATATCCGAGCTTTTGCGGATCACTGGCCACTCTTGGAGAATCGAATCACGTCGACGCCATTTCGACGACAGACGTGTTCTTTTGCGCAACGAAGCGGCACGATAATGGGTCAATTTCGAATTCACTGAGCAACCTGAATGAAGCTCGAACTTCGTCTGATTCCACTTCTCTTCGTCCCTGACGATCGGGGTTATTTTCAGCCTCTCTTTTCCTGTGGTTTATGCTCTGTAAAGACTGACCCATCGGTAGTTGATTTTTGAGTAAAATACAGAATAGAGTGGCTCAAAATATGCGAATAATACATAGTGACTAGACTGCAACATCAGTAGTTGACTTTAGAGTAAAATATAAAGTGGAGTACCTCAAATATATGCGAATAATAAATACTGACAAGACTGCTACATCAGTAGCTGACTTTAGAGTAAAATACAAAATGGAGTACCTCAAAAATATGCGAATAATAAATACTGACAAGACTGCAACATCAGTAGTTGATTTTCGAGTAAAATATAAAATGGAGTACCTCAAATATATGCGAATAATAAAAACTGACAAGACTACAACACCAGTAGTTGACTTTAGAGTAAAATATAAAATGGAGTACCTCAAATATATGCGAATAATAAATACTGTCAAGACTAATACATCAGTAGTTGATTTTCGAGTAAAATATACAATGGCGTACCTCAAATATATGCGAATAATAAATACCAACAAGTCTGACCCATCAGTAGTTGACTTTCGAGTAAAATACATTACAGAGTTCCTAAAAAATCTGCAAATAATAAATACGAACAAATCTGACCCATCAGTAGTTGACTTTCGAGTAAAATACATTATAGAGTTACCCAAAAATCTGCAAATAATAAATACCAACAGGTCTGACCCATCAGTAGTTGACTTTCAAGTAAAATACATTACAGAGTTCCCCAAAAATCTGCGAATAATAAATACCGACAGATCAGACCCATCAGTAGTTGACTTTCGAGTAAAATACATTACAGAGTTCCCCAAAAATCTGCCAATAATAAATATCGACAAGTCTGATCCATCAGTAGTTGACTTCCAAGTAAAATACATTACAGCGTACCCCAAACATCAACAAATAATAAATACCCACAAAACAAACGAAGATCAAAGATCAATTTCAAGCACACTCATTCGAAATTAAGATAATAGTCAAATTCAGATAAATTGAGACTAAGATAACAAATATGAAAATGAAGTTCAAAATTTATAGAATTTCATACTTGATCTATCTGAAAACGATGTTCTAAAGCAAAGAAGGGTATTCGACTATGGAATGTAGAATTTGGAGTGAGTGTCAGCTGTCGAATTCGTCCATGACCGCCGGACCACCCAGTATTCGTTTCAACGATCCTAACGAGAATAAATTTTCGTTTCACGTGTCGCTGAGTTTTCGCGGCTGAGCGATCCTCCATGGTTGACCCTGGGGGGCGAAAATTACCCCGCAATATGTTGCCAATCGTAACCGGTAGAAAATCGATAGAAGGAGGGCCGGTTCGAATTGCTTGCCCTTCGAAAATTACAGATTTACCGCCCTTCTATTAAACGTAGTGCCACGCGTCTCGCTAGGTGGAAAAATACCCCTCGTGATGCTCACTTACCCTAAATGTAACGTAATTGAACACGAGTATTTTGCTCGATTGACCTGTGGAAATTCATTACACTTGTTACGATGCTATTAACACTTTAAGAACTCATCAAAATAGATCTCAGATTTCTTATTTTTAATTATGAAGGCTATTAGCTTTTTATAGAAGCTAAATATGGAATTATTATTTTGTGAGATGGATATAGAATTATTATTTTATAAGCTGAATATAGAATTATTATTTTATAAGCTGAATATAGAATTATTATTTTTCAGCTAAATGTAGAATTATTATCTTGTAAGTCAGTTAACGTGTCATTTATCTATTTTATAGTTTGGATTTAATTTAAATATAAGTGGACAAGGACCGGTGTTCTAGTCAAATTAGACATAAGTAGTCAACGACCGATATTCTAGTCAAACAGGGAACGAAGTAGCACTTCCTTCCCGATAGATGGCGTCCTTATTCCCCCTGCAGTTGCTCAAATAATTAAAATACACATAAGAATGTCCAAAGAATTTTAGAGAGCACCTGTAAATTTAGCAGAAACGAATTGCATAGAGGAGTGGTATTCGAAAGTAGTCGTTATTCCACGGTCCGTGTTATTATTTCACGCGAGTATCGTTATCGAAGACTTCCATTGTTTCGAAAACGAAACATTTCGCTTTCGAGTGCCGTTGCAACTCTAGAGTGCGTGAATCGCGTTTCAAAACTTTGACATTCAACCGGCATATCGGCCCGCTCCACCTACCCGTGCACCAAAAATACATCTATGATCCTCGACTAATTCGTCGACAGTGACACCATAAACCTGTTGTGTCACTGACCTCGTAACCCTATATTTTCACACGTTTTTGTCGATGTTCTCCAACGATACATTGCATTAATTCCTGTAATTAGGAAGTTACAGGAATTAGGTACATACGTGGGACATGGTACTTTGATTTTAGGGACTTTGAAGTATATTGTCAAAGATATTGGTACCGTTATATTATTAGCTAGATTGATGATATAATATATGATATATTTTCGTGATATAATATATGATGTATGGAAGCTTATATGCAGTCACATGATACATTCATTTTAGAGACCTTGAAGTATATTGTCAAAGATATTCTTGGTACCATTAAATTATTACTAGCTAGTTTGTCTTTTTCTTGATATGATATGTGATATATTCAAGCATATGTGTAGTCATATGGTACATTCATTTTAGAGACCTTAAAGTATATTGTCAAAGATATTCTTGGTACCATTAAATTATTATTAGCTAGTTTGTATTTTTCATAATATGATATGTGATATATTCAAGCATATGTGTAGTCACATGGTACATTGTTTTTAGAGACTTTGAAGTATATTGTCAAAGATATTCTTGGTACCATTAAATTATTAGCTAGTTTGTATTTTCCATGATATGTGATATATTCAAGCATATGTGTAGTCACATGGTACATTGATTTTAGAAACCTTGAAGTATATTGTCAAAGATATTCTTGGTACCATTAAATTATTACTAGCTAGTTTGTATTTTTCATGATATGATATGTGATATATTCAAGCATATGTGTAGTCACATGGTATACTGAATTTAATAACCTTGAAGTATATTGTCAAAGATGACTTCCTTGATGTACCATTATATTATTATTACCTAGTTTATATTTTTCATGACATAACATATGATATATTCAAGCACATATGCAGTCACATGGTGCATTGATTTTAGTGGCCTTGAAGTATATTGTCAAAGACGACTTCCTTGATGTACCATTATATTATTATTACCTAGTTTGTATTTTTCATGATATAACATATGATATATTCAAGCATATATGCAGTCATATGGTACACTGAATTTAATAACCTTGAAGGATATTGTCAAAGATGACTTTCTTGATGTACCATTATATTATTAGCTTGTTTGTGTTGTTCATAACATAACATATGATATAACATATTCAAGCATATATGCATTCATATGAATAATACACAAAATTATAAATGAATATGAATAATATATGTCTTCAAGGAGTACATATAGTTATAAATGATCAGTGATGAAGGAAAATCTTCATACACAATAATTCACCCTCATAATAATTTTTATTATACAACAAAACTTCAGTTACACATATTATATTTATAATGGAATGTTTCTTTAAATTCCGACAAAACTTGCTGATCAACTGGTACACATAAAAATCTCCAACTAATAACAAGTCAGGCACAAAGTCCTGAGCAACAACAGTTGAGTGTCAGTCAAAGGGGAAGAAAAAGGAAGTAAAAGAATGAGGAATCGCCTAACCCTTAGAATTCATCCAAACTACACCTGTAACATTTGTAATCGAATATCTCCTTAAACCAATCGCTAAAAACCATTCTAACGAACAAATATACAAATCTATCATTCTAGTGAACAAATATTTTTATACATAAAATTGTATATAGAAATGTGTGAGTAAGAGAAAGTAGCAGCTGATCAAAGAAGGTAAGAAAGTGTAAGAAGGGTGAAACGGAATTCGCCCCGGTTTCCCAGCACCCTCGTTCACCTTCAACACCCCCGGTGACTTTACTGCCGGCACTAATCACTTCCCTGCGAAACGATTTACTGATTTATCGTTTAATTTCGCGACGATGGCCTCTCGATGCCTCGGCTGGGCACCGTGCACCACGCTGCGCGCGTTACCGCTACTTCTACTACTACATGCATAAAACTTTCGAAATTCGAGATCCGCTCGGCAAGAAGTGACACAGAACGGGCCAAGCGAGAGAGGAATTTTCGTTTCCCCCAGGATTAACGATCGACCCGGGAACACCGTCGTTTCGGTATTGTTCCGCAGCTTCGGACGAACTCTGTCGAATTCTATCGCCGACGATAAACGATCAACCGGTTTTTTGTAATTAACTAAGTGTAACGGCGAATAAGAACTAAAGTTTACATCGTGGAGGAAATTTACATGGATCGTTTTCTTGTCGAAAGATGGAAAATAATTACTGTTACATGGAGAAGCGTAATTCTACACAGAAGGGTGCAACTTTATTTACTAATAATTACTGTTACGTGTAGAAACGTAATTTTACATAAACGGGTGTAATTTTTCATCCATAGTAATTTTTCGTCCATGATACACTTCAAAATAATTTTGTGTTAGCAAGTAAATATTTGTATCACTATTTTTCTGTGAAACTCCAAAAGTTTCAGTGTCTATACAACGTTTTATAAGGCAAGTTTTGCCACGTTGGGTCTGGTATACCTGAACTAGCAATAATTCAACACCTTGAGCGTCGGCATACCTTTTAGAAGCTTCTCCCAGAAAAAAACTGGCAACAGTATCGACGGTCCGATTCACAGGGTGCAAAAGGGAGACTCGTTTCTCCCCTGAGATCTAAACGGCGCACTCTTTGCCTGGGAATACAAAAGCGGTCTGTCTGATCCTACGATCAGGTGGACCGGGTTGGTGAAAATTTGTATCCGCTGTTATTCACGCGTTTCACTAAAATATCAGCTTTCTAGATTTTTTGTCATCGCGTTGCACTTGAGGACAATCGGTGAAGTCTCTTCAAATTTCACCGATGGAACTAATGTTGTGAGAGAACGGATGTTCGCACCTTGTCGACCGGAAGTCTGACAATTTCGTATAAGGAATATACAGATGTTTTCAAATGAAACTCAAGCTTAAATTTTTTCATTTTTCTACATCCCTGAATTTCTAGATTCCGAATTCTCTAGATTTTGAATTCTCAAGATTCCGAATTCCCTAGTTTCCGAATTCCCAAGATTTCGAATTCCCCAGATTCCAAATTTCCTAGATTTCGAATTCCGTAGCCACCTTCAACACCCCCGGTGACTTTACTGCCGGCACTAATCACTTCCCTGCGAAACGATTTACTGATTTATCGTTTAATTTCGCGACGATGGCCTCTCGATGCCTCGGCTGGGCACCGTGCACCACGCTGCGCGCGTTACCGCTACTTCTACTACTACATGCATAAAACTTTCGAAATTCGAGATCCGCTCGGCAAGAAGTGACACAGAACGGGCCAAGCGAGAGAGGAATTTTCGTTTCCCCCAGGATTAACGATCGACCCGGGAACACCGTCGTTTCGGTATTGTTCCGCAGCTTCGGACGAACTCTGTCGAATTCTATCGCCGACGATAAACGATCAACCGGTTTTTTGTAATTAACTAAGTGTAACGGCGAATAAGAACTAAAGTTTACATCGTGGAGGAAATTTACATGGATCGTTTTCTTGTCGAAAGATGGAAAATAATTACTGTTACATGGAGAAGCGTAATTCTACACAGAAGGGTGCAACTTTATTTACTAATAATTACTGTTACGTGTAGAAACGTAATTTTACATAAACGGGTGTAATTTTTCATCCATAGTAATTTTTCGTCCATGATACACTTCAAAATAATTTTGTGTTAGCAAGTAAATATTTGTATCACTATTTTTCTGTGAAACTCCAAAAGTTTCAGTGTCTATACAACGTTTTATAAGGCAAGTTTTGCCACGTTGGGTCTGGTATACCTGAACTAGCAATAATTCAACACCTTGAGCGTCGGCATACCTTTTAGAAGCTTCTCCCAGAAAAAAACTGGCAACAGTATCGACGGTCCGATTCACAGGGTGCAAAAGGGAGACTCGTTTCTCCCCTGAGATCTAAACGGCGCACTCTTTGCCTGGGAATACAAAAGCGGTCTGTCTGATCCTACGATCAGGTGGACCGGGTTGGTGAAAATTTGTATCCGCTGTTATTCACGCGTTTCACTAAAATATCAGCTTTCTAGATTTTTTGTCATCGCGTTGCACTTGAGGACAATCGGTGAAGTCTCTTCAAATTTCACCGATGGAACTAATGTTGTGAGAGAACGGATGTTCGCACCTTGTCGACCGGAAGTCTGACAATTTCGTATAAGGAATATACAGATGTTTTCAAATGAAACTCAAGCTTAAATTTTTTCATTTTTCTACATCCCTGAATTTCTAGATTCCGAATTCTCTAGATTTTGAATTCTCAAGATTCCGAATTCCCTAGCTTCCGAATTCCCTAGCTTCCGAATTCCCAAGATTCCGAATTCCCAAGATTCCGAATTCTCAAGATTCCGAATTCCCTAGTTTCCGAATTCCCAAAATTCCGAATTCCAAGATTCCGAATTCCCTAGATGCCGAATTCTCTAAATTTCGAATTTCCTAGATTTCCAAATTCCTAGATCCCCAAATCCCTAGATCCCCAAATCCCTAGATTCCTAAATCCCTAGATTCCCAAATCCCTAGATTTCCATATCCCTAGATTCCCAAATCTCGAAATTTCCAAATCCCTAAATTCCTAAATTGCCAAGTCCCTAGATTCCCAAAACCTAAATTCTCAAATCCCTACATTCCAAAATTCGTAAAATCCCAAATCGCTAAATTCCTAAATTCCCAAATTCCCTAAATTCCCGAATTTCCTAATTTCCTAATTCCAAACCCTCTAAAATCCTTCACTTGCCAAAAGAACCACGAGTTTGACCATTATCCAGTATTCCGCTTTGCTGATTAGAACTCGCAGGTAAACGCTCGATCCCAATGCAACTTCGCTCCCGACTCACTATTCCCTTTTTACTCCTTTTTTCCTTCCCTCTCTTTGCTCTAGCTTTTCCATTCTTCCCTTTCGAACCTTTATCCTTCGTTCCATCCGATTCTACTCTTTGTCCCGGGGCAGCTTTGTTCCCGTCTGAACACGCAGTTGCACCGATACAAAATCACACGGATAGTCAATTATAAGGGATTTACCTGGTCGCAATTACAATTTAAACGTCTTATTGCACCGCATTAGTCTCGGTGCATAATTCAGAAGTAATTTCCGTGGCTCTGTTCCTTTCCGAATCGCGTGTACCTTGCCTGGCAATTTCGCTACTTAACGTTTTCTAATATATTCCCTGAAACTTCTTCGACTAACCATGAACAGCTAACTCCATGAATTTAAAAATAAAATGCATAACCATCGACCGAGGAGCACCGATTTTTACAACCTCCATCATAACATTCTTACAACTTTTACGTGCTTGAAGTATAATCTCGTCGAGAAAGCCAGTACCTCAGGTGTCGTTTATAGGAAGATCCATTCGTAAAATGAGTTCGGTGTTGAGGCATTTTCAAAAGTATCGTTTTATCCTTTGAAAAAAATGAACAAAAAGAGAGTGGATCGAAACGGCTGTCAATATTTCGAGCGTAACGTATGAATCTTCGATTGTTCCGTCCGTCATGAGAAAATCCTGTCCCTTCTGGCCACGTAGCCTCGATTAATAACCAAACTGCCATATTTGCATCCAGACGAGCGCCTTTGACTGGTTCGGTTTTATTACGTATGCCTCGATGATTATTTAAAAGCGGTAATACCCGCGAACGCTGTCCGTCATTCTCGTTAATTCTTCAAAGCGACACGACACGAACGGGAACGCGCGGACAGAGACAGAGATACGGGCAGTGGGAGACAGGGACGAGGAGAGAGAGAGAGATTGCAGATTCGCACGATGAAAAATTCACCGAACTGGCCGAACCAACCAGGCTTCAGCGACATCCTGAACGGAGAATAATAAATTTCTGATAGAGGAAGTGTATTCTCGTACCAACGCGAATTCGACCTACCAGCGTTTTATTCGCTCGGCTCGAATCCCAATTGCTGGTCCCTTTTTCACGCGTTTTGTATGGAGACAAATATTCGCTCGATCGGATTGCTGAACCTGGATTTTAACTCGAATACGAATTTCCGCTAAACGTTTCATACACTTTTCTTTACAACTATGAACTCTAAGAATGTATACATACATATTCACATATGTATACATACATACATATTCACATATGTACACACACATACATATTTACACATGTACACACACATGTAATATTTAATAACAATTTGCGTTAAAATTTTTGCTAAACGTTTCATACGTTTTTCTTTACTTACTACAACATCAACTATGCAACTCTAAGAATGTATACATACGTACATATTCACATATGTATACACACATACATATTTACACATGTACACACACATGTAATATTCAATAACAATTTTCGTTAAAATTTTTGCTAAATGTTTCATACGTTTTTCTTTACTTGCTGCAACATCAACTATGCAACTATAAGAATGTATACATACGTACATATTCACATATGTATACACACATACATATTCACATATGTACACACACATGTAATATTTAATAATAATTTCCGTTAAAATTTTTGCTAAACGTTTCATATGTTTTTCTTTACTTGCTGCAACATCAACTATGCAACTCTAAGAGTGTATACATACATATATATTGAATGTATACATACATACATATGTATACACACATGCAATATTATATATAGCAACTATTCTCTACAGAGTTAAAATTCACTCCTGAAGACTCAGCTGCTTATTGATTTTATTTTATACCTCTGTACCTGTGAACTTCACAGAAACTCTTCAGATAGAAATTACTTCTTACAACCACATTTATCAAATGTCCATTACTCGAACAACTACATACAAAAATATCAGTAACTTCCTTAAACTTCATTTTCTTAAACAAAATCATATGTGTTCAATAATTAAGAAAAGATATAATTCATTTCGTAATCGACTTCCAGAGTATACTCAATCTTACTATTTCTAGTTTCTCCCTAAAGATTATTCTCTAACTCAGAGTCTACCAAATAAAAAGAGGATGAAATATAAAAAGCCAGATGCAGTTATATGCATCTTTAAAAAACAGATCGTTTAATATCGTTTTGGTCCCGTAATCTTAACGGATCAATATGCTGAACATGACATATTGAAAAACAAATGGAACAAGAGAGAAAAAGCGGAATTCGCAACAGAATAATACGTATACGGACTGATCAGCATGATGGATTTCATTTTCGTTATAAACATCTATCACGCGATGGTATCGCTAATACGATGCATAACAAACGCGATTATAACGGACAAGCACTCGATGATGATTGATACACGATCGATACCAGATAGCTTTGTACATATAAACGAAGAATGAATTGTGGATATTTCTGAACGTTCGGCAGATTCATTGAATATTACGAAGTGCAAAAGCATGCACTCGAACGAATTCGATGAAGCGCCCTGTGAAAAGTGTATTTGCTGTAATCTGTTGCGCGCGTGGTAGTGCTTGATTTCGAGAATGGATTATCGGAACGCGAATTCGAATAATTTGAAAACGTTGCAAAACTGAACAAACACGATAAAACAGAGGGTTCAAAAAATCCGTGAACCACTAATTTTTTTGCCTTTCTAAATTCCTGAAATACCTATTCTTCCAGCGTGGAAACTTTTTCTCTGCCAGCTGGATTAATCGCGGGAAAGGATTCCCTCGCGCGGACATTAAAATACCATTGTTTCAGTCATAATTTCCGGAGGACAGACGATTTTGAGAAAATTAAAAGAATAGGTGAAAATTCGGAAGAGATCGAGGAAAATTCATCGGGAAAGTAGGACGTCGAGAAAAGTGCGCGTCGGTGTACTTAGCCGGGACTCGTAAATTACCAGAGGGAGGAGCAATATTACCGCGGTCAGGCACACGTACCACAACCACGATCAAAGTATCCGCGTACCTACATACGTTTACGGCCACATGCAAACGTCCGGCAGATCGTTCTTCGCGTTCTGGAAAACACGTTGCCTGGAGCAACCCTTTTTCAGTGCTCCGAGAGGGTGTTTCACGGGGCGCCGTTCAGGATCCCGCCGCGAGAAATTATACTGGAAACTTTGCAGGTGTCGCGTAAACCCCTGCGAATGTTCGCCGCCAGTTTCACGTTCATGTAAATATTGAAAAACTAACATTTCCGTTCGCTTCATATTTTACTGACATTCATATTTATCTTGTGGTTGATATTTATTATATTTTCTGCAAGCTTTTTGATGACCTGAGGTGTGAGATATTTCTTAGCTTGTATATTTGTAGGATATTAAATTCCTAACCTTTCAAGTTTGCAAATTAATTTCACAAATTTTGAGGATCACAAATTCTCTCGGTTTACAAGTTTCTTGATCAAGTTATTTATTTTACAGATTTCTTAGATTTTAAACTCACAAGTCCTCAAATACATAGGTCGCTAAAATCCCTGTGAATCAAATTTCAAGAGACTTCTAATTCATAAACTTCGCAAGGCTACAAATTTCTAAATTCTTGAGTTTCCAAGATAAATTCTAAGAACCACGAATTCTCCTGGTTTACAAGCTTTTTGATCTTCAGGTTATTTAATTCTCAAATTTCTTAGATTTTAAACTCACAAGCCCTCAAATACATAGGTCGCTAAAATCCCTGTGCATGAAATTTCAAGAGACTTCTAATTCATAAACTTTGCAAGGTTTTAAATTCCTAAATTCTCCAGATTGCTGGATATAAAATTTTCAAGATCCAATCCATGTATCACTAAAATCCCCGTGACCAAAAATTCGCAAATTGAGTCTTCGACAAGGGATCACATGCACCCCCTTGCACTCTCTTGAACCACCTTGTACCACCTTGTATCACCTTGAACCACCTTGCATCTCCTTGAACCACCTTGCACCCCCTTGAACCACCTTGCACCCTCTTGAACCACCTTGCACCCCCTTGAATCACCTTCCACTCCCTTGAACCACCTTCCAACCCCTTAAACCATCTTGCACCCCCTTGAACCGCCTTCCACCCCCGAATCTAACCCCTTGTCCATCCTCCAGAATTAAACGTAGACTACCCACGTTTCCTCAGAGCAAACCACGTCTATCCACAAGGAAATCGGGAAGCGATGAGAATAGAGATGACGGTTCGCATTTTAGGTCACGCGTTGGTATACACATGAATTCATCGCGGAACCGTGACTGAGACCGTCAGTATGGAAAAGAACCCACTCGACATCGTATTTCTGGCCCGCGTAAAGTGGCGGGAATTAAATTTCCTGCCGCGGAAAGGCTCTCCATCGTCCGTGCTACTGAAAAAAAAATAAAAGAGGAGAAAGGGGTGCGAGTGGCACGCGTGAGAACGCGGTGGAACGCTCGATGGAGTACCTTTGATTCGCGTAAATCTTGAGTTTAACGAAGAAACCGGGACACGTAAATTCCATTCCGCAAACTGCTTTTGCTCTATGACGGGGTTCGTCGTTACGAGCTGGAAATTCTTATTAAAACGTACGCTAGTACGTTTGCTACCGGTGTATTTCTTTCAGATTCGCTTTATAGCATACTAAATTCGCCGCTATAGTTCTCGCTCTCTCTACATTTTCTGGAAATTCTAGGTTTAATAGTAGGCTATCGGTAGATTTTTCTTAGAGACGGAGAGTAAGTGAGATACTCTTTCTACTTTTTGTGGGGAGGGAAATGTTGGTATCAGATCAATACTTTCGTATTTTGGATTAAAGAGGTTATAGCATGTACAATGTCATTTTCCGAGAACATAAGTGCAGTGAAATGTACACTGGGTCCTAACTAGTCTTATTTGTATATCTTTGAATTTGAAACAAAATTTCATGAACATAATATGCAGAGAGCTTGGGCTAACAGCAGGAGCTAATTGAAAATGAAGCATACATCTGAATGGTTTTTATACATGAACTCACAGTCTCTCATCTACAGTCTAATCTGCAAATTTTGCATGAAATCAGCAATAATTCATTCCACACATATTTAAAGTATTCTAACGCTACACCAGATGACAGTACTATTCCTGAAAGAACATCAGCAAAAACCAAAGTGGAAATATAACTTCAACCAGCAGTTCGTAATCGTTCTCCACCCCTTTCAAAGAATCATCCAGAGAAGCTTTTCAGTTCAATTAGAAATCACGCTAGTAATAATCGTCGAAAGGTCGTCAGAGCCGATTTGCATAATCTCTGTGGGTCAACTTCTCTTTGTCTCGCGAGCGAACCCTTTCCGTTCTTCGTCCCTATTTCAGCAACGGGGAAACTAAGCGTGTTCCGGCGCTCGAGGAAGGAGGTCAAGGCTTCAGCTTTTCCTCTTCGTACCGCTTTGATCCTTCGGCGAGCCACACTCGACTTGGTCGCGCGGCACAGGGAAAAATCTTAAATTCCGATCAGGATGAAAGATTCATGAAACGGTCGCGTGGCCGTTCCACGGGCCGAACCAGTAAATTTTGGTTTATGTAACAAAGCGGGTGTCCGAAAGCCGCGAAAACCGGCGCAACGCGACGCGCCCGTATACTTTATGTGTACCCGACGGGCTTGACCCCGTTTCTGTTTTTCATCGCTTCGATCACCCCCCAGCCGTTTATGAAACATTTTTTTCCTCCTTTTTATTATCCTGCACGATGCGTATCGACAGTTCCCTTCATTTTTAGTCTTTTAAGTAAAGCGAGCGTTTTTGGTCGGTCTACTTTTCTTTTCACTAATTTCTTTTATTTTTTCTGATAACACTATGAGTTAGTTTAGGAGGTATAGGAGATCTCGGAATACATTTTAGGTATTTATTGATAATCTTGAAATGTACACTGATCGTGGTACTTACAGATATTAAACCCTTTAACCTACAATTTTGTCAATGACTGTGGCATGGCTGTAGCTAGTTAATTATTACTGCAGTGTTACAATAAATACAAAAAATTGAAATGTTAGATGTATTTTAGATTTAGGAATCTTCATATACAAACTGTAATTGGTACCGAAGTCAAAATTCTTCAAGCAAATACTAATTTATATTTTGTCATATTTTGATTTTAAGGTGCGTCACGTGTCTCGTTCGATGTAAACAACATACACAATAATATCCAGGGGGCTAATAAAATTGATCACATTAATAACAAGGTTAACAAGGTTAAATAACAGCGAGACCTCCGTTATTATTTAAGCAGATATGTAATAACATTCGAAGAAGGAGGCCGCACTCGAAATGCACGAACGTCTTCGTACATAAAGCAAAATGGCCATAAAACCCGTTCGCAAAAAAGGGATCGGACCTTCGTCGAAGCAATAAATTTCTGGATCAACGTTCCAGTAGGCCAGTCGATAAGAACCCCTTTTTTTTAGAGGCCACGAGATGGATTTTCGAAGGACGAAATCGCATCGGAAACTCCATTGTAGTTCGGCCCGTTTAACGTTGAATTAGCCGATTGGGAAACGGTCGGCATCGACAGCCGATAATTATTGGAAATAACGACGCGTCCCCGCCGCATCGTTAATCGTTACAATCGTTGATTGTCTCGCGACCATTTTATTATTTCGTCGTGTGTATCGTCGTACCATGGCGGACGTGCAACACGTTAACCTGATTTCGAAGCAATCACGATTGTCCCCTGCATCTCGTATGCGGAACGGAGGTCGCGCGTGGCTTTTAAACAACGTTCTGACCGATGAATCTCACCTATTTCCGTTTATACCGCGATTCTTCGTCGTTGCATAAATCACTCAGTCGAATAAATGCAGAACATTATTGCCTCGTTGTGTATCGAGTCCAATTTTCGAACCTGGATAATTTCGTACTTCGTTCTTGTATTAATTCATTGGAAACTTCTGCAATTTTTAGATTAAGAAGAGGAAAATGTTACTCGTTTTATATTCTTAGCAATGAAATAAATAATAGCAAATTGATTATGAAGAATTATGAAGGATTATAAGAATTAATTATGTAGTATGGGAGAATGGCGATGTCCATTTATTTATTTATTCCAATAATTTATTGTCCACATATGTGAACACATATGTAGATCCTTGTAGACATACAGTGTTATGTTCTTGTAGAGGTTAGGATAAATCGCGACATACATCTTGATGTATCTTAATGTAACACACACACATTTTCTTTTAAAATATACATACACCGAGTTACAAGAGACTCTGATGTCAAGAACGAATTAAGAACCTAACCTAAATTCTATGCACTTAGTTGCAAGGTTCTCTCCGAGCTTTTCCTAAAGATAATGTTAGGAGCGTCTCGTTAAGCCCTCCGACTAGAAAATGTTCAAAGTATGTTACCTCTCCTTCAGAAAATTCTTAGAACATCTATTTTTGCTTATATCTTGATAACTTTTCGTTTGTACACAAACTTGTAGATTATTTTTGATGACACGAATTTGTAGATTATTTTTGACGACACAAACTTGTACAATATTTTTGATGACACGAATTTGTATATTATTTTTAATGACACGAACTTGTATATTATTTTTGATGACACAAATTTGTAGATTATTTTTGACGACACGAATTTGTAGATTATTTTTGATGAGACGAGTTCCTAGATTATTTATGACGAATGAGTAAATTCAATATTGGAAAACAAAATAGACAGTATCTTAAGGTAAGTGTAACAGTGAAGATAAAAGGAAAAAGAAGGTTTGAAAAAGCAGTAAACTTGCAGGAATAATACGACGAAACGAACTGCAAAGTATCCGGAGATTTAGCGCTCCCCTCATTAGCGGCAATGGTTTACGAGCTCGATTCGTTCGAGGCTGAAACACCGCATGGTAATTGTTCCTCTACGTACGCCGTGATTGTAATTTTCGAGGAAAATTGCGTTAACGTTGCGGTCGTGCCGCGACGCGAAGTAAATGTAACGACACGCCGCGGTACGTGTAATTATTAGTCGAACAAGAGGGATAATCAGTAGTGAACACGTGGCAGGCACACTTAACCCGAATATCATTTTACGATTTGCCGTAAACGCACCATTTAAAAACCGCGAACAAAACCTGTGCAATATACACATATTATACATATTATACACCTTAATATATGTATACATATTACACATATTATACACCTTGGTATACATACACATATTATACATATTATACACCTTGGTATACATACACATGTTATACATATTATACACCTTAATATATACATATACACATATTATACATATTATACACCTTGGTATACAGATACATGTTACACATATTATACACCTTAATATACATACACATATTATACATGTTATACACCTTGGTATACATACACATATTATACATATTATACACCTTAATATATATACACATGTTATACATATTATACACCTTAATATACATACACACATTATACATATTATTCACCTTAATACACATACACATATTATACATATCATACACCTTAATATACACACATATACATATACAGTGTTTCAAAATCGAGTTTCGTATCGAGATGTATAATTATTAGCACATGTTCACGTAGATTATATAATACTATGGCGTTAAATACGAGTTCGAAGAATTTTACGGTCCGGCAATATAACAGGAGTCTGGCGCGTTTGAACAGCGGTAACTACATCGGCGGAAAAAAGTAGAAAAACAAAACGGCATTTTTGTCGAGAAAAACAAAAAAGCAGCTCTCGATGCTTTTGACTCGGTAAACACAGTCGAACAAACTGAGCGCAATCGGCGCGAAATTACGAGCCGATGGTACACGCGGTATAATGCTGTTCCATCGTTACGATAAAGCCGAACAATTAATATTCCATAACGAGCCGTGTTTGAAAGGGTGAAAAAGCCCTTTCGGGCAAGGATCGACGAACACGGGTACACGCAGAGTCACGTACACAAAAGCCACGTGTTTTCTGGCCAACGCTGCGTGATTATTTACGCCCGCTGCGGAAAGCGTGCCAAACGCTCGAGCGTGAGTTTCGCATGCTCCTACACTTCTCCAACGATTCGATGTTCTTCCTCCTGATAATTGCTAACACGCTCGACCAGCACACGCTGATTAACACTGCTGCTACGAGCTTGTTTCGACCATGGAAAAATACCTCCATTTTGCTCAATTCCATCTTCGTTCTTTTAACCCTTATGTTAACATTTGTCGTCAACAGTTCATTTTTTCTGTTTATTAATTTTACTCATTTTTATTGTTCGTTTTGCAAAAATACTTTATACATATAATTGTACTTTGTGCATATCGTCTGAAATTTAGGCTGGGTTTTAGATATTAGGGTTGTAGGTCACGTGATGTACAGTATGTCTGCTTTAACAGTGTACGAAGATCTATGAGTATCAGAAATGCATAAAAATGATACAAATAGAGTACCCAGAGGAATATAATATTTTTAGCTACTTGACCTTGCGATGACCTTCAACAGATCTTCATGTGCACATTTTTAAAGAGGGTGACATTTCTTCTTTCATGTGAATCAATTTTTCAAAGCATTCTACTTAAAAAAGTATGATGATACATTATTAAAAAATTCATTAACAATTTATGAAATATTTTAATTCCTCATACAAAACGTCTACCATTTTCAATCCAAAATATCTCACGAATTATTGAATTTCTTTAACATCGTTTTATATTCGTAGAATATTCTGTACAATCAACACATGCAAAAGAAAATCGACTTAAAAAAAGTATAATTAAACTCATCGATTTCAAACTTATGTTCCAATATTTTCTTGCATTTGTAGAAATAATCCGACGAGTACTTAAATCGGACAGATCGTTTCTATAATAAAATATTTATTATACACACGCGATTGAAATATTCAATGATATTTTCGCGTCTCTTTCATGAAAATAATTGCGTTTAATCGAAGTACACGGCGATTATAATTAAAAACATCTCGCAATTTGTTCGAATTCTGTCGCAACGGGGCGTAAATTTTAATCAGACGCTTTCAATCGAGCGCGTAATCCGCGGCGTTTTTCGAATATGTCGTTCGTTACGGAGCATTGAGAATTGTAGGATTTTTGCCAAGGGACGGGTATTCGAGATGAACGCGCTCATCTTGAAAAAATGAATCACTTTCGAGCACTTTGCTCGTTTGAATATTTTATGAGATTTCACGAGCGAAGGTGTAACGATTTGCATAAGAGAGTCGAAAGTGCTCTTTATCGCGGTGGATAGAGGTTTCTTGATTAAACGAATATTTTTCAATAATTTTATTAACATGTTATTCCGTTCAATTATTTAAAAACAGATATTTTCGTCGACTTTAACACGGCGGCTGCTTTTATTTTCAATAAAATGCATATAATATTTTAATTAATTTTGAAACAGATAATGTTATTACGATTCTGGCGAAACATTGTTAATTCGAGCAATGCTTGGCTGTACAATAATCCCGCACCATAAAAATGTGAATTGTAAATTTATTTACGAGTGCTCCTGTTTTAAAATAAAATACGGAAAATATGTATAATTCCAACTTTTAATTTATAACCGCGAAATCTTATTACGCGATTTCGTTAAAATTTGTAACAACAGTTTTAATTCTTTAAAAATTGTTATGATCCTAAAATCTGATTATTGGAAGTGGAATTGTTATCTAAGCCTGTTTTCCCCGACAAAAGATCGTTTTTATAACGTGTACCGGTATTATGAATGCCAGTCCAGCCATAATGGCGAAAAGGTTTAACGAACCGCGACCGAAGAGAAAATTGAATTAAACGAAGCAAGAGTTACAGCTTCACGAGTTATCAGGGCTCGTAGCTCTCTGCCACGCAACTGTCAAGTATATTTACCAGAAATTAGCACTGACGAGCGATAAAGATGTCGAGAAAAAAGCTTGCCACGACTGGTGGCTCACGAGTGCAGGGTGTCTCGTCTTACAAAGCAGTTTGCCACGCTTCAAGGACGTTCCAACGTTGCGTCCCGGGTTTTAAGTCTGCTCGGAACCGCGGAAAATCGGACCAGGCAGCTTGCAAAATTTCGTGCATCTCCCCCTATCTGCCAGACATTCAACGTCGACGTACCTGCAGATAAACTCGCTGCGAAATAGGGACTAAAATATTCAACTTCCAAAATTACGAAATCAGCTGCTGAAGATACCGCATTCTTAGGAAATTTGACTATTTTGAAGTATGGCGAATTTTCAAGATTCTACTTTCTTCAGTGTAGTAAAAGCTAGGAAGAAATATAATTTTGCAGCTGCTCAGTATGATATATGAGATAGTTGTTCTTATTGTAGCAAAGGAAAAGTGTAAAATGTATGTTGCAATACTGTAATATTATATATTTGAGGGATAAATAAACAAAAGAATGAAATTGAATGTAGGTTAATTCTTGACAAATTTTGTAATTCAAGATAAACTTGTTAGCTGGTCATTTTACTAGTTTGGTAGTTTAAATGTTAATATCAAACTTGAAACATTTCAGAGTTTCAAAGTTACACTTTAGGACTTATTGTTAGATCTAAACTTTCAAGATCTGAAGGTCTTAAACTCACGATGGATTCAAAGTCTCAAATTTCTAGTATTCCAAGCATTCAAACACCTAACCTCAAAGTTGTAAAGTCCCAAAGTTTCAAATTTGCAAGTTCTCAAATTCCCAAAGTCCCAAGACAAGTTACATAGTCTCAAATCTCATCTCCTGATCTTCAAAAGTACCAATAATCCAAATTCCCAAATCTTTAATATCTCAAACAACCCTTAACCTCCAACCTTCCAATCTTTAAACCTCCCAACCTCCAAATCCCCACATTCCCCAGTAAAAACTAAAATTCCAAGATTCAGAACCCCCAAAATCGTCGAACTTCAAAGTGCCACCCCCCAGAAGTGCCATCTTCAAAGTCCAAACATGAAAAACTGGCGTGTCCTTGCCAGTTGCATAAAATTCCGCGCTCCCTAAATGTCAGACATAGAACCCGCAGGTAAACTCGCCGCGAAACACGAGCCGAAATGCGAGCGGGGACACACGCACCCTCGCGAACACGGTTCGGAGACGCGCGCTCATACCTGGCTGAAGAAGGTGAGAGTGGAGCCGCAGTCGGCTACAGAGGAGGACGAGGGGGAAGATGAAGGACGGGAAAACAGGGAACGAGAATGGAAAAGTGGAAGGGACGAGAGTTATGGCGAATGGCGCACCCTCGCACAAAAGACCCTTAGTGCGCAGAGCGCGCGGTACTTCAGTTTACTAATGAACCCAGCTGGGGGTGCACCACTGGAGAAGCACTTTTACTTCTGTCGCTCTGTCTACCGTCACAGCAGACAGACAGACGGATAGACAGACAGTTTACAATGGCCGTTCTTGGCTGCCTCCGTCATGGATTCTTTGGCACGCGGAGAACTGGGTACGGCCTGTGTGGAACGGAGGATACAGGGTGTTTTATGCGTGGAATGTCAGTTTAGACTCATCTGGGAAACTGTAGAATTGGCAGAAGGTCCATCTTAGCATTTTAAAGGCGGGAGGTTTAAAGGCATTTTATGTGCTAGATCACCAGACATAATATTGCTGCACCTTAAAGTGTTTATCTAAATAAAAACATATATTTACAAAGTTAAATAATAAATTACACCAGACGTGTTAGAGGATCAGACATAAGATTGCTGCGCCTTAAAACGTTTATCTAAATAAAAACATATATTTACAAACTTAAATAATAAATTACACCATCTTAGCATTTTAAAGGCAGGTTTAAAGGCATTTTATGGAACAGGAACGGGTTTGAATGCAGTGGTAGCTTCATCTGGATCAGCACTTTTGATCAGGGATGCAGATACTACAGTTTATACTACAGTTGTATTATAGTTTGTATTACATGCAGCAGTTGGCAGTATATATTTGCCAATTAGTAATGTATGTACATTTCTATGAGGTATTGACCTGAAGGTACAATTTTCTGGGCAGTTGTGTCATCCGCAACTCACTGATGATGCAGTATGACAAATAAAGAAACTTAAAATAAATAAAGAAAAAGTTAAGTACGTCTGCACCCTTGATTACGAATATAATTAGAATTGAATCAAAAATAGCAAAATATGAAAATATGAGCCTTGTCATATACACACATGCATGAACTGTAGTGTCCGTCACAAGAGTGACATATTGTAGACTAAGAAGTACTGTACCTTTCAAAATAATATTACTGAAAGATTATAAACAGTATAATATGTAAAATTTTAAATAAAGTTCTCTATGAATAACCTTCTAAAAAAGATGAATAATTATATATTGATCGCAAGCTGCGAATTGTCACGATTACAAAGAGATAAATCCAGTCGAAGCGGAGTCCAGAGAGCACTCGACAATGATTATTCTTAATTATCGAGTTGGATGCGGAAATTCTCGCCCTGTCGCTATAAATCATCCTGGGAAGGAGAGGCTGTGTTTGCATCGATTCCATAGGTTTCCCCGGGCTAAGGGGAAAAAATTTACGGATTTGTTTCTCGTAGAGTTCAGAGGGTAAACGTTGGACCATTGAACGATCGATTGTTGAGAGGATTCGTTTATGGGGCGAGAGTAATCCGAAATGGAAGCAGGAATAATCGAATCGTGTTTCTATCGAATTACTTTGTTATTTAAAGCGCGATAGGAGAGTTGTTTCTTCCTGACCTCCATTTTCATTTTTCAACGAAATTAAATATCCGTCAGAATTATACGAAATGAAATGAAGTAACTTAAATAAAACTCGAATAAAAATTAAAATGATATTTAAAATAAATTCTACATTTGATTCTGTGTCTGAGAAAGTACTTCGTCCTCCGACGATAATGTCTCTCTCTGAATAATGTATGGTACAAAAGTCGTTTTTCAAGTAAATTCACGAAATTGTAAAACATGGATAGAAATACTCATAGCGAGGTGTTAATGTACGAGATAGCAAAGCATTCCTCGACGCTTCTTCGAAATAAGAAAAAAGAAAGGAAGCATATCAGACCAGCGTATAATTTTCATCGGAAAGCAAGGAAGAAAGGACAACGAACGGAAGAAGGGTTAGATTGCAGAGTTGATGAATTTTGCAGGTAGCGTAGTAGCTCGAATAAATTGCTCTTATTGCTTCCATAAATTTCCTTTGTATAAGAGAGAATGAGACCCGCTCGTCAAGTTTCGACTAAATTCATGGAAATTGCAAACGTACAGGAGAAAAGACACGAAGAGCAACAGAGAACGCGCCATTCTCGAGAGTTCGGCTGCTCGCATTGGCGTAGCTAGGATTTTTCTCTATAAGGTCAAGCTTGGGTTCTTAAGGTCATAAGGTTGTTAAGGCTTGGCGTTGTTATATCACATTGTCACTCACTGTATATACATTATTCGATTTTCGCGGTATGGCAATGGTATGAATTATTCGGCGTTATGATCGTTATGGATTACTATAGGTACAGTGATAACTATCAGATATTGTACATGTCTCATGTGTGCCATTTGAGTAGAGTCGACACATTAGACACGCAAGATCACTGACGTGAGATCAGTGGGTTTGCAGGTCGCGCCCCTAGCTACGTCACTGGCTGCTTGAAAAACGGATAGTTCGGCGAATGTCGTTTATTACTTGCATTTCTCTCGGTCATTATCATGAAATATGTACGACGAACGAACGAAAAAAATTCTCGGGACGATTAATTATCAGAGAGGGAGAGGCGGGCCGCGACGGTGCAAGAATTTCTTGGCGATGGCATTCTCCCGAGAGCGAAGGAGGGTGAAGCGTGAAGCGGCGAGCATTCGAAGCTTCCGGAAGCGTTGGCACGACGTTCGACGCCGGAAGGAAATTGTCGGGGCACGAGCGGGAAAATTGAAGCAGCACCAACGTCAAAGGCAATTCTTGCGTTTCGTTCGCGAATGTTTTTAATTCGAAGGCAACCAGACGCGTTTAATGAGATCGCGACGAGAGACAGAGGAAGGGTTACACGGGAGATCGCTGTCAACCGGTAGACACCGCCGGTTCAAAAATAAAAACGGAAGGAAAAAAAAGTATATCGAAGTAACGAGTTCGTATAATCGTCGAGCTAGTTGACTGAAAGGCAACCACACGGCTGCCTTCGCTACCGTTTAATTGCTCCCACTTTTCCGCTACGGTTTCTCTGTGAAAAACTGTGCCTCGCAGAACTTACAAACGTATAGACCGGCTCGTTACGGCAACGAGAATTTTTCCTCGCGACCTCGCTCATTATATTCTTGCGAACGGCTTGAAATTTTTAACTACCGTGCGCCTCCTTCGCTATCGTGTCAGTGTGCAACTTTTGCATCTCAAATTCTCTCCGATCATCCGATGCCTTTCTTCAATAGAGCTCGCGTGTTCACGTGTTCCATGTTTTCAAGCAATTTCGTCTAATTTTCGAAGTACCCACCGCGTGCATTATGCTCCTGCAAATAGCAGGGAAGAAAATTCGAAAATGACGACTTCAAAATATGCAAATTTTCATCGTAAATTGAGCTAAAAAATTTCTTACTTACTCCAAAGTGTGTGCTATGACTTTGTCAATTATTTTGAGTCTCCTATAATCGTGTTAAATTTAAACAACATCAATGTTGCAATCTTCCTTGCAATGTTCCTTCTCCTTTTGTCAAGGATGGACAGTTAAAGATGCTAGAGCAGGTTAAATTTAAAGTACCTAAGTAACAAAATCGAAATGTAGGTTAACCCTCTGCACTCTCAGTCACCATTTTATTTAAGACAATAATTTGATATAAGCATTTTTTAACCGATTCTATAATATGACACGTGTGATGTATAAACATAGAGAAACAAACAACAGTGGAAATTATTAGTAGAGAAATAATAACCTCAAGAGAATTCATTTAATTTTTGAATTAAGTTTTAAAGTTGCTGTTTGCAAACAGTCAAATTACGTTCGAGCGCAAAGGGTTAAAGTACCTGAAATGTCCTGCTGTTCGAGTCTTTCTAACGTTGGATGGTAAATGGACAACAGTAGTTAATTCAATGGATACGCTTCTAATTTTCTGTAATAATTTGTGCAACTGGTAATCCGTGCACGGCCCAGATAAACGTTTCCCGTGAAAGCGACGAAGGTAATACGGATATCTCAATAGAGAGAGGATGCTCGCGTCCGGCTGGATCGATGTCGGATTAATACGATCGCCAGCGTGAATGCTAATTCCGTTGGAGATCTGTTAAATTATTCGCCTAGCTGCCGTCCCAACGAATTGGCCGTTCTTTCGCTTGCCAGTAATTTAACAACGCAGCTGCACCGTTGAATATTGAATGTACAACGCGAATCCGCTCCAGTCATTTGTTCTTCGTCTTGAAAGACGCGTCAATTGATTTTATCTCGGAGATTTTTAAAACCTCTGCTTTAGAGTCATAAACTACTTCCACGTCGATCAATCAATATTGTCTCCTGTAAGAGTCATTTTGTTTCAAACTCGAGTGAATACACATTTAATTATTGAATTGATACAAAATGTATTTTAAAGCTGACACTTGGATGAAAGCTGGGATTTATTTGAATTTGGACAATTTGCAGTTTCAAAGTTGGAATATTTTAATCCGACCGATTCGGCTCGGATTTCGCTTTTATTTTTAATCAAAGGAGATTTTGATGATGGACATCGCAAAGTACACAGGTTTGGTAACGCCCTGTACCTGTACATACCGGTAGAGGCAAACCACGCGACATAGAGAGCCAATACCCCTGTGTACTGTGAAACATGATCGTCCTGTGCACAATTAGGACGGTGGCTCGCCTTTACGTTCAGCTCCTGCGGGTATGTGCGTATCTTGTCTCCTAGGGAACCCTCGATAATCCTTAAATCGAACGGTCAATACACTTTAATATTAAAAGGCTGCACGTGGAGACTGAAGGGTACTTTAACCATTCAGCGTTCGTCTTTTCTCGCAACCCTTTCATCATCCTGCACTTTGTAATCGCATGCTGCGTATGGGACATCGATTGTAATAAACGGAACTCGTTTAATATTTTGAGAGATTGTTTACAGAGATTGTTTCATGTAGAAATAATGTTCTAAGCAATAAAATAATATTAACCAAAAATAAACACTGCTAAATATTCTCTGAAAATTCGATAATTTTTTAATATATTATCAAGGTCTCCATTTTGAAGGTTTTTTCTAATTCTCAGAATAATCCGCATCATGAGAGGTTAACCAGTGTGAACCAGACGTAAGGTTTTTCGCCAAAGAGGTCCTCGCAGGATGTATTTATGACGGTGCACACGCAGGACACGCGTGTTTGGTCTTCCTCGACCAAAAATAGGCGAGGGTTCTCTTGGTTCGTCGAGGGTTTCCCCAACGGGTTTTTTTTCTCCCCCCGAGAGTTGAAGCAGCAACAGGGATAAGCGGAGAAAATATGACGGTGCTGCTAAACACGCTGCGTCGTTAACACCTGCTCCATCCCGTCGGAATTATCCGACGCCCTTCGACGACCCACCGAATATTCCACGGTGTTCGCGTGACACCCTCTTTGTTGACAATGGGTGCCGCGTTTTTTATCTTTAATGTTATGTTGGAAAATAACCATCCTCGACATTTCGAAATACTTTGTGTTGATAGATTTGCGAATTGGAGGGTGCGAATAGATCGTCACGAATAAGTGTTGAATCTTTTTCTCTGTTACACGAAATTGGACAAATAAATAATATTTCATACTGTAATACTTATTTTCAATTTTAATTTTGGTTAGGTTAAGTTTACATATTCTTGAGCTTCTGATGTGACACTCATTCTTCTGAAGCTCATCAAGGCTCGTAATGAAGTTCATCCTCCTGGATGATGTTTAGACAATTATACACGTATTGTTTGTTAGAATATGAAATAAATAAAGTAGAAAATACGGACCGTATTTGCAGATAATAATCAACTGACTGCAATTCAAATGTTTAATAATCAACTAGAACTAATAATTACATTGAACAGCAACCGCCCATAGTCGCAATTAACAATTAAAGCAGCTATTTATTCGGCAGTTGCATCAGTGATTAATTATGTATTTATCGATCAGAGATAATTAACTATTGAAATATATTCGTAACATAACCGTCGAAGCGGAATAGTCGATTCGATCGGAAAAGAGGTGGGTATGAAACAGGCCTAAGCGCGAGCTTAAAGTTCGTTAACGAGAAACTAATTCTCTCCGCTCGCCAGCGTAAGAAAGTTTCGCAATTTAGTAGGAGGGGGAGGTTGAATGGGACCCGTAGAAGATAGGGACAGTCGAAATGGGGGGAGTTGAATTACGATGCGAATTAACACGCTACTCAAGGTCGTTGATGTATTTCAGCAGGATAACGCTTTTCTCGTCCCGCAGCGTCGACAGAGGAGCCGGACCATAGAAAAGGCAGCAGGCAATTCTTTCCGCCCCGAGGCACGAGAAACAGCATCGTCGCGGCAAAATTGACATTAAGATAAACGGATTTCAAAGTAATTTTCACCGCGACCACCAGGGCCAACGTGTATTTCATTTATGCACTGATAATGCACGGACGATAATCGGGCGGATGCAATTTTCAGCATGACCGCTCGCGTATCGCGGTCTAGTTTGTATCCTATTAACCGTTTCGCGACGGTTCGTTCGTTGGCAATCGGTTGATTTATTATAACGTTGTTATGTAAAAAGCTTCCCAACGTTATTGCGATAGTAGAGGCTCTAGTTTTGCAGCCTCGTTAGCGTAACGTCGTTGCATCAACGATTTCGGGAAAGTCTGCCATTGTTGTTTGCATATTCTGCTTCCTCCGAGATTTGTTAATCATTTTATGAATGCGTATGTCGAAATACCAGTTATGGCGGGTCGAAATACGCGGTCAGATTGGAGAGCAATTATGGACAGATCGAGTAATAGTATAAAGCACTCTGCCGCAATTTTTCGGAAATTAATGTAGCGTCAGTTTAAGCGTTTATCTAAATAAACGTATACATTTACAAAATTAAATAATAAATTGCACCATATGATGTGCTGGATCACCAGACATAATATTGCTGCACCTTAAAGTGCTTATTTCAATAAAAACATATATTTACAAACTTAAATAACAAATTACACCAGACGTGTTAAATGATCAGACATAATATTGCTGCACCTTAAAGTGTTTATTTCAATAAAAACATATATTTACAAACTTAAATAATAAATTACATCAGACGTGTTAGAGGATCAGACATAAGACTGCTGCGCCTAAAGCGTTTATCTAAACAAAAATATATATTTACAAACTTAAATAATAAATTACACCAGACGTGTTAGAGAATCGAACATAAGATTGCTGCGCCTTAAAGCGTTTATCTAAATAAAAGCATATATTTACGAACTTAAATAACAAATTACACCAGACGTGTTAGAGGATCAGACATAAGATTGCTGCGCCTTAAAACGTTTATATAAATAAAAACATATATTTACAAAGTTAAATAATAAATAACACCAGACGTGTTAGAGGATCAGACATAAGATTGCTGTGCCTTAAAGCGTTTATCTAAATAAAAACATATATTTACAAACTTAAATAATAAATTACACCAGACATGTTAAATCATCAGACGTAAGATTGCTGCGGCTTTAAATGTTTATCTAAATAAAAACATATATTTACAAACTTAAATAATAAATTGCACCATACAACGTGTTAGACCACCCCACATAAGATTGCTGCTTGTTAGACCATTAAAGAAAATTAACAAATTTGAATCTGAAAATTTGAAGTATCCAGAGAGGGAAATTTTGAGAAGGCAGTTGTAGGTGCGGGTCTTAATAAAGTTGTAACTAGAAAAATTCTAGTTACGCCAATGGCCCTGCCGGTGTTTTCAGTCGGGCCTTCGAGGATCAAAGAAGTTTACCAAAAGCAAGTTGCCGCTGTAAGATCACGAAGACGAGGCTTGTAGTCGAGTGTTAAGACCCGTCTGTGGACCGGCTCTCCACAGTGCCATTAATGGAATACACCAGTTTCTGAACGACCTCATCCTCGACCTCGTTACGCGTAGGTGTACATACGCGCGTGTTTGCCCAGGCTGAAGGGGCTGACGATGTTCTCTCTTTTCCGCTTCCGTCGCCCATAATCGGCGAACGATACACTCGCTATTATGTGCGGGGAAACAGGAGAAGGTTTCCGCTTTCAGCTCGTCTCCGCCGCCTGCTTCATCCACGCTGGACAAACATAGCTGGTGCACCACTGCCTCGTGTGTACACACAATGTCACGGAGAAAGATGTTCTCTGCGAGCTCGTTCGGTTCTACCGAACGAAAACGCCCAGGCTCTGGACTTTCAACCAACATCGAGCTGTCTCTTTTCGTCGTAACGTAATTTCATTATATAGGCTGTTTTATAATACGCCGTACACGATGGGTAAACAAAATGAATGGAGCTGTAAACGCGTCTTGTTTAACCTCCCTTCGCGTTTTATACTTTGGTATACAAGAAATAATTATTTTATAACTTCTGAAAATATTGGAGACCTCTTTAATTTAATAAATTATCAAATATTAATGGGAAGAGTAATAGACAGAAACATTGATTCAAAGTCATAAATATTGAAAACCTAACCTAATAATCTTAATGTAATTTATTTTGGTACAACCCTCGGATTAAACAGAAAATACCAAGATATCTATAAATTGTTCAGGTAATGCTTCATGTATCTGAACCAGAAACAATTCGCCGCGCAGTTAGCTAGTGAAAAATTGATCGAATAAACATTTAGCAAATCTTGACCCGTCCCGTACGTGACATAATTTTCCGCCACGAGATTGTCGACGTTTGTGCAGTTTTGTAGCGTTAACGTGGCACGTTTCCTGCGGCTGTATCGATAATGGCGTTTTGCAGCTACGTTCAAAGCGAATAAAAGTGGAAAACGTGTAACCGCGTGAAACAATGCACCCCCTCATCTCGTAAATACATATTCTCTATAATGTTACAGAGAATTCCTGAATCGTGTCGAGCGAAATATCTCGTCCCGTTTCTGGCGGTTACACGAAATCGAATTATACGCGAAAACAATTGAAATCGCGACCGATCGATGTACACGTGTAACGTAGATACCATTGCGGGGGTAATTTTATGCAAGACAATGGATTTACGTTTCAATCGTTCGGTTTTGCTGGAAATCAGAGGGACATTCCCCTGCAGAGAATAACATTTTCGAAATTTAAGAACGGAAACGAATTAAAATTTATATTCAAACGGCAGCTGGGGTGTTTTGCGACAGGGCTGAAGACAATCCTTGAATTATTTATTGTATTAAAAATTTTAAACTGGAGATTTGTGCTGAAAGTTAAGTACATTTCAAGCGGTGTTAACTGGTGCTATTTCTGAAACTGAATATTAATTCATTACATCAACATGTCACATTATATTTGATAAAAAGGAAAGTTTTGAAACGTAAAGACCATAGAGACGAATTTATCAGTCTTCCTGAATTTATCAGTTTTTACCGATTCGCAAAACGTGTACAATTTTCGAGTGTAAGACATTTGACGTTAGTTGTTTGGCGCCTTACTGCAGCTCTTTAGGGCGTGGTTTAGCTGGCCGTGGCAAACGGTCGTTCCAGGTAATAAAATAACTACCCGAATTGGCCAGATCTGTTACAGAGCCATAAGGAACCCCATTTACAAGAATCACTGTTATCACTGACCTAGAGTGGGCATTACGAACATATTAGCTGTCAATGCGAACAGCTGTAAGGTAGAGGTCGCGACACACTATAAATGTTAAAAGCAGAAGCTTAAGCGAACCATGATTCTACCTTACTACATCCTAAGTTGATAATTTACGATTCTACGCCAGAAGTAGGTATCGGTGCACCCTAAGGGCAATTATTGGGGTAATCTCTTGGAATACGACACGTAATACAATAATTCTCGATCTAACAATATAGGTATTCTAAAAGCGATAAAGTCAATATAATATTATCGAAAGTGAAATAATTCTTCTCTGTGAATATTTTTTCTGGTGACGACAGCTTTACCCTAAAAGATTCCTATATCGATACCTTTCTACGAACTTTCTCGCATTTACGAATTTATTCAAATTCTTACGCACGTGCACAGACATTTATGCAGCGAATACGTATGCGCGAAATAAAATGCCGGCAAGTTGAAAGATGCATCCCGGAGAAACTGTAAGGAGGTCACGGAGCTCCGTATCTAATTCTGAATAAATGTTCCGCTATCGAGCGGAAAGCTTTTTTTAATTTCAAATTCTCAGCTCTTTCTCCTTTTTTCATGAACGCCGGACAAAGTAAATGGGAGCGTACCAACCATTTTACGACATTTGTACAGGAAATCAAATTTGAAAAAGCTAAGCGCCGGGCATCGCGTGGAATGCTGCGACTCTGCGTATGTGGTCACCGACCTCAATCGGTAATAACCCGGTGAATTATCCGAGGCAAAATTGGAAACTTCTAGTTCCAAATTCTGCTCTTTCCTAAAATATGAATTAAGAGTTATGGCTTCATATGTTTCTGAACGGAAACGTTAATTTGCTCTAATTAAATTTTCCGCTGGGAAAGAAATGTCACGATTCGTTGTGAGAATAAGGCTAATAAAATATCCAGTGCAGTTTACTAAAATAGCTTCCAGAATAAAATGCATAATCCCGAAATCAAAGAACAGTTCTGAGTATAATATATATTTATCGATAAATATTGGTGCACCGAGCACAAACACGGCGGCACTAACGAGGCTTCTTGGATGCAGCTGTACGTACCGATCGACACGAACAAAGGGGACAACGCGTTCCCGTGGGATGCATTATACATGTACCAAGCTATCCACAGTGTTCCCGATGCACATACCAACAGAGACCAAGCCCGACCCACGAGAGACCGATTGATAAATAATATTATTTCCTTCGTTCCTGTTCGCGTTCCAACGATCCAAACGATCGATTATCCGTAATTTCCACGGGATCTTCCTGAAGGAAATCGCCGGGATACAATCCGTCCCGTCGTCCTCGGCGACACGTATACGTTTCTTGATCGACGTATTCAGCCCCCCGCAAGGTTATATCGAACCTTCTATTATACGAAGGTTGCACGAACGCAGGACCAGCAGGAGTCCGTGATGGTTTCAATTTTCCGTCGGACCGAGGCATCAACAACTCGTGCGGGAGATTTGTTATCGCGTGATTTATTCGAAAGGATGTATTTTCAACGACGTTCCACCGTATCGACAAGCTGAAACGATCTGGACGCCGAAGGGAAATGGATATCGCCCGGAAGAATGTCGCGGAAAGGATCTACGATGACGTTTAGTCGTTAAGGAACAATGTTCAAGAGATCCAATTTTGAACTTCTACAAAAGTGACCCCTTTCGACGCCTTTTCTTTCATTCTTCCTTTCTGTTTTCTTATGTTAAGATATGAATTGACACACATTTTAAAGCTCAGTCAGGATTGTCAGATGTGTTAGAACTCATCACAGCTACAACGTTAAAACAGGCAAAGAAAATTGCAATGTTGTGTCAATTTAGTATTTTGCGATCGATGATGTGCAAAATATAATTGGACTTGAACTCCAAATTCAGACTGCAAATTTATTAAAAAGTCCAGTCAAATTGATCAAGCATTTATAGAGTGAAGCATGACTGCGTCACGAGACTCGTCAAAATAGTAAGGGTTAAAATAATATCAAAATAACATGGAAACAGCTTTATTACGAAATGAGCTATACACATGGTTATCTAAGTAAAAATTTGTAGAAACAGCAGAACAGTAGTCTTCATGCTCTCTTTCAGTATAATTTGTAATTAAGAAGTATTCTTCCTTTCTTTTTTCTGCTAAATGCAAGCTTATGTCAAGATATGAATCGAAACAAATTTTAAAGCTCAGTCAGGATTGTCAGATGTGTTAGAACTCATCACAGCTACAACATTAAAACAAACAAAGTTGCAAGGTTATGTCAATTTAATAATGCGCGATCTATGATATACAAAATATAATTGGACTTGAACTCCAAATTCAAACTGCAAATTTATTAAAAAGTCCAGACAAATTGATCAAGCATAGAGTGATGAAGCATGACTGCGTCACGAGACTCGTAAAAATAGCAAGGGGTTAAAATAACATGAAAACAACTTTATCTCGAAAGGAATCACAAACATATCCAAGTAAAAATCTGTAGAAACAACACAACTGTATCAGGAGAGTCTTCATGCTCTCTTTCAGTATAATTTGTAATTAAGAAGTAATCAAGAACAATCGCCGCTCCAGTGCAGGTTATTCCACAGAAAGTTTCGATCAACGGTGTATACGTGTAGCAGAACCGTTCGAGTATCCGGTTGTAGGTAGATCGGGCGAAGTGCAGTTGCAGCTGCACGTATGCAAGTGCACGAACGGTACGTGCGGCGTATGTTGATGGGGTTGCGGTTTGACTCCGGTGGCTGTTGGATAGCCCGCCGTTATTATCCGTAACTCGTGTTGCGGCAGTCCCGGAACAAACGTGGCCGAAAACCTTCGTTTCCTGTGTTGCCTCTATCGTCGGCTTCGTTCTCTTTTCGACGAACTTGTGTCCGAGCTCTTTCCATGACCCCAGGAACCAAGAAATATTCGTCACTGTCCAGCAGAGATCGTTAACGTTGTCACTCGCTTCGACCAGCTTTCTGTGGCTGCCGTTAATCGATTACTCCTGTCTTTCATTTTCTTTCGATGCTTTTTAGACAATATTTGAAAAATGTTCAGGCAGAAGGGTAAAGGCGAGCTACTTTATTTCATCGCGAATCTCGAGTGCCGAAGATAATGTTGTAGTATTGTACTTGTTTGTGGACATCTTTACATTAGTATCTGTTGCAAACATTTTTTAAAATTCGATTTTATTAAACATGCAGTATTGCTGTCTAAACATATCTGACTACCTTAGTGAGGTCTACTGGTGAGACTGGTGAAGTCTACTAGTAAATACTTCATTATTATATCATATGACAAACAACTTGTCACACATCATATACAAGAAAGATGTGTTGATTTAGTAAATTTGACCATGAGGCTCGATGACTGCAAGAATGAAGTTGTTACAAGTCATCACTCATCGGCAGACTGTTCAAAGACGTGTTGATTTAGTAAATTTGATCATAAGGCTCGATGAATGCAAGAATGAAGTTGTTACAAGTACATCACTCATCGGCAGACTGTTCAAAGACGTGTTGATTTAGTAAATTTGACTGTGAGGCTCGATGATTGCAAGAATGAAGTTGTTACAAGTACGACACTCATCGGCAGACTGTTCAAAGATATGTTGATTTAGTAAATTTGACTATGAGGCTCGATGATTGCAAGAATGAAGTTGTTACAAGTACAGCACTCATCGGCAGACTGTTCAAAGACGTGTTGATTTAGTAAATTTGACTGTGAGGCTCGATGATTGCAAGAATGAAGTTGTTACAAGTACATCACTCATCGACAGACTGTTCAAAGACGTGTTGATTTAGTAAATTTGACTGTGAGGCTCGATGATTGCAAGAATGAAGTTGTTACAAGCACAGCACTCCTTGACAGACTTCACCAGAGTAATCAAGTATTTTTGAACAGCAATACGTATGTTCAACAAAGTCGAATTTTGTAAACAAGATGGCTGTGAATAAGAACGACGCTACGGCGTTAATACCCTCTTTCCAAAATCACATTGCCAAAAAGTTAATTCGTGCGATTAGTGTCCTGAATTAGAAAAGGTGGAGGTAAGAAAACGTTCTGGCGACCCAGTGAGCCCTGTCGTTACCGTTCATAACCCTCGAAACGGATAGTTAACCGCGCGAATCGACATTTATGACAATCCGTACGGGGAGGAAATCTCGTCGAAATGGCACGCGAAAAGCCGCTTTTCGCATCTAAATATTCCCGGGAACAGAGGTAAGAGCATTCTCTCCAACCCCTTCACGGTTCACCGTGGAAAATTTCAAAGTTTGCGTAGGCTACGTACGTCGAAACTTTCGGAAATAAGAATTTTATAGATTATACGGCACAGACAGAGAATACCGCGTTTGCTCGGTGCCACGCGGAAAGTTTTTAAAACATTCCAGGAATGCGTTATCGTGTCATTTCCAAACTACAATGGGAACAGCATACGTGCGAAACCCTCGAGCGTTTCTAGCATTAATATTGAACGGCTTCGGGACTATTGAAAACCGATTATACCGGTGAAACACGCTTCGACCCTTCGTTCTTACCACCATTTTATCGTTCGAGGTGCTGCTTCTCGATAGATGGCGCCATTTGATTAACCGGTTTAAAGACTCTCTAATTCTCTGATCGGGTACCGAAATATTTCAGCTCAAAATACACAAGATTAACCTTTGATAAAGTCTATAAAATATAGACTGTTAAAGGCAGTCTATATTTTAACATCTTCGATTTTAATATGTTAACCCCTTTGATTTTAACATGATGACCCTTTCCCGTGCCATTTATTTATCAGATGCGTCAAGATACTCAGAACATTTTAATTTTCCTCGTTCATTTTAACCCTTTGCACTATTTTGACGAGTCTGACTCGTGACGCAACTATTAACCCCTTGCATTACGACTTATTTGTCAGGTGTATCAGTCAAATCTGACTAATTACAGCTACAATATTAAAACGGACAAAAAAATTTGAAATGTTATGTCAATATGTTATTATGCAATCGTTGATTATGCAAATTATAGTTGGACTTGAACTCCAAATTGAAGCATATTAAAAATTCGAGTAAAATTGATCACGGAAGTACGAGTGCGTCAGATTCGTCAAAATAGTGCAAAGGGTTAAAACGAACAAAAAAAATTAAAATGTTCTGAGTATTTTATATTCAGGGGTCCTTGATAATACAACTTGTAGTTGGATCTAAATTTGAAGTTGAAGAGTATTCAAAATTTGAGTAAGGTTTGTTACATTTGAACTGTAAGTGCGTCACAAGTGAGACTCGTCAAAATAGTGCAAAGGGTTAAAACGATCAAGGAAAATTAAAATGTTCTGAGTATTTTATATTCAGGGGTCCTTGATAATACAACTTGTAGTTGGATCTAAATTTGAAGTTGAAGAGCATTCAAAATTTGAGTAAGGTTTGAACTGTAAGCGCGTCACGAGTGAGACTTGCCAAAGCACAGAAAGAGGTAAACAAAAAAGAGAGTCGAAAACTATGTCATTGTCATTGGTACGTTAGCGACATTGTTTCTCATTGAAGCAGCTACGTCTGCCACCGCCTTAATCTCCTTTCGTGCTCAGCTCGCGCTCAGCATCGCTTAATTGCCAGATAAATCTATCCAACTAACGGCGAGCTAAACGGATAAGCCGAGTTGTTTTCACGCTTGATACGCGTAACCCGCAATTAAATGGCGGTGATTACGTTGTTATTAAGTATGCAAAAAAAGTCGGAATTCGCGAACCGGTTCGAGATGTTTTACATAATATGTTTATTAAGTTTTGCCCCGAGAAATACGGCGCGTAGCCACGCGAGGGCGTGCTGGAAAAATCGAAACAGCTTCGGAAAAGTATACGGGCGTTGAAGGAAGTTGAAAAGGGAACGGCAATTCCGAGGTCAAAGGCTTGGACAGAAGGATATCGACACGCCGCGTGAGAGGACTGCAACCGATAGGGTGAAAATACATTGTACGTTCTTATGTGCACCGTAACCAACACCGTTTTCCAGCTTGGCCTTGTTCGCGAAATAAAAACTCGAACAACAGTGGCTAGGATTGAAACGGTCTCGCAAATATCCTTCGCGACAGTTCCCTTGTCTCTCGAGATGTCGGCTACCGAGCCACTGGTCGAACCCTATGTACACCATTCCCGACATTCCACGACCGATTCCTTTTTCTGCCTCTGTCGAGATTTCATAATGTCCGATGAAAAACGTCTTAACCTCTCGAACACCTTACTCGCATCTTTTCATCGGTTTATTCACCGGTCAGGGATAAACCGACGCTAAATTATTAAATACTTCATAATGCTTTTCAATGGTTACCTTCAACGATACTCTGTAATGTGCTGATAAAATAAGAATATGACACTTGATGACACAGTGCGATCATGTAAATTCGTAACAGTTTTAAAGTAAAACAGCAAATATGACCTTCAACGATACTCTGCAACGTGCTGATAAAATAAGAATATGATACTTGATGACACAGTGCGATCATGTAAATTCGTAACAGTTTTAAAGTAAAACAGCAAAGATGACAATTACAATTAAATTGAAACAGCAAAGATGACAATTGCAATTACATTGAAACAACGAAGATGACAATTACGTTTGAGTCTTTGAAGGTTGAGAATATAGAAAATTTGAGGTTTGAAAGGTGTTGTAAAGGGTTTCGGTGATACGTCTTTATTAGATAGAGCAAGCAAGCCAACACGTCGGCATTCGAGGACCCTTATCACCTTTCGTCGAATCCATAGGAAGAGCTGATAAAAGGTGAAGCATAGCAGGCGTCGAAGGGTGTTCTGGAACGAGGAAACTCGTGTTCCCGGTTGCTTTAGGCCGGGTTCTCGGATACTCGCGAGAAACCTTTGGCCCTTCAACGAGAACGACCGGATTACCGTTTTTGGCTTTCATCGTCACCAGAGTGGCTCCCCACCTTCTCTCGCTATATCCCCGCGTGAAATTCGTTCTTGATCCCAGGAAATGTGATAGAAAAATGAACCGATATCCCCTGCCTTCCTTGGTTCCCTCGGAAAAATTCCACCACGTTTTATTAAGAAAATACTCGACCTCCAACGAGATTCTTACCGATACGCTGCTACGGTGCGAAGATACGCTTATTAGCAAAACGAACAAACGATATTTCGTGATCATATCCCTTTTTCTACCGAGGATAATTTTCTTGAAACTCTTTCATTGTATTTCGCGTTGGATGCTGTTCAACATTTCTTCATTTACGAATACATGAATTCTTCAATTCGTATATTTTCGTTTTATCAGATTTCTGTATTTAAATATTTTAAATGACTCGTATTACAGTTGCATTAAATACGTAAATACAAGATGGAACAATACTTTTCTTATACATATTTTATTTTCTTTTCATTATCAATGAGACTTTTGTTTTATGCAAAACGATCCTAGAAAACGTTATCTGAGAAAAGGAAGGTTAATATTGTATAACATTTTAAATTTCATATGTATTCATTTTGCAGATACATTTTTACTTATTTATTGATTAAATCGAAGAGGTGTTAATTGATTTTTAGAAAGTGGGTCATCAGTTGTTTATCGCAAAATGATTCTGGAAAACAATGCTATTTGAGGAAAGAAAGCTTAATATTACATAACTTGTTCACACATGTTTCGTTTTGCAAAAATATTTTTACTTATTTATCGATTAAATCGAAGAAGTGTTAATTGATTTTTAGAAAGTGGGTCATCAGTTGTTTATCGCAAAATGATCCGAGAAAACAATACTATTTGAGGACAGAAAGCTTAATATTACATAACTTGTTCATACGTATTTCATTTTGCAAAAATATCTTTACTTATTCATCGATTAAATCGAAGAGGTATTAATTGATTTTTAGAAAGTGGGTCATCAGTTGTTTATCGAAAAATGATCCTAAAAAACAATGCTATCTAAAGAAAGAAAGTTTAATATTACATTAATTTTTCACACGTATTTCATTTTGCAAAAATATTTTTACTAATTTATCAATTAAATCGCAGATGTACTAATTGATTTTTAGGAAGTAGACCATCATTCATTTATCATAAACTGATCCTAAAAAACAATTTTATCTGAAAAAAAGAAAGCTTGACACTGCATAACAGTTAAATTTCATACGTATTGATTTTGCCAATATATTTCTACTTTTTCATATATCGATCAAATTGACGATGCATTAATTGCTTTTCCGAAAGTAGGCCATCATTTATCATACGCGAACGCAAAAAAGGGTGGAACTTCTGTAAGTTACTTTTTGCGCACGATGGATTCGATGGTACTGGTAGTAATTCGCATAAGTTCGTCTCGTTCTTGGTTCGTTCACGTTCGACTAAGCTCAAAGATGTACGAGGGAATCCATTATGCGATTGGAGAGTTTAGGTTCGTGTGATGACCCCGTTCGCGAGACGTGCTCGCGTACCAAGTCGTTTCGGGAACTGCCTCGCTATCTTTCTTGCGCAATAAGCAGCATAAATCACGTTTGCGCGATTCGGATGCGAGCGATATATCAATGACAGGGATGCGGGATAAAAAAAGAAGTAAAGAGGTACCATGGCAATGTACCAAAAACCCATCGAATTTAAACGACGATGCCGGGTACATAAGTAACGCGATGGTTTTCGGAGAAAATGAAAATTTATAGCATAATTTAATTAGCCATTTAAAATGCAATTATAGGATGTCCCATTTGAACTGAACCACACAATTATCTCCCAAACCGGTGATGGATAATGGCGCTCGCGAGAGCGCGTTACGCGAGCGGGTAAGTGTTATTGCAAAATGGCACTCGTGCTACACCAATTTCAAGTTAAAACTCTAATGAAAATGAGTGCGTAATCATTTTGTCAATATTCATAATACAAAATAAATGATACTTTATTGGAACGAACAATGGATCAATCAATTTACACCGTAATATTTTCCATTAGCTTAATGGACTTTCGATTTGTTATTTCGTGCAGAGTCTGCACTTTTCGGATTATATTTCTTTTAAAATAACGTGCGCGTAAAGCAAAATCATGAGCATGACTGCATAAATAAAATAATTTGCCAAATATTATTCGCGAGATTTTATCACGAGTAATATTTGCTTGCTTTTAAATTTTGTGTGCTTGTTATTTTTTTATGTAAGCATTGGATTGCTATAGTTCTTATTACCGTAATCACCTTTTATGACAAAAACAAAATTTATTTTTCTTCTTACGTTGTATTTTCTTGTCAAACGTGGGCCCAACTTGTCGTATGATTTACAAATCCCCTAAATCGTCCCTCTTCATTTGTGCTCCAAAACAAAAGGTATCGATTGCACGGCGCTCGAACAGGTCGAAAGAAAAGAGGTGTTCTAAACCAGGCATGAACAAGTGGTGGCTCGCGAGCCAC